>VZSV01000010.1:715440-744416 GCA_013398735.1 Nothocercus julius
GCCGAGGACACGCAGGAAGTCACGGAGACCGAGGACGTGCTGGAGGATGCGGCTGTTGGAGGAGAGGGGCTACCTATAGGTATCTGTATACCCATTGAGGACAGCCATTGTGGAGTGGCAGGAGGAACCCACTGTTATCTTTGGTGCTGAATTTCGTAGGAGAAGAACAAGGGCCTGTCCAGTCCGGTGCCTTGTTCTTACAAGGCCCCCGCGGGGCCCTGGTTTTGGTGCTGGGCTGCAGGGGCGATGGGCCAAGCCCTGGCTGTGGGGCCAAGCCCTGGCTGTGGGGCCAAGCCCTGTCCCTTGAAACCAGCCCGCCCGGCTTCTGAAGGGCAGCCAGGATGAGGCTCGAAATCCAGAGCGCTTGGCACGAGAGCAGCCTGGAAGCCGATGAGGAGGGTCGCGGCCACCTAGAGCAAGGAGGAGACGAGACCAACCCCGCGGCGGCTCCGTCCTTTGCTGCCGCTGTGGGCTCGGGGTGCAGGAGGGCTCAAAGCTTGGCCGAGACACGAGCACGCGCAGGGTTCGGTCTTGTCCCGCCTCCCTGCCCCGACGTGGGCCCAGTGCTGGCCGGGCGGCAGGGACCAACCTGCTGCAGTCGGTGCCCGCTGCCGCGGGGGATGCGCTGCGGACGCGGGACGCGCCCTGCGCCTCCCCTTTGGGGGGCTATGGGCCGCAGCCACGGCCCCCGCGCTCGGGCTTCCCTGGCCCGGCCTAGCCTTCCCTTAACTAACAGCACCAGGAACGGACCTGGTTTCTCCTTTTAGGCAGGGACCCAATTACTAGACACTGCTCCAACTGGAAGGCAGCACGACCCCTTGCAGGAGCAAAGCACAGTGGCAGTTTTGCTATAACAAATCATCTCTTTTACGGTGATAAAAAAAACAACCACCTAGCCTCTCTCCTTTGTTTTTATATATATATTTTACATATATATAATATAACTAACTTTTGGGGGAAGTGATATTTCTCCTAATATTTTTTTAAAATATTTCTTTTTTTTCTATCTATAAATACTTGTACAGTTGGAATATTAATATATAACTCTGGCGGTAGAGCTCAGCGCCAGGTGATGTTCACTTCAAAAACATGTATTTTGTATTTAAGGGTCGTTTCTTGTTGTTTTGTGTCATGTGTAACTGCAACAGATTGTTTGACTTGGACTGGGGTTGCTCTTCCCATCCGTGTAATTAATAAAGTACTAACGATGCCTGCTGGCTGATGGCGCAGCCCTCATGGTCAGTGGCCGCCGCAGGTCGGGCGCTGCCGGCCAAGCTCCTGCGCGTCTCCCGCGGCCGCCGCTTCACCCGTTCCTGGAAGGAGCTGCTGGTGGTGGCGCAGAGGATGGGGTTCAGGGCGCTGGTGAGGGGCAGCATGAACACGACCACCCACGAGGTGACGGTACCTGCTGCGACAGGGAGGGGACGTTAGGGAGCCTGGCGGGGGCTGCCCCCGTGCAGGGACTGGCCGCAGGCTGCAGCCTGGTGCTGCTTCGGCCTCACCTGGTATTTCCACCTGCAGCAGGGAAAGCAGCTTGAGGAGGAAGATGGGGATGCAGCAGAGAGCGTCGGTGAGGACGATGAAGTAGCAGCGCTTGGCGACAGCCACCTCGCAGGAGCAGGCGCTCGGTCTGCTGCTCGGGCTGCCGAGACGCGGATGCAGTAGAACATGCTGGCGTAGGCGACCACGATGGTGACGAATGCGACGAGAGTCAAGCCTGGGGAGGGGATAAATCAGCCTTGATGTGAGCAAGGGGCAGGAGGTGTGCGGGAAGCGCACGGGAAGCGCGCCGCGTCCCCGGCTGCACCCAGGACTATTCCCCCTTCTCTCACTAGAGGGGGCAGAGACATCTGGGCGCCTGCAGCCAGTCGGACAGGACCCGCACTGCCGGCGCCCCGGCTCACCAGGCAGACGCCGCTGGAGCAGCCACGGGCCGCTCGCGGCCGCCGGATGCAGCGGGAAGCGCACGCCGTTCCTCCCGCAGCGCTTCCCGGAGGGCTCCTCGCGGCACAAGGGCGCGACGCTGCGGCACAAGCCCAGCAGCCGGCTGCTCCGGCCAGCTCGGTGGCGGCCGAACGGGACCGCGACGGAGAGGTGTTTCTCCAGGGTCGCGTAGGCGAGCAGCAGCACGGACACCTCGGAGGAGCGCACGGCCAGGCCGCCCCGAGCCGCGCTCGAGGCTGCCCATCCACGCCTGCGCGTGCTTGTTGCAGCCGCCCGAGCACTTGCGGTCGAACGCGCCCATGATGAAGAGGTAGCTGCCCATGAGGCAGGCGGCACTGCGACGGGGGCAAGGGGCAGTCAGGAAGAAGCGCCGGTCTCCAGACTGAGCCCTTTGCCTTGGCGCCGTGGCCAGAGGGCGGCCACAGAGCTGTTGTGGAAAGATGGAGAAGCTTTCACTTCATAGCCCTGTGTATTTGAGGTGCTGCCGCTGGCACTGGTATCTGCAGGCCTGGCCGGAGGGCAGGAGCCCACACAGACATGGCGCAGATGAACAGCGAGAAATGCGTATTTCAGCACAGAAAGAAAAACGGCGGCCAAGGAGCCCTAGATGCAGCTGGAGGCCCCTCCGAGCAAGGCACGACCAGAGCTACAGTCCTTGTCCCGGGAAAAGGGTGGTCCCAGGAGCAGCGGGGCCAGCCCGTGCATGCTGGACGGGCCACCTGCCTCCCCTGCTCCGTGTGCCCCCGCTCGTCCCCGTGCCGCCGCCTGCCCACTCACAGCGCAGGGACTCGATGGCCACGGTGTGCTGGCTGCTGGCCACGCAGGACCGCGTGACGAGGACCAGGAGGTTCCCGAAGCAGGTGACGCAGGCGGTGACCCAGTCGAAGACGCGCAGGACGGGACGATGCTGGCGAGGAGGTGCGCGAAGGAGGAGGCGCCGTCGGCGTTGGGCTGGCAGCTGCGCCCGTGGCTGCGGTCCTGGAACCTCTGGAAGTAGCTGCGGGAGGAGGGGGCACCGCTGCCCCTCACGGCGGCTCGACACCGCAGCCTGTTGTCCCCTCACCTGCCTTTACCACAAAAACATTGCAAAAATCTCTCCATTCTGCAAGTCTTTCAGGTTCCATTACCAGGAACTTGCATTTTCCCCTGTATATTATTTCACATTAATCTTTTCCAGCCTTATAAAAGCGATCCTGTAGATGCTTAGCAAAGCCCTGCATTAGGAAATGACTACAGAACTTCAATGCATGTCTTGTTTCTGCCTAATTATAGATAAAAGGGCAGAAAAATGATTGCTTATTAGCAAGTCAGGTAGAAAATGTACCATATTGATAGTCCAAGCAGACCAATTACGGAGAGGGAGATGTACAGGCCTCTCTCATTACAGCTACTCCAAAGATGCATCTGGAGAAAATTAGTGATTTTTTTCCTTTCCGAGGAGACACCGTCCCTGGCAGGCAGCTCCCTGGCCGTGTTCCCAGCCTGCCTGGCTACCTGCTCCACGCTCCTGGGTCACTATCACGCAGAAGTGTCACTATCACAAGCAGAAGGCCCTTGGATAGGGTTACTTAGCAGCGGATTTCAGCGCCTGTGCCCGTCTCGTTCCCAAACCATCTGCCTTTTCATATCACCCACATCCCCGCCCTGCTGGAAGCGCGGGCGGCTCTGCGGCACCGGCACCTCGCCGGGGTGGTTACGACCCTTCCAACCTCCACGCATGGGTTAGATGCCCCCGTGGCGCTAAAGAAGCTCCGCCGAGCAAGGACGTTTTCCAGGGAGCAACTTCAGCATCGCGGATGGATGGAGGGAGCTGGTTCCCGCCGTGCACTCACACGAGGCTGGCCAGGCTCCGCAGGGTCACGTTGCCCATGCTGGGGATGTCCAGCCCCTTGAGGCTCCTGCAGCAGCCCCGGGGACTCAGGGACACTCACAGGGAGCGCAGCTGGGCCAGGCCCTCGAACTGCCCGGGGAGGATCTGCTCCCAAGGGCTGTAGGAGATGTTCCTGCGGGAGCGGCGCCGCTGAGCTCGGCCCGCCCGGGGCACAGGGCAGGGGCTCAGTGCACAGGACAGGGGTCTGGGCACAGGGCAGGGGGTCCAGGCACAGGGCAGGGGTTCAGTGCACAGAGCAGGGGTCTGGGCACAGGGCAGGGGGTCCAGGCACAGGACGAGGGGCTCAGTGCACAGAGCAGGGGTCTGGGCACACAGGATGGGGGGTCTGGGCACAGGGGTGCGGGCGCAGGACGGGGGTCCCGGCGGGGCGGGCGCCCCGCGCGCTCACAGCTGCTGCAGCCCGGCCAGGCCGTGGAACACAGAGGGCAGCAGCTCGGCCAGGCTGTTGGCCGACAGGTCCCTGCGCACGGAGCGGAGCTGGGGGGCGAGCGCAGGGTGCCCATCCCGCCGCGGGGCGGCCCAAGGGCGCAGACTTACAGCTCCAGCAGCCCGCTCAGCTGGGAGAAGGTCCCATCCTGGATCCACCTGAGCTTGTTCCTGCGCAGCGGTCCCACAGGCCCACGGACCCCCAGCTGCTCCATGCACCCATTGCACGCTCCTTGCACCCACTGCATGCTCCATGTACCCATCGTGCACCCATCGCGTGCTCCAGGCATCCATTGTGCAGTCCTTGCACCCACTGTGCGCTCTGTACACTCATCACGCACTCTGCGCGCTCCACACTGGCACTTTGTCCCCACGTGCCGCTCTGCGTGTCACCCTGCCGAGACACAGCGAGGCTCCAGCGGGGGATCCCCAGCGCTGCCAGGACGTTCGTCTCCCTCTGCTCCCACCCCCAGTGCCCAAGCTGCTGCTCCACAGAGATAGCGAGCTCATCCCAGCCCTTTCCAGCCCATTCCGGCTCAGCAGGAAGGGCTGCTCTGCAGTTGTCGCAGTCCCGCGCCCCAGTGCAGTGCAGGGCCTGGGGCAGGCGGGGAGCTCAACGCAGGGGAAGTGCCCCAGGGGACACAGGCGCCCGCCGGGATGCGGTAACAGCTCTGCCGACAGAACCGGGATGTGCTCAATGTCCCCACGTCCCTTGCTCCGTGCTCAGTGTCCCCATTTCCCCAAACCCTGTGCTCAGCATCCCCAAGCCCGTGCTCAGTGCCCCACATCCCCTGCGCCATGCTCGTTGCACACAGGGAGCCCCCACCCCCTGTCTGCAGCCCCCCAGGCTGCCCCGCTCTCCGAGGGGCAGCCCGGGCACAGGACCCCACGCTGAGCCCTCCCCGGGGCAGTGCAAGGCCCCCCTTACAGCCCCGCTCACCGATACCCCGCGGTTACCCCGGCACACGCAGCGGCTGCCGTCCCGTCCCCGCTGATCCAGGCCTGGCCCAGGCGCCGGGAGCAGCCCAGCCTGTCCCCTCAGGCTGCCTTTAGCGGCCAGGCTATTAATGGCTAATGGCGCATGCTGCAATTAAGAGCACTTTGCAGCCACGGGACATTAACCAGCCTGCGAGGAAACACGGCCAGGGGGCCACGACGCAGCGAGGGACGCCTGGTGCGCGTGGGCAGCGGCGTGGGGCATATGGGTGGCAGGGGCTGAGGCCGGGCAGCTCAGCGCAGCGGTGCCATGTGGCTCCTGCCACCGGCTGCCGGGAGCCACAGGCCAAAAGCTGAGGATTCCAGCAAAGCAGAGCTGCAGGCGCAGACCTTCCTGGCAGAGCCCCAGGGATGCACTGGGATGCTGAGGGTTCCCTCGGGCCTCGGAGGCGCCGAGCAGAGCTGGGGGCAGGATGGGGCCACGTACCTGCTCCTGCTCCTCTTCCTGCTCTCACTCCCGTTCCCCTCCTGCTCTCACTCCCGTTCCCCTCCTGCTCTCACTCCCGTTCCCCTCCTGCTCTCACTCCCGTTCCCCTCCTGCTCTCACTCCCGTTCCCCTCCTGCTCCTCTTCCTGCTCTCACTCCCGTTCCCCTCCTGCTCCTCTTCCTGCTCTCACTCCCGTTCCCCTCCTGCTCCTCTTCCTGCTCTCACTCCCGTTCCCCTCCTGCTCCTCTTCCTGCTCTCACTCCCGTTCCCCTCCTGCTTCTGCTCCTACTTCTGCTCCTTCTCCTGCTTCCTCTTCTGCTCCCACTCATGCCCCGCTCCTGCCCTCTCCTTTTTCCCCTCTGCCATTAAGCTCAGGGGGAATGGCATATCCCCATTGATCAGCTGCATCTGCAGCTCAGGCAATTTTCCACAAGATCCTGGAAATATCCCCTTTTCCACGATGGCTGTTTGGCACTGGAGTTATCAGCGCTCATGGGCTGAGTCCCGGCCGTTCATCTTCTGCAGGGACCTTGGAGACCCCCCAGCCATCCTGGAGATTTACGGGCACATCTGGGGTGTTTGTTCTGGGGGAAATAAGGGCTCTAAATCCCCACCAAACCAGCTGGATTTAGTCAACATGATTCAAAGTGTTTAAGATGTGGAGCAGAGTCCATGAATCCTTCCCAAAACCTGGAGCGATCCCAAGACTGCCTGGCAGAGCCCTGCACCGCTCCAAGCCGTAACCCAGGCTCGGAGCAGCTCCTGGCCATGCCGCTTCCCTGCGGGATTTGCAGCCAAACGGGAGCCAGGGCCATTCCTGGTGCCGCGGACGCTCCAGGCCGGGCCCTTCCGTGCACACCATGCAGACAGGCGGACTCGGCCGCGGCTTCGGCAGGTTGACGGGCTCAGGATGGACAAGGCGACATCGCAGCTGTGAACACCGGCCCTTTGGTGTCCCTGAGCACCCGCTTCCTTCCCACAAGGGCAGGAAAAGCAGGAGCCGAGCTGAGGCTCCGCTCTGCTTCCAGCAGTGCTCCCACGCGTGAGCATTTCCATAACAAAAGCTTTATCTTGTTTCTTAAAACACGATAAATCTTATGCTGGCAGAGCACACCCAGCAATAAAAAGCATCCACAGGCACAGCTGGCACTGCTGAACGCTCCTCGAGCGGTCTGTTCTCCTCAGGATGCTGCAAGGCTATTTGCAGACAACCAGCATCGCTAGTGACATGTGCTAGGACTGCAGATCCTACACACCAAGACTTCGATCAAAAGCCTCATAAAATTTCCCTGCAACCCCCCAGCAACACAACCAAACGCTTCGATTTCCTCCCTGCTTTGCAGGCAGTGACCTGAGACAGCCACTTACTGGCAGTAACGTAGAGGAGGGAGAGCAGGAGACCAAGGAGCACCTTCATGGCAGGAGCCTTCGTCACGCCATCCCGGGCAGGGAATCTTCTTCGGAATCTTCCGGGCAGCTGAAAGCAGAGAGGAAGAAGGGGAAGGGGGGTCTGCAGGTGCTGCAGATCCTCTGCTGCTGACAGGCACAGCCAGGGATGCTGCGCGCCGGCTGGACCCGCACGGCGGAGAGCAGGAGGAGGAGGAAGGGGCTGCTTCCTCCCCAAGTGCTCCTTGTCGGACCCGCTGCATCTCGGCTGTGGTGCCTGGGGGGGTCAAGACTTTGACGAGCCGGTGGCCGCTCAGAAGTGGCGGAGGCCAGAGCTCCGTGTCCTCCGGAGCCGCGGCCCAAGTGCCGCTAATATCCGGCTGTAAAACCTGCGAGCCAGCGGATGAGGGGCTGGTTGTGGGGGCGGCGGCGGCTCCGCGCAGGAGCAGCCGCTTCCCCGCCGCGCACGGCGCAGCCGCTCCGGCACCACCTTCCTTCCCTGCTCCGCAACGGGACGGAGCCTTCGGACAGGGTAGGGCTTATTGCGCGGGTCCCAGTCAATGAGAAAACTCCCACCGCGCCTCCTTGGACCTCGATGTCAGGTCTCTGCACCATCTCTATCGTTAATAAAGATCTGGGAATCGCCTTTCCCCATCATTTTCAAATGGTCATTATGGGTCCAGAAGATCTTTAGAAATGTAACCCCTCTCCTAATACTGGAAATCAGATTTTTGCTCAGAGCACCAGGCTACTGTCCCATCCTCTAATTCATAGTGTAATGATGCAGATATTCCCCATTTTGCTTGAATACTAATACACCTAAAATTGTCAGTACACTTAAAAGAATTCCTATCAATACATTTTAAAGCATAGAACAAGTATTCCTACACAACTGATGTACAGCAAGCTTGGCCTGTGGGTGCCGTGTGGTCAAAGCACAGAACGGATTTTCCTGCTTTGTGGTTCACTGGTTATCAGAAAAAAGGCCTGGCTGAAAGAGCAGGACCCCAGGCTCTTTCCAAGGCAATCCACCTTGGAAATGACTGCCATTTATATTGAGGTACACTTCCTCCATTTTTTTTTTTTTTTTTTTTTTTTTTTTTTTTTTGGAATTTTAAGGAAATGGGACCCCCGGCCTTCTCTTTCATCACCTCCTTCCCTCCAGCTGCGGCTTGGCTGGCTGCTGGGCCCTCGCACAACGAGACAGGTGACAGCTTCCTAAAGAGAGCGTCAGGAAATTCCTTTGGTTCTCAATCAAATTTGCTTAAGATCTGAGAGTACTTTGAAGCTAAGAGCCAGGTAGGGTGAGGGTGGTAAGGGAAGAGGAAATCAAAGAGGAGCAAGATAATTCATTTTCTCAAAGACGGAAATAAGCTGTTGGGAAAACAGTTCTTGCGTGCGCAAATCCTAGGCTCTGCAGAGGCTCTGCGATGCCACTGCTAAAGTTTAAAGCACTGACGCTGGTCTGGAAGGACAGCACGGGGCTTGCTGTTACAAGACAAGCCCACTTTTCTGCTATAGTTCTCTGACTGGGGTATTTGTTCCTGGAAGCCGAGATGACAGACGGGCTGATTGCAAAACCTTAAAGGCTGCTTCCGGGAAAAGTAAAAATCAAAAAGTAATTAAAATGTGTTTCAAGAACTATTGCAATTCCTCCATGCTTTACCTTGGCTGGTGAAGGTTGGGGTAAAGACTCGTCCCCTATGTGCAGAAGGATCCCAACAGGGGACACCTTTTGAGTCCCAGAAAGTAAAACAAGTGAAATCAGGCATGGCAAAATTTGGAAAAGTGACAGCAAACAGTTTCTTCTTCAGACTCCTCAGGAGGAGCTTTCTCAGGTTCTTGTGTGAAGGTCTATGGATGCACCAAGGAAGAACAATTTCCCCAAAGCTCTAAGAACATGACATGAAGTGATGGAGCTCAGCTGAGAAACTCGACTTCAGGCCTCTCCTCATGGCGCAGATGTCTCGAACAGGATTTTGGTTTTTAGTTTGCAGGCAAAACTAGGAGTTCTGGATAACAGCATTTTGTAAAGACTCGAAGCTGCAGTGCCAGGACTTCATCCTTCCTTCTCCCCTCGATTGCTGAGGGCAGCGGTGCCTCCCACAGGCCCCTGTGTCTTTCCTGGAACTCTCCTCCTATCGCAGTATTTTTCAGCTTTATTCTCCAAAGTTCCTCCTGGCTGTCAGGATCTTTACACCAAGCTTGTGTTTCTTAATGTGAGCTTTGTTAACGGCCGAAGAATTTCACCTCGTCCCCTTTGGCAGCAATCGCCGTCCAGCTCTTGGGGACGCACCTCCCACTAACTACCGGGATGATGGATGGGCACTGGACACCACCACATGCGTTAAATCTCTGGGCTATAAAGCCCAGCAATACATTACGATACAGAGCCCTGAGCGGTTAGGAGAGGACTTGTGCAATTGCATGGCACAAATTTATATTCCAGGATTTGAAACACGTAACATCTCACATTGCTCCGCAGCTATTTTCCAAGGGGCCTTTGCTCCAGCACAATCACGCAAAAGAGAGATTTTCCTGTCAGGAGTTTTCTTTGTCATCTCCCTGGATAATGTTACTTTTGAACAAATCAAGCCAGCTTTTCCTTTTTACTTTGTTTTCCACTGAGATATTTTCTCATGCCAAATCCCTTAGTTCTTGCTCAATTCTGACTCCCCCTGTGGTTTTTCTTTTTTTCTCCTTCATTCAAGATAAGTCTGTCTACTTCTGAGGTCATGAACATCATTACAGGCTGATTCCCCTCTCCTATGGGCTTTGAGCAGATTCATACCAACAGCACGTGAAATGACTCCACGGGCCAATTCTGCCCTTGGCTGCGCTTGGGCAGACCCCGTCCTTGCCGCATTCCCAACGGGTGACACATAACCGCGGAGCAATCAGATGCAGCATCTCCAGTGCTCCAAAATGTGCAGCTGGCAGAAGCAACAAGGAAAGGGGCAGCAGATGACAACCCGAGCAGCGGGCACGTGTGCAGAGCAGGGCTTCAAGGGAGGGCTCCTGGGGTGCCTTCCCATCAGAGCCCTTGCCAGCTGGCAGCCTCCGCACTCTCCCTTGGGACCTGCTGATCCCGCAGGATTTCTCCGGCTTCCCGCGCCACTGCTGTAGATCTGCACTGAAAGGCTCTCCTCCAGCACCTCGACCATGTTGTGAGACCTACAGCAGAGCCAGGAGAAGGTAAAATGGCTAATTTCCACTAATTCCATTTGGACTCAACTCCATATTGATGACTTGGTTTTGGGTTGGGTCCTCCAGATTTTCCCTCTCATGGAAGAGGGCTCTCAAGTAGCAAAACATTACTGAAGTGGGAAGACATTCTGCACGCTGGGGTCTTGGCTGGGAGACAAGCTTCAGAGGTCAGGATGGCCTCCACAGAGGCTATGGGATTTGCTAAACGTCAGGTCACTGGAGATGGGCTGGCCAGGCCTTACCTTGAAGTCTCATCCAGAAGATATTTTCCTTGCTTTTCTCCCCCACAATCTCTCTTGACTATGTTTTATACCCTCGCTTTTGAGGCCGAAGGTAGTGAGACATGGAGCTCCGATCACAGGCCTGGCTGGACGGACATCTTGAGGTGTTTCTGGGATAAGCTGGGCAAACGTGGCCTCCCTCCCCCTCACTTTACTGCAAGATGAGGGTTGGGAACATTTTGGAGCACTGGGTAAGGCGTGTTCCCTTCTAGGAGTTAGCTCCTAAGCAGGTTCAGGACAGCAGCTTCCCTATGGATCCCAAAAGGTCTTGGAGGTTAAGAAATCCCAGAATACTTTATCATCATCTGGGCAGCCCCATCTGCTGATGTTGAGCCTCAACAGGTCAAGAATTCATGGACCTGGGACAATCTGCTTGAGGAAAAATGCAGCAAAGTTTCTGAATGAAGGCTTCAAGTTCTGCTGTAATCACACCAAAGTTTAAACTTTATATAATCCATGTGCCATCCAAACTAAAACTTTCCTTCATGCTCAGTAATCATGTCCGGAGGCTGATTAGGGCCCTACCTTGAGCTTCCTGAAGAATATGTGCCAGCAACGGCCCTCGGTGCCTTTCCGTGCTCTTGCCCACGTTTGCTCAGTGCTCGCCGTGCCCGCTACGCGCTCCCTGCGCGAGCCGAAACGCTTGTCACTCACAGAGCAATTAGAAGAGCTAAACACTTCTGACGGGAACTTGTTTGAAAAGTCTTCACTCGGAGCTGCACGCCCAAGCTCCTCTGCTCGGTGGATGAACCAGAAAGTTATTAATTATTCTGCTCTGGAACAGATGTTTATGTGTTTGAAATTACTGGGTAACTGAGTCACTGCTTGATTTGTTGCCAAAATCTGGATTGTAGCAATGCAAACATGGACTTCATGTTGAAGAGGGGGATCAGTGCATCGCTGCAAGAGCGGCCAAGGACCAGAGGAGCATCCTGCCCGGTGCTCCAGCTCCGGCAACTCCAGGATCTTAAAGGGAGGCAGCCAAGAGCTGCTGCTCTTCCAGAGTTTGACCCACTAAAGGTCTGTTTTAAAGCAACAGAAAATGACACCCAAAGCTCAACCAAACATCAAGTCTAAATCATCTAAATCCTTGATTACAATTAATAGACATCCCTATTGCCACTTGGCAAAGGCACAGGGGATAATGCGGTGAATAACTAGAATAGCTGGATAATATTCCTAGGCTGGAAGGGGTGGTAAATGGGATAGCAGATAAGAGACTTAAAGAGAGACTTAATTCATATCCCTGCTTAACTGTACCAGAGCAGGAAAAAAAGTGTTCCTGATAAAGAAAGAAAAGTTTGGGAAATAAATGCTATTTTTAGATTTTCTATGAGTAAAATAAAAATATGGCTGCACGTGTCCCGGGGCAGTAGGCCAGGACAAGTGGGAATACTTGTCTTACCTGGTACAGAAGTGCTGCAGTGGCCACTCTGTGTTATCTGTACCTTGGCTTCCACAGGGCATTGCCCACAGAACAGGGTTTTATGAGAGCAAGAAGGTGCAAACGCGGCGTTCCTGCAACACCGAGACCTGACGCCTCCACCCTCCGGACTGACCTTCCTAATTCTGCCTGGGTCAGATACCAAAAATTGACCCCTACACCTCTATGTAACAGTCACATTTGCTATTTATAATTTGACTGCCAGTGAACCCCTTACTTTCAGATTCCCACTTAAAGCTTTTGTCCTCAGTTTTTGGTCCTTTTCTGGTGGTTTAAGTGCAAGGGAGGCCAGCACAGGCCCTGGTGTTGGGACTCTTCCCGCTGGCTCCAGCCGTTTCTCACATTCCTGCAGGTCTCCCCGACTCACTCCCTGATTTTTGCAGCCCTCACAGTTCTGGTCAGCAATTTAGGATAATCAGCAGAGGAAATGTTGCGTGTCCATGACTAGTCCTCCCTGCCACTTCCTTCAGTCCCTGATATATTATCTGTAACCAGACTCTTAAAATCCTCCCTCTCCTCAGACTGATGGTAAATTCTTCACTGGCCTGGAAGGAAAATTCTCTTTACCAAGCAGAAAGTCTGTAAATCACTTTTCTTGCTGAATTTCCTTGCCCAGAGAATGAATAAGCAGCTGAGAGCAGAAAGACCAAGTACAAGGGAAACCACAGGCCAACCACCAACAAGTTATTTTATCTCACTTCAGATTTACAGAGGAAAATTGCATCTCCTGAAACTCCCCTTCCGTGAATTGCAGCCAGGCCATGCTCCCCATGTGTAATTGGCTGCTCTAATTGGATTTTCCCTCCCGTGCGAGGCGCTGGTGACGGCTGTGCCGCACCGGGAAGGGCTGGAGCCTTTTATAGTGCTGCATCTTAGGGACCGCCAGTGATGAACTAATTAGTGGAATGAATTAAGCCAGGGCATAGTGGCAATGAAAGAGCATGTGGCTTATGTACGTGCAAACACATACCTAAAACCTGCAGGTCTATTTGCAGACAAGAGAAACCATAGCCAGGCATCAATCTGCCAACTGCCACCCTTGGAAAGGCCAGAGGAAGCGCTTGCATGGAAAGGGCCCTCGCCACGAGCTCTCCGCACACATTCTGTCGCCGCACCAGGCCAAAAGGCCCTGGCTGCTGCAGGCACCACCCCACTTCACCCAGGACTGGTGCCCAGCATGGGCAGCAGGGAACACCAGGAGCCAGCACAGCACAGGGGCTGCTGCTGCCTGCAAAGACCGGGGAGCACTGGGCATCTTCCCTCAGCCCTGCTGCCTCCAGAGGACCAGTACCAGCACCCCACAGAGCCCAGCTCCTTCCTGCCTTCCTTCCACCCCTCCTCCCATGGGGCAGCCCCACAGACCTGCCCCTGCACGGGGCTGCACATCCCCAGCTTCCGCAGAAACACCCCAGCGCCACACACCATTTAGCTCCTTTCAGCACGCACCGGCTGCCAAAGCCATTTGCCTTCCACAGCACCCCACACACCCCACCACCTGCAGGGCTGCTAATTAACTCCCAGCACTGATGAATGGGGTCTGCAGCCACAGCTCTTCCCCAGCATCTCCCACTTCCCCTCTGCTATTGATGCACCAGGAGCCAGAGACACACAGAGCAGTTTTCCATGCCCAAAGGAAGAGGGCTTAGCCTGTGCTGCCAGCCCTTCCTTGCACTCATGTTCAGATGCACCAAAAAGGGCTCATGAGACATGAGCCATTGTGGTACAACTGGTGCAGCAATTGAGGAGCAAGGGCTCATGAGCTAACTCTTTATCAGGTCCTGTTTCTCCTAGTTCCACCCAATCCATATTTGCACCCTTCACTAGTCTACTTGCATTTCTGGCAGGTTCCATGGCTCTTTCTGGGGCTGAGCTGCTGGTCCATGCAACTCCAACTCCAACTCCAACTCCAACTTCCTTCCTTCCTTCCTTCCTTCCTTCCTTCCTTCCTTCCTTCCTCAGGGCTCCTTCCACTCCATTATATTCCCTTCAGGGTTGCACTAGCTGCAGCTGTGGGCTCATTTTCCACATGGCCTTCACCTGCTACAGCTACAGGGAGCGATGTAAACCAGATTGGGATGATGCCTGTGGCCAGAGAAGGTGCTAAAAGCCTCTCCTGCTCAGCTGCATCTTCCTGACCAGCCAAACCCAGTGCTGCTCAGCCACCCTCGCATCCTACCCCTGGCCAGGGAGATGGAGAGGAGGGCGCCGGGAGGCGAGAGCTTCACCTGGGCACAGTCAGCGCCATTACCAGCGGTATTAAAAAATGAAAAGGAGTCAGGCAATGAACTTGAAAATGCCTTCCTCCACCAAATTCATTCATTAACTCACAGGAGAGGACAAGGGAAAGGTCAGCGGTTTGAGAGTCTGCCAAGCTGCAAGTGAATGGGCAAGAGAAGCAATTCCCTGCTGAACTGCAGGGAAAGCACAGTAATAATTAACAAACCACACGTTTGTACAGCATCTTCCCCCCGGAGAGTCCGTCTACACACAAATCATTTTATCTGCTTCTCTAATATGGACCCGTTAGCAGCTCCCAGGAACAGCTTTATGTTGGTTAAGTGGAAATTAATGAGTTCATGTGAAACTGCAGAAGGAGAATTGGAGGCAGAGTCTGCACAGCTCTGTGAGGAGGGCGAGGAGGGAAAGCATCACTCCTTCCCCCACAGAGCATCACTGTGAAAAACCCTCAGCAAGGAGCACCCTGGCCCTGTTAGAATGGGAAAGACCAGGGAATTGGAAGATGTAATGGAATTTCACAGGAGACACAGGCTTTCCTTGGGAACAGGTGTATGTCCGTGCTACCGTGTTTAATGAGATTCAGGCTCCAGGTTGGGCTGATCTTTAATAAACTTCAACCTTGGAGGAGTAAAGAGGTCGGTTCTGGTGTCAGCTCCAGGCGGGAAGGCTCTGCCTGCGCATCTCCCTTTGCAGGTGCAGCTACCGGCTCCTTTGCTTGCACAAAAGTGACCGTGTCTCATTGCTCGTAATTGCTCCTGTGGACTGCTAAGCAGTTTGAGGTTGAAAAGCCCCAATGCCAATGGAAGTCTGAGCTATCACCACTATAAAACAGGACTAAGGAGCATTTCCTTGCTGAGCAAAGGCTGCTGTCTGCACACGCGCTGTGAAAGGCGGTAGGTGCTAATGCACGGGCGGCGCAGGACGAGAAGCTGCCCTTTAACTCCTGGGAGCAGGGGCTGCCCTCGCCAGCAGCCGCTCCGGCCACAACTGGCGCCGTGCAGCCCAGCGGCGAGACGGGGCCCTTCTGCCTGCCGCTCGCCCGCCAGCTGCTCCGAGGTGCCAGCAGGGCTTGTCGTGTACGGCTGGCAGCAATGAGACGTTTCCTTTGTGCGGAGTCATTGGTGCTTTGGCTCCAAGCTACTCCCACCGCTCATGGGGACGTTTCTCTTTTCGGCAAGTTCGAGTCCTGCCCTCTGCCAAGGAAAGAGAGCAAGGATGCACCTGGGGAGGGAAGCAGCTGCTGCTGGACAGCACTTTAACGTTGCAGACAACAAGAAGAAAAAACAGTGTTTGGAAGGGAAGCGAGACCAATTCAGGCTGGAAATAAAGTTAGTGTTTTCAATAACAAGGCTAGTTATGAACCGGAACCACCTAGGCAGCAGCGAGGGAACCTCACTTGCTCAATATGTCTAAAATCAAAACACGTGCTCTGATTATCCAAAAGGGAGATCCCACCCGGTGCAGACCTACAGTTAAACTCTTGCAGTCCATGAATATTCAGGAAATCAAGGCTGTACTGGAAAACCAGGGCACGACGCTCCTTATGGCGCAAGGAAGTGATCCTGCTTTACAGGACCTGCCCGGAGCCGCATGCCACCCGCTCTGCGTCTCATCACCCGCTCCAGGGCTCGCCGGGCTGACGGGGAAGCGTCACCTGCATCAGCCGGGCTTAGGAAACCCACGGTGGGAAACGACTTCCCGCAGGGTGACCGTGCAGAAGTGCCCAGACCAGAAGAGAAAGGGAGGGTGCAGCAGCCTCCTCAGTTTGGAGAGCTGAACAGAAAGATGCTTGCAGGCAATGAAGTACCGAAGTAAAATAATTAGCTCACTCATTTCTGTTTTCAGCTCTGCTGGAGAAACAGAAATCGCTTCCCCAGTGACTAAGCAGGGCAGAGGTGGCACAGCCCGTAACCGATCTGCGCTGCGCAGCTACTGGGAAGTAGAACCAATTGCTAAAGCTATTTAAACCAGCACACTCTGCAGTTTCTTCCATATTCTGCAAACTTTGATGCTTCTCACTTCTGCAGATTGTTGCAGAATAAATCACATGAAAATATTTGGGTTATGAAGGCCCTTGCTTTTTAGCAGTCATGCTGAAATTGTGTGAAATTGCCAACCTTAAAGCAGACAAGAAGTTTGACAAGAACGCCTTATTCTGATGTTGGATATTTAGACATAAATACTGAGCTGTGCTGCTTTTTAGGGTCATACCCTCTATCCCTTAAAGCATCTTAAAAGATATAGCTTCCTAAATACCATGGAAGAGGACTTCTGGGAGACGTTCCAGCAGGGACACCCTGATTTTCCTGGAGAGTAACTGGCTCCCCAAAGGTCCCCAGGTGTGGAGAACTCAGGCGGTTCTGGGCTTTACTGCAGGGGGCAAAGCCACTTGTTAAGTCTGCATGACGGTTTCCTATCGCTGCTGAAAAAAGCCTCCGTCCCTGTTCTTGGTAGCTTTAACCTTGCAGGGCTGGGCTTTTCTTGTGATGTTGGGGTTTCTCTTGAAATTTCTCTGGTTCCCATGAATACCGTTAAAAAGCATCCTTGGACATCTGCCCCCGTGGCTGCTCTGCACAGCCTGAAACTCCCGAGTTTTCAGCATGCAAGGACAGACCATCAAATGCAAAATTTGCAGGAGGAGAAGGCTGGAAGAGGAGCTGAAAGCAGGGAGACTGTGGACTACTGTGCTGCCTTTAACTGAAATTGCAAATTCTGATGCTAATCCCCCTTCCCAATCCTGTGTGCATTATGCCTGTTTTAGAGCACTCCAAGGATACACACGTGTGCATATATGGCTCACTTTGGGAAAATCCCAATGCAGAAGGGCAGGGAATGCATTTGAGAGCTCCCTCTCTACCTGCATGATCAAAGAAACGGTGCAAGATGCAGGGAAGAAGATAAACATTGCAAAATATAGGCTGGATACTGAGGGAGGGAAAAGAGGAAACAGCAACGGCAGCTTCTCTTGGATGATGCAAATGCTTTTCCAGCCACAGGGCAAATACTTGGTGCTTCAGGCACATGGCAGAGGCAAAGCAGGACGTGGTTGCAGAGGGGTGTTTCAGAGGGCTCAGAGCTCTCCTCTTAGCCACAGCCAGTGGGTCATTAGTTGCTTGTTTTCTGAGGTAGGAGCACAAAGTCCTGCAGATCCCACGATACCTTTGCAGAGGTGTAAAAGAGGATGGAAACCTTTCCCTGATTCCTGATCGAGGCGCGTGGCTGCTGAAGTGGTAACCGGCACTGTTTCCGAGGAAGTTCCAGAGATGCGCCAATAGCAATAGCTGATGCTACCCTGCTCTCAAGTGCAATTCATTTTTATGGCAATCTACTTTTGCTGAAGCCCATAGTAAGTGCAATCCGTTACATTTTTAAGAGGGCAGCACGGCCACGCCAGCTCATAAAGGTGACGTGTGCTGCCCTAAGAGCTGCGGGACAGCAGGATCCCTCCGTGCTGCTCGGTGTGAGCTGCTGCTTCATCTCGGGCACCGGCAGCTTTAACGTGTTGGAGGAGGAGGACCGACCTCCCCAGCGCCGCTGCGAGAGCTGATTCCTCCCCACGTGCCGTGCCCAGGGGCGTCTGCTGCCGGCACCTGCCGGGAGCAGCTCTGGCTTTAGCTCTCTTGCGTCCCCGCACACGGTGCAGAGCGCAGCCCTGGTGCCCCCCATCGCATCCCTCCCCCAGCTCCGCACAGACACATTCCGAGCCCTCCTGCGCTTTGCACGGGTCACCTTCTCTCTCTCCCCACTGGCTCTGTAAGAGTTTAACTTCTTTGCACTGCTCTGTCCCTCCCCACTGTCCTTTTTCACATGGGGCTTGAATTGCCGCAGCCTTTTCGGCCGTATCGTGCTCCGAAGCGACACCCTGACAACCCTGGGGCTCCTTCCCCTCGCGCTGTCTCCCTCCGTCACGCTGAGTTTTCACTCCCGCCCGGCCCGTGGGGAAGGGGCACTAGGGCGGCCTCCACGCGCCCGGCAGCTGCCGCGGGAAGGCCGCTGTGGGTGCCTTCGCGGCCCCGGAGCGCGCCGCAGGCGCGGGGAAGCGTTGCTTCCGTTATCCCTGCGCCTCTCAGCAGCTGCCTGCATGCCGAGCACTGCGACACCCCACAAGGTCTCCTGGGCTCTTCCTCCCATCAGGGCTCGTACAGCAAGCGGCAGCAGTGTGAGCAAAGCTCGTGTTCCTGTAACCGGCTAACAGCAGCGGGCAAAACCCCCGTGGCAAAGTGCTGCTTGGCTTAAGGATGATTCCTCTCCTCTTCTGATGGCTCCTGGTGTAAGTCACTGATTACAGAAAATCATCCAGAAAGGCCTTTAATAGAATTTCCTAAGCTCTGCACAATGGTCCCCAGGCAAAACCAGGGCTTGAAAGAAGATCCCTGTGCAGGGAGGTGAATCAATCTGTTCCGAGAAGTGTCCAAAATTGCAGGCTTAGGCAGCACGGACCGTTCTGAGCTGCTCGAGATGAGGTCCTGGGGCCGCGGCCGGGCCCGCGGAGCGCCAGCCCCTCCCGCCTCATGACGGTCCCTCCTCAGGCCACCGTGGTGGCATCTGTGCCGCTGGGGCACCGCCCGTCCCAAAGGCACCGTCCAGGGCACATCCTCGACAGGCATCCCGCGCCAGGGCTGGCTGGAATAGGAGAGAGCCATGGGCCCTTCACAGCTCTGTGGTATCTCTAAAAACAAAGCCCCAACCCAAACCAAAATCCCTCCCAGCTGCCTGCAACGACCACTCTTGCAGCACCTCTCTTCAGCACTCAGGGCTCTGACTGCAAATCCAGAAGTGGTGTTTGCAGTAATAATCAAATGTTTAGCAAATATCATTAGAACTATCTTGCCAATGAGCAGAAATAATTAGCAGATAATTGCTTTATGGACAGCACAGCAGGAAAATTAGGAATAGTACTTTCTCCAGGTTACACAGGGAAGCACAAGCAGGAAAGAGAAGCACCGAGAGCCAAGGGGACTCATTTAAGGGACCCAGTGGGAGGGCTGGGTGTCGAAGCCCCCAGTCTGTCCCATAGTGACCTGCCGCTTGCTTGGGAACCGAAACGGCAGCGCCGGCTAGACTCAGCCCTTCCCGACCTTGGGAACCTGCACTCACATCAGCAGCTCCGGCTCCTCTCTCGTTCTGGCTCCTTCCCACCGCAGGCCCTGGCGCCGCTCTGCTCCCCAGGCCCCTTGCCGGGGCTCTGGCATTTCTGCCCGCCTCTTCCCGAGCGCTTGCAAGATTTCGGTGCACTTTGGTCCTGTGCGAACTCCCGGTACGAGGTGAATCCACCTTCCCTGCTCAAGCTCCCCGGCCAAGGCGGAACCCCCCTGCAGCCCTTGCGGGCGACCTTCCCGGGACGTCGCCCTGCGGCCACCACTGCTGGGCCAGGCCCTGCCGGAGGCCGGCAGCTGCTGGCGCTTCCCGGCTCCTTCCAGAGCCGCGGGCGCTGCCGGCACCGCCAGCACCGCCGGCTCCCTGCTCCAGGGCTGCACGTCCGCCCCGCAGGGCCGGCGCGAGGACCAGCGACCGCCAGCGACCAGCAGCTGCAGCTGGGGACTGCGCAGGGAGCACGCGGAGCACAGGGAACGAGCGTGCAGGAGCATGCAGGGAGTGTGCGGGAGCACGCGGGGAGCGTGCAGGGCGTGCAGGGCGTGCAGGGAGAGCACAGGGAGCACGGGGGAATGCGCAGCGAGCGTGCAGGGAGTGCACAGGAGTGCACAGGGAGCACCCAGGAGCACATGGGGAGCGCACAGGGAGCGCGCAGAAGTGCTCAGGGAGCATGTGGGGAGCACATAGGAAGTGCACAAGGAGTGCGCAGGGAGTACACAGGGAGTGCGCAGGGAACGCGCGGGGAACACAGGGAACACCCGGGGAGCACACAGCGAGCACGTGGGGAGTGCGCAGGGAATGCACAGGAGCGTGCAGGGAGTGCACAGGAAGCACACAGGGAGCGTGCAGGGTGCACACTGGGAACGTGCAGGAGCACGCGGGGAATGCACAGGGAGCGCGCGGGGAGCACGCGGGGAACGCGCGGGGAGCGCGCAGGGTGCACACTGGGAACGTGCAGGAGCACGCGGGGAGCGCACAGGGAGCACGCAGGGTGCACACTGGGAACGCGCGGGGAGCGCGCAGGGTGCACACTGGGAACGTGCAGGAGCACGCAGGGAGCGCACAGGGAGCATGCGGGGAGCACGCCGGGAACGCGCGGGGAGCGCGCAGGGTGCACACTGGGAACGCGCGGGGAGCGCGCGGGGAGCGCACTGGGAGCGCGCAGGGAGCGCGCGGGGAACGTGCAGGGAGCGCGCAGGGTGCACGCAGGAAGCACGCGGGGAGCGCGCGGGGAGCACGCGGGGAACGCGCAGGGAGCACGCAGGAAGCACGCGGGGAGCGCGCAGGGAGCGCACTGGGAGCGCGCAGGGAGCGCGCAGGGAGCGCACTGGGAGCGCGCGGGGAGCGCACTGGGAGCGCGCAGGGAGCGCGCAGGGAGCGCGCAGCGCTTGCCTGTCCCGCAGCGCCACCTGGGGGCGCGGGGAGAGCCGCGCTCTCGTCTCCGCAGCCGCGCGGGGCCCCGCGGAGCCGCGTGCAAACGTGCGGGCAGTTTCTGTGCTGCAGGTAGAGGGTCACGCAGATGAGGACGCCAGCTTGAATGGCATTCCGAGAGTTTTAGTCAAATTTAATTACCTTCCTTCTCCCTCTTTCTTTGCTGTCCCTCATCAAATTAAAACAAACAACCCCCAGCAGAGTGTTTGTGACAGGCTGCGTGCTTGAGACTAATTAAAGCCTGATGATCGTCACCGAGATGAGCCTGGCAGGCGTGTGTGTCAGGCGGCAAGGAGGACGCACGGCAAGCCTGGTGCTGGAGGCTCCCACGGGCATCGAGCGGCTGCTAATTAGCGGCACGCGATTGCTCTCTGCAAGGCGGCGCCGCCCGCCCGCGCGGCCCGTGCGTGCGGAGCTGCGGAGCAGCGCGCGGGTCTCAATTAGCTTCAGCGGTAATTTAATGAATTAATTAATAAACCCATGAGGCTGCTTCTCTAGGACACGGCTAAGCGTGGGCAAGGCCTGTGGCCGGGCACGGTGGAGGGACGATCTGCCCTCTTCCTTTGGAAGGGAAAAGTCGGGAGCAGGAGGCAGCTCCTGCTGGCAGGTGCCTGCAGCGATGGGAGCCTCAGGGCAGGGCTGCTTTAGATGGACCCTGCACAGCGTCCCCAGTCCCGCTTTGCAGCGTCCCTTGTCCTGGAGAGCTCCAGGACGGAGCTGGGTGCGGAGCAGCCCCGGGGCGATCTCAAGGGTACCTGAAGGGCACTTCTCTCGTGCCTGTGCCTGGCCACGAAGCGCTGCAGGGCTGTGCTTGGGGCTGCTCAGAGCCCTCATCGTGATGTCTCAGCAACCTGCACGGTGAGGAGGGGCCCCGGGGAGCTCTTAACATCCGCCTGTCACTGCCTTCGCTAATGGAGAATTAGGGCAGATCCTGCGGGCTGCTCTTGGGAAGCTGCTCACGAGCCTGCACAGGTCAGCGCTTGGCAGCGGGAAGGAGCAGGGCCGGAGCGCCGCGCCGCTCCCTGCCCTCATCCCGCTGCAGCCTCCCTGCGCTCTGCGCATCCCCCCGGCCCCGCGTCCTTGGCACAGGAACCAGGTGCGCAGGGCTGCGCGTTCTGCGGAGCTGGGGCCACACTGCCCCACGATCCGTGTGGACTGCGAGTGCTCCTCCAGCACCTCTGCCAGGCTTGGAGCAACTCCTCTGCATCCCTTTCACACAGTATTTCTCTGCTGTCTCTTCCCCTGAGACACCATTTACTGACCTGTGGATTAAGGAACGAGCAATCCGCTCCTGAGCGCCAGCAGGCTGTTTTTCCCTTTGAGGGGCATTCCTCTGTCCCCACGGTTTTCAACACACACATGCAACCCTGCAAGGCCTTCAGGAGCACGCAGAAAGTGCGGATGCTCCAGAGCCGGCTCCCTCCATCCGCACAGGTGCGGAGGGAGAGGAGGAAAGGAGAGGGCCGGTCACTAGAGGAGCGCAGGAACCGCGTAGCTGGAGCCAGCCACACACAGATGGCCCGGGACCCAGTCCCGCCGCAGGTTTTCCCGCTCCTTCTGAGATATACTTGTTATGGAATCAATGAAGTTACTAAATTACTCCTCTTTCATATTGTTTCAAATCAATGGGTCCTGGTGGTGTCATATAGAAAAGGCTGGTTTCAGTATTTTAGCTGGGAAAGTCCTCAAGGGAAGCTGGGCTCATTAATTAAATACATTTAATCAATCTGGCCTACAAGGACACTGGTTATTTATTCATCAGAGGCTGCAGAGTGCAGACCCAGGGATCTGGAAGGCAGTAAATAAACATGTAAATGGAGAGCTGAGACAGCAGAGCTCACGTGCCTGGGAGATTTCAGACCTTGGGTCAGATAATACAGAATCATATGCTTAATTTAACAAAATCCAATAAAAATTGTACAGGCAATTAACAATACCATGGAGAACAGGGCGAGAGAGGGGACCTGGAGGGACAACGATGGCTCTGGCGCCGCGGCGATGCTGGGCAGTCGGTGCCAGCCTGGGGGCTGCTGGCAGACGCTCCCGCCGCTTGTTCCTCCTGCCTGGGGGGAATTGAGGCCCTTTTCTCCTGTGGTCAGAGGGCTCAGTGCGCTGGGAGCCTCGGTCAGGCCCTGGCCTGCTCGGTGTGGGTGACATCACCCTAAGGAAGCTCGCGGTGCCCTGGTATCTTGCGGCCACTCAGAAAACCACCGAGCAGGGGAACTGGTGCCTCATTCGGCAGTGGCATCACGTAGCTCGTGCCAGGGTCTGCAGGGGCTGTTGTGCCCCCGATGTCCCCTTGGCCACAGCCGCTGCCTCCCGCCGCCCTCCCTGCGCTCCCTGCTGAGCCGCCGCGCGCGCTGGTTGCGGAGGCTCCGCGGCCGCTCCTGTAACGCGCCGAGACACGTTGCGATGAAACACAAAGACAAATGGGAGCCATGAGGATGGTTATTGCTAAAACACAATCTTGGCTTCCTGCACGTTTATCTGCTTGGCTGCCTGCACTGCTGAGGAACTTAGAGCATCATGTTGCTCACATGTTCCTGGTAAAGTTAATTACAATGGGAGTCTTTCAGGAATTAGAGAAGAAGAAGATTTCAACTGATGGAAGGGAAAACAAAGGGGGGAGAATATGCCGCTTTTCAGTGCCTAGCTGCAGAATTGTTCTCTGCTTTTCTGAGAAATGCCATGGGAGCCAAGCTGGCAGGAAAGTAGATGAGCTTTGTCCAGGTCTGCATAAACCCGGGCTTTGCCGTTGTTGGAAACTAGAGTAATTTCAATATCATTCTTGAATGCAAAGACTTGCAAATTAGCACTGAATAAAACATTTCTGGTCAGAATGGTGCATTTTAAATGCCTGATCCAGTGGGTTTGCTATGTTTCACAGCTCGGAAGAGCTTATATATTCCTTCTGCTGGCTGTTTAACGGCTCACCCACAAGAAGCTGGATTAACCTCCATTGCTCTGGGATTAACAGCTCCCAGAGAGCATCTCTGAAGCAAAGACGAGGCTTTCAGGAGCTTAAAGCAGCGAGGCTACACCTTTGCAGTGGCTTTCTTCCGCTTCAAACGAGAGCCCTGGAGCTCGGCCGCACGCCTCGCGTGAGCCGGGCTGCCGCCTGCCTGACCAGTGGCTGCAGTGCCGCCCTCACGGCTAAGTGGGACAAGCTGCTCTTTGAAACGCGTCGAGCTCCTACTTTAGAGCGTGGAAAGGCCGGCAAACCAAGCAGAATCACTGAGAAACAGTCCAGGAAAAGGTCGGTAGCCCTCAGTTCGCTTTGCTACAGGGAAGAGCAGGACTTTGATGGCAGCAGCCACGTGAGACTGGGACTCATCCACAGGGAGGAAGAGGAGGAAGCCTCGCTAGGGGATGAGAGGCTGCACCCTCCTCCTGCGAGGGCTCCCGACACCTGCCAGCCCGCGGCAGGCCTTGCACATCTGAGGGTGCTCAGCAAGAGACGTCGAGCAGCAACTGAACGAGGAAGATGAGCACAACCAGCCAGAAAATGAGAGCTGGGTGGAGCATGGGAAGAAAACTCAAGCTTAGACCAAGAGTGTAGAGGGGCAGACTTGTGTGAAGCCCTAAAAGCAGACCAAAGGCCAAGTCGAGTTGTCGGGATTTGGATATAAGCTCCCCCAAAGCACAGGAGTGTTTGGAGCAGGGATTTTGCCTCCGGCCAAATTTGGCACCCCAGGCTGATGTGGGAAGGGAAGGGAGTTCTCTGGGGAGACAGCAGGAGCAGGGTGGGAGGAAGGAGGTTTTGGCAATGCTGTGGGTGGTCTTGACAGCCAGATTTTGCAAGAAAAAAAGGTAATTTGAAGTGCAGATGAGTGCTGAGGTTGTCAGAGGGGAGGGAGGGGCACTGGATTAGTTTCTTAATCGTAATAAATGAATATGCAAAGCTAGAGAGAATGGGTTTCCCACCAAAGCTCCCTGTCTCCGTGAGAATTCTTCTCTGATTCAAATGTCACCCTGGCATCAAGGAGACGTGAAAGCCAGGCAGCTCTGGCAGCGAAGATGTCACCAACGTGGCTGGGAGGGCTGCATTAATCCTATCTGACAGCTGGGCCACAAAGCCTGTCTGGTTTTGCTCTGACCTGCAGCTATCCGCATGCAAGAAACGAGTGATGGCCGGACACTGTTCAGGCCCCCCGATTAAACGGGGTCACTCGATGTGGCGCTGTGTGCGCCAGCAGAACCACCCCTGTTGGGAGCCTCAAAAGAAGAATCTCCATCCCTGCTGTAATTCAGCTGCTTCTGGGGCCCGGCTGCAGATGTGGGCGAGCTCTGACCTCATCCCAACAGCCAGGCGGTGCCCCCCGGCTCTGGGTGTTCGCGTGGTGCCGGCCCTGCCGCCCCAGCCTCCCGCTCTGGTTTCTGAGATGGGGCCAGAAGAGGCCGGCAGGACACAGAGGTCACAAATCACCTCCCCTAGTCAGTCCCAGAGACTTCTGGCAGAGCCGCCCGAGTTCTGGCAGAGCAGCACGAATCATAAATAACTCCAGTCGCAGACGATTTGGGCCAGTTCAGAGCTGGGACAACGATGCTGCTTTCGAAAGACTCTGGGAGGACACTTGACTCGTGGGAGCGCCGCTCAGGCCCGTGAGCACGCGGAGCCCATGGGCCGCCCTTCAGCCCGTGCCGAAATCCCTCAGGAGCCAGAAGGACCAGTCGAGCCAGCCGGGCTCGGTGGTTTCTGTGGTCCTTGGGGTTTTCTCTCCTGCTTTTTTTGGAAGAGTAAAGGGGAAAACTAATGTGAAGAATATCAGCTATTAAATAGTTTCAACCCTTAAAAAAGACGGTTCAGTTCCAGGTTTTGGTCCAACCTAGTACTTTCCTAAGCTGGTCCCGGACTGACTCCCTCCCGAGTCCCAGACTCCTGCAGATTCACACAACTTCATTGCTTTTGAGTTAACACAACAAACCAGGCTGCAGGGTTATGGTTTATTAATACCAAACTCATTCCCATGAAGATGTGTTTCTTTATCTAGAAATGAAATGCTTTTCAACCCTGGAAAGCCCACGGGTTCCAGGGCTCTGGCCAACCCGTGTGGTGTAACTGCAAGACCATGAGGAACAATAAATACACTCTTCTGCACTTCAGCAATATTTTTCCTCGGAGGATCTCAGTGCTCGAATACTCCTCCCGGAGGAGCTGTCCCGGGTAGGGAACGTGGAGGCGGCAGCGGGCCCAGCAGTGCCATGCAGTAAGTCATGGGAACAGTGTAACTCACACCTCTTACAGCAGAAGAGCACGGAGTTACGGAGAGGAACATGCTGCCCTCATGCAGTGCATTCCAGAAATACCTGAGCATCGAATGCACACGCTCGGAAATTAAAGCATTTGTTCTTTTGCTGTCTTCACTGCTCGACGGAGTTAGAGCACCTTCTCCAGGGGCTGCATGTGGGAAGACAGATGGTGAGAGTAACTCTAGCTGTCAGTCTCTGGGGACGTGCCGGGGAATCAGTGTCTCGCGTCTGATTTAGCTCTGCTGCCTCCTCGAGTCACCACGGTCCCCGGCACTGGAAGATGCACAGGCTTCTGAGGCAGTTAAATGAAACCTCCCCAAAAGGAAGGTACCACTCACACCCCCCCGAGATGTCACCTGGCAGCTCTGAATGAAGGTCTAAGGAATCCTTGCTTCTGTGCGGCTGGGAACGTCCTGCTCGCTCCCGTACAGGGGCGCGAGCCGCGCCGGCCCCAGGGAGCGCGCCGGCTCGGCAAGCGCCGCGAGCCCCGCGCCGCAGAGCTGCAGGCCGCTGCACGAGCGCGCGCGCTCCCGGCGCTCCCTCTTTGGCCTGCAGAGCAGGGGGCTGCGGGAGTATCCTCTTTCCAAAAGCTTTTGCCTTTGTCAAGGCAAAAATTACTGCAGTGGATGAGCACTGCTCTGCAGGGAGGGGTTATCTTTTATAGCTGTCTGTGGGGAAACCTCAGACCAAGTCACCTCCAGATGGTTTTGAAGATAATCCCTCACATCTGATTTCGCTGAGCATCATACCTCGTGGCAAAAATTCACTCTCCTTTTGTGCTTATGATGACTGAGGCTTGTCACATCCCAGAATGTCTCCTGTCCGCTCCTCACTGTTGCTGGGATTGTTTGAATTTTTCACTCGAGCTCTGCTGCTCATGGGACGAACATCCACGTCTAATCAGAGCCGTGGCTCCTCTCCTGCCCGCAGGAGCAGCCTGCAGCAGGGCGGCCAGCACGGAGCATCCTGCTGCCCACACACCTTTTCCCACGCACAGTGCCGCCCTGCCCGGGCTGCTCGCCCGGCTTTCCAGGAGCGCGCCGGGACGGAGCTCCCGCGCCGCGCGGAGCACAGGCGGCCAGCTGCTCGCGCACGGCCTCCCGCCCGGAGCATCTCCCTCCTCCGCGAGGCCCCTCCGGCCCCCGGCACCCACAGCGCCGCCCAGCTAACACCTGCCAGGGCAGGGTGCAGGGCAGAGCGCTCCCGCAGGCGCAGGCGCTGCACAGGGCTCGGACGGGCCCGCGGCTCCTCAGCTGCCTGCCCGGTGCGCACGGCGCAGGGGGACGCGCCGGGCGCCGCAGCCCCGCGGCTGCGCAGCCCTTCCGTGCGCCCGCAGCACACTTCCCACCCCGCCTCTGCCCACGTGCAGCTCCACGCCCCAGCTTCACAGCTCCCCATGGAACATGCCAGGGTCTGTGTTCAGGCTCCGGGATGGGAAGCCCTACCCATAGCCGGGCAGCAGGGATCAGGAGAGCAGCACTGGCTGCAGGGTGTGCGTGTTAGCAGGTTTCTGAGAGCTGGGTGCAAGCACAGGGGGCTCTGCTCAGGCAAATGTGTTTTATTAACTGTGGAGAGGGACAGTTAAGGGGCAAAACAGCAAGAAAAGAGAGGGGGAGAGGCAGACATTCCAAGAGAATCCACATCTGTAAGGAAACGGAGTGGGGTCCAAGGCAATAATATATCCCAGATGAGGCTGGGGAAAGTGTTCTAGCAGAGCATGAGTCATTGCGAGTGGAGGGGAGAGCAACAGCTCTTTGATAAGACGCACGGCAACTTTACACGGCTGTATAACCTTCATTCACTGCCGATGCCAGCACAGTGCCTTGAACGGGGCTCTCGCGGGGACCCCGGCACGCGGCGCTCTCCCACGCGCCACCTCCTTGTCCTAGGACGGGGATCTCATGGGGACCCCGGCACGCGGCGCTCTCCCACGCGCCACCTCGTCCTAGGACGGGGATCTCATGGGGACCCCGGCACGCGGCGCTCTCCCACGCGCCACCTCCTTGTCCTAGGACGGGGATCTCATGGGGACCCCGGCACGCGGCGCTCTCCCACGCACCATATCCTTGTCCTAGGACGGGGATCTCATGGGGACCCCGGCACGCGGCGCTCTCCCACGCACCATATCCTTGTCCTAGGACGGGGATCTCATGGGGACCCCGGCACGCGGCGCTCTCCCACGCACCATATCCTTGTCCTAGGACGGGGATCTCATGGGGACCCCGGCACGCGGCGCTCTCCCACGCACCATATCCTTGTCCTAGGACGGGGATCTCATGGGGACCCCGGCGCGCTCCCACACCAGCCCCTCGCCGCAGCGCGGGGCTCTCCTGCCCACAGGCTTCCTGGAGTGAGCGGTCGGGATGAGAACAACTGTGTGCAGAGGCCTGGGCTCGGCTGGGGCCACTCTGGAGGCTGCAGACTGTCCTGCTCTCAATGCGTACAGGGCCTCTCTCATGTACCAGCAAAAGGAGATGAAGCTAAGGGTCAGGTTTGGGGTATGGGCCCAAAGTCTGTGTCTCTGGAGACCAGCATGCCCCCTCTCCCGTCTTCCCCTCTTTTGAATAAACCACCTTCACGGGTTCAGCGTTTCCTTCTGCTCATCCTCTTCTCTGGCCTTTCCCCACACCTCTCTCGAATCGTGACGCCCTGAACGGCGCTGGAGCCGGCGGCGCTGCAGGCGGAGCGGGTCGGAGCCGGCGCTCCCGGGGCACGACCGCAGCGGGGCAGCCCGCACAGCGCTCGGCTTTCCCTCGCAGAGCGGCGCCGGCCCCGAGTTCAGCCTGAGCCCCACCGCAATCTCAGCGCCCGCCTTGTGCCCTATTCCGTTCTTGTGCATCTGACAGTTCCTAAGGGCAGGACTTCGCCCCTGTTCCTGCTGAATGGTTGCGCTTTCCGCCCCGCTCAGGACCATCTCTCCTCCTTCCCAAGACCAGCTCGGTCTCGACCGCCGTCTGCGCG
>VZSV01000010.1:746930-775272 GCA_013398735.1 Nothocercus julius
TGTAACGAACGGGCCTGCGAAACGCTCCCGTGTAACGAACGGGCCTGCGAGACGCTCCCGTGTAACGAACGGGCCTGCGAAACGCTCCCGTGTAACGAACGGGCCTGCGAGACGCTCCCGTGTAACGAACGGGCCTGCGAGACACTCCTATGTAACGAACGGGCCTGCGAAACGCTCCCGTGTAACGAACGGGCCTGCGAGACACCCGCATGAAATGAAGGCTGCAGCTCATACAGGTGCCCGTCCGGGCACGGGGCATCCCCTGCAAAGCCACCGTGCTCCATGTTGTGTCCCCGGCGTCCCTCTGCCCCTCGCAGCGGTGCCGCCAGGGACACTCGTGGGAGAAGGGACCTTTGTTCCCGAGGAGCCAGCCGCCTTCCCCACCTGCAGCCCGAATTCCCCGCCTGTGACGCGGCCGCTGGTTGCCTGGGTGATGATTATGATGTGATAAACAGAGGGAAATGGTGATGACGCCAGCTGGGAAAGGGCAGCATTAATTTTATTTCACGTTTATTGAAACGCAAATTACCATAAGAAACAGCTTCCTTGTGTGCAAACAAGGGAAACTGAGAGCTCTGGGGCTGCGCGGGATCTCTGTGGGCTCGGAAAACAGGCTTTCAGCAAACATTCCTGGCCCGCTGTTTGATCTGAGCTGCTAGTTTTCCATAGAAATGTATGTTTGCATTTGAAGATAGATATCGGCGTGCTTGGGAAGGCTGTCTGGGCAGGCGCGGTGCTGAAACGTCCGCAGGAGGATGCGCCGACTTTGCGCAGCGTTGGTGTCCCTTCTCGGGGACGCGCGCACGAGCCCAGCATACGAAGCGGGGAAGGAGCCAGTGCCTCGGGTCCGTCTCCTCCGACCAAGCCGGGCTGCGATCAGAGCTTGTGACTGATCTTACAGAGGGAAAAGGAGGACAGGTCCCAGACTCTGCGCCCAGCATGAAGGGCCGTGCTGGGATGAGCTCTGGCTGTTGGGATGCAGTGAGTTCCTGCTCTGCAGCCCACAGGGATCAGAACACGTAGGGTGTAAGAAAGGTCCTTTCCCGCTGCTGCAGCTGGACGGCTCCGACGGATCCTTTCCGGCCTGGCTGCGAGAGGAGCCCCTGGACACGCTGGCCGTGATGAGTGGCTGAGGGTGAAACGTTCACCCCAGCACGAGCCACTGCGGCCGGGCCAGGCACGCGGGCAGGGACAGTCTGTGTGCGTGTTAGCAAGTGGCCATGTGCTGCATCTTTTTTACCTTAGCTTAGGCCAACATTTCTAGCTCATTACACTTGTTTTCAGTAGGAATGAAGGTCCCCAGAGCCCCTGCTAATTATTCCTCCGTGCCTCCCTGTCTCTCTTGCCTGCTGTGTTTACCGAGGGTGGCTGTGGTGGCACAGTCCCTCACTCCGCTCCAGCTGTCGTACAAGTCTCGGCCTTCTGGACGTGAATTCTCCCGTTTTCTCTGTGCCTCGGGAGCTGGCAGCGTTGCCAGGAATTTCGTTTTGCCTGTTTGCTCATTCTTGTTCCTCTAAACACCAGCTGGTATGACAAAAAGCGAGCAGCTTCTCACACCAGTCTCTTCCCACATCAGCGCAACTGAAATATGCCAAAACCTGCATCCGCCTCCACGTCTTTGGAGCTCACTAGCACCCGGCAGTCGCAGCACCTCGGTGGCAGGTGCTGTCGAGGACCTCAGCGTGGCCTGGAGAAGGAGTCGACTTTTATCTGGAGGGTGGCGAGACCTGCACTCCTGAGGAGGAGCATGAGCTGCTGCAGACCAGCTGCCCCAGTGCCTCCACGTCCCACCAGGCCGGCCCTGCTCGCCGAGGGTTCCTGGGATTACGAGCTGCTGTTGCTGGAGCGGCGTGTGGCTCGTGCCGAGAGCGGGCGGCCGGGCGGGAGCGGGTGGGCGGCGGGGCCGGCAGGGTCGGCTGCGCGCCGGACGAGCTGCCCGCGGCGCCTCCGGGAGCCGCCGTGTCCCTGCCTTGCAGCGCGCGGTGGTGCTCAGCCACGGCCGCTCCGGGGAATGCTCAGGGCAGCGGGTTCACTACAGACTCTTAGAGCTCATGCCCAAGGACCCACGCCCGTGGCTGTTCTGCAAGTCGTTGAAACCAAATGGCACAAGTTTTACACCAAATCCCCCCTGGACTCAGGTTCCTCTGCATCATATCCCAACTGTGGCAGTACCGTTTTCCAAGGCTGATTTTAACAAGTCAGATTTGTCACCTCACCGCGAGGGTCGTCTGCTCGCTCCCTCACCCGCCGTCGCCCCCCGGAGAGGCTCAACCCCGCTCCCATGGCCTGCGCCGCAGGGGCTGGGCTGCTCCGGGGCCCTGCGCTCCCGCTGCTCGCACCGCTCTGCTCGTGGCGGGGCGCGGGCAGAGGCTACCGGCAGCCTGTGCGTGCGCCCGGGGTTCTTCCCATCTCTTCTCGCCGTGCTGCAAGGGCAAACGGCAGCGCTCTGCTCCAGGTGTGCTGGAGGAGTCGCAGCAAAGGGGTTCATCGGAGAGTGAGGCGCTCAGAGATGAATTTTCCTGTATAGCTGGAAGTACCCGCCACAGGCCCATTCTCTATTCGTGTTCAGATGAAGCCCCAGTGGCAGCTGCTGTGGCATGGATAGTCTGGCAGGAGCTGCCGTCTAGGAACAGGGAAGATGTGAAAAATGTAATACTGGACTCACAAATGGAATTGCATATAGATACTCATTTTTGAAACCAGGAGGGACTTATATGATTATCTAGTCCAGTGCAAGGAGGGGAGGGCTACTCAGGGTGGCAAGGACAGTGAAAAAGTTTGCCGAGATCTGTTTATTTGTACGAAACCCTGTAACCCACTCTGCAAAGCTGCTAGTCCTGCTTGCAGAGAGGAGTGGCCAACCCATTGAGGATAAACTGGAGAAATCCCCCTGGACATTTGAAATGGATACAGGAAATACCTCCGAAGCTCCGCAACAGGAAATGAAGGCTGGGACGGTTCAGTGGCTGCGAGGGGCCTGGACGCAGGGAGCATCCCCCATCCATGTGTCTGTGCACTCGAGAATATAGAGGAGAGGTGGTCATCTGTAGCTCCAGAAGGAAGGAAAAATGTTTCCTTGTATCTGAGAGAACTTAGGCATTCACTAGGATTCTAGGATTCCTTGGGATATCTCAAGTTCCTCTCTCATGGAGAGAAGGCCCTGGCCCCGCAGGAGCCTTGGGACTGGGATGGCCGCGTTGCTTGAAGAATGGCAGGAAGAAAGAGGGAGATGAATTGCAGAAGCTGAGGATGGGGGAGCCAGGCAGGTCCTATAAACCTACCTACAAAGTCCCTGCTCGGGTGCTTCCCTGGTGAGAGGAAGTCGTGTTTACTACCAGACTTCTGTGTGAATCCTTTACGAGCTAAATTGCCAGGCCTCTGCTTTTGCATCCAGCTGAAGACAGCACATATCTATGGGGAAACTGAGGCACGCGACAGCAGAGATGCTTGGGCACTTCTCCCCCATGCCCTGTTTTGTGAAGCTTCTGCACCCCCCGTTATAGAGCCCAGGCTCCCCCTCCCAGCCCTCTCCACATCCTCCTCTTGCCCAAAAACTTGGAAGAGCCTTCCCAAAACACTCCTCAACAGCAGCAAGGGCCACAAGCACCTGCAGTGACGTGCAGCCCCGGAGCTGTCCCTGCCGCCCCGCGCTGCCCGCCCCTGCTCCGCTCACTGGGGACCAACACTGGCGCAAAGGGCCACCACAATGAAATGTATATTTATAACAATCAGCATTATTGTTCCTTTCTCTTCCGTGGATGGAGCCTGGCAGAGACTACAGAGCAGGCAGAACTGCTAAGGCTGAAAGTAACGGTGCCCCCAGGATGAATAAAACCGTACTTCAAACCAGCAGATGCTGCTGAAAGCCCCAGTGCAGGAAATACCTGCAGAATCAATCGGGGAGTTTTATGGAGCTTGGTTTGCAGTTTTTATAAGAAAATTCCCCCGGCCCAGGAGAGGAAGGGAAAGGAGGACCGGGGTGGCACCGTGGGCGAGGGTATGAGCAGGGGGCTAGGCCAGAAACCTCCTGCTGAGGATCCAGCAGGAAGAGGAGGTGGGAGGCTTCTCACTGGGGACAGGCAGGGAAACGAAGGCTGCGTGGCCTGAGGTGCTGGGAGAGCAGAGGGCGCCTGGGGCTGCAGGTGCTGCTGCAGGGCGGTTTCCAGGGCACATCTCCCGTCACCGCTGACCCCCATTCCCCAGGGTGTTCCTGTGCCTTCCCCACGCGTTGCAGGATTCAGCCCTGTTCGGCACGGGGTCACTAGAGCTGCCTGCGGCCCGGCTGGCAGCACCGCGGTGCTTTAGTGCCCTGGAGCCTGCTCTGATGGAAGCACCGAGGGCTCCCCGCGCACCGCCCGCCTCTGGAGCGGCCACGTGGGAGCCAGCGCGCTGGGGACACCCTAGAGAGGGCCCGGCGGTTTCGGGGGACAGAGGCAGGTTTATTGCAAGGGGAAGTGCCAGGGTCTAAGGAGCAGTGAACACACACGGCAGCCTCAGCCAAAGTGAGATCTGCCCTTCGCGCCCACACCTGTGCTCGCACTTTCAAGCTCAGGATATGCTTGTGTATAAACCCCTGCGTGTACCTCTGATTGCGCTTGCGTCCTGGGCAGAGATTCGGCACAGGGGACATCAGTGGCCTTTGTGTTATCTACTGTCTACTAGCCACAACTGCTGCCAGAAAACCAAAAGTTAGGGAAGCAAGGGCCCTGTCCCGGTCTGTTGGGAATTGCTCCGGGAGCAGCTGCGTCCGAGGCATTCCTGCATGTGCTGCTGAGGTTTGGCATGTGTCTTGCAGTTCCAGGACTTTTTTTTTTAATAGGACGTCATAAAATAATGTTGTATATTATATATATTTTAATGGTAGGCAAGAGAGCAGTAGAGGGCAGTAAACAGAGGAGGGCTGGATGGCCGAAGGGAAACTGCAGGGAAGGGGTCCCGGAGGGGCAGGCCGGGGTGGGCAGCGGCACAGGGAGCCGGGTCAGTGCCAAGGGCGATCGGCGTGTGCCAGTGTCGGGAGAACAGGCTCCAAGGCGTGAGCCAGAGGGATGGGCTGGATATTAGTGGGGTGCTTTGGGAGGTAACTAGGACACTGGGTGCAGTAGGAAAGGCAGATTCACGGGGTAAGGGTGGGAGCGCTGGGGTGGAGGTGTCTCACCGTCAGCTCTGCCTGGCGGGGATAAATGAGGGAAAACACCGTGTTGGAGCTGGGAAGAGGCCGTCCTCCCCTCTGAAGTTACGCCCGAGCTTCGGCAGGAGGGAGCCAGCCCTTTCCTGTGAACTCATTTGTGGAGGATCTGCTTCAAGGACCAGGAGGAAAAAATGCCAGTTGCCTCTGCTGGTTTTTGAATCAGAGAACTCAAAACAGAACAACTTCTTTCAAGTCTGGGGCGAACCGGCACAAAACACTCCCTGCCTGGCCCGTGGTAACGCCCGTCACAGAGGGTCTGCAAAAGCTGCTGGCTGTTGCCGCCTTTCTGCAAGCTGTGCAAGCTCAGAGCTTTCATGGCCCCCACGTTGCAGCACAAACATATGTGATGTCTCCTTTGTCCACTCGCTGGGTGCTGCGATATTAATGGCAAAACTGTGCAGGGTATGGAGCATTCTGAGGAACTGTCTTTACTTTGACCCTCAGGTCCCTCCTAGCTGCCTGCGGTCACTGGCGCTGCTTTGCTCCGTGAGTGTCCGGCTGACACGGACAAGCCCTTGGTTGCAGCCTGAGCGCGGGTGAACGCACTACACCGAGAGCTGCCCGTTCTTGCAGGCAGTGGGATGCAGCCATCAGTAATACAGGGCCTGAAAGTGGATATTCAGGGAGTAAAATGTTTCAGGGATTCAAGGAACAAGAGTGTCCTAAGGCGGAGATAATTCAGCATGAGCATGAGCGGTCAGGTCACACCAGGCCTCTCCTTTGCTTTTCCCAGTTTTCCTCCTGCATCCATCCACCACATGCAGCTTGTGGCAGTCTCGGAGCTGCTTGCTCCTCCCTGGCCCACGCCCTGGGAGAAGGTACCAAGAGGTTTTGTGGGATTCGGCAGGGGAGCCAAGCAGAGCCGTCTACCGTTATGGGAAGGGCATGATACGAATCCAGTGCCAAGCTGGAACCAAGCCCTCGCTTCAAGACGGTGCTTGTTGCATGCTTAATTTTTAAGGTGTTTGCTAGCTTTATGGATTCTTTTATGGCCAAACATGGAAACTTGCCTGTGGCCTCTGAAGGCATCTCTGGGCTTGGGCTGCTTGGATGGAGACGGGCACAGCGTGTCAGGACTTGCCGCTGCTGTGGGTGGCTTGATAACGCAAGCGGGGAGAGGGGCAGGGCGCCGAGGGGCCTGTCCCAGCAGAGCTCCCGCGCCCTTCCAGCCCCAGCCCAGGTAATGGTTTCTTCTTGCTCCCTCCCCTGCGGCAGCTCCAAGCCTTTGATTTCACAGACTTGTCAGGACACTTTAGCAGCCTCCAGAAAGTGCATGTAAACACAGTGATTAAAACAACAACAACAAAAATGGTTCCAGGGGCTCTGCTAAGACTAAACATAACACTGAGATACCCCAGAGAGAGAGAAGTTCCACATCAGCAAATATTTGTCTTTTAATCCTCTAGGCGCTAACAGCAATGGGGAAGGGATCAGAGCTTGGGAAAGAGGTGAAGGGCAAAAGAGAGGAACTCACCTCTGAAAGAAGGACAGAGAGGAGAGCCCGTAGCTGTAGGCTCTGCGGAGGATCCTGTGACTGTTCAACAGGGAAGGAAGGGAACAATTCTTAGACAGCAGGCTCCAACTGCCTCGAAAACCACATTGTGTATTAGCAGGAAAGTTGGAGAATTGCAGGGAGAAGGTGTTATCAAGGTCATTTATTATGGCTGGCTGTGCAGAACGGCCCCTCCAGCTCTGCGCTGCGCCCAGCTGCCGCGGGAGCTCTCAGACGCAGCAGCACCAGGGCTTGCTCCGTGCTCTTCCTCCTGCATCACCTAATAGCTCATGGATTTTCTCCCAGTAAAATACAGCTGTGAAAAAGGTCACTTCTTCTTTCCTCCTTTCCTCCCTGTTTCTCACCTTTTTCTTTCCATAGCAGATGCACATTTCACTTTTTAACCTATTGACGCTCACTGTAGCTGAGCAACAACCAGGTTAACTTGGCAGGGCCTGTCAGGAGGAGGAAACCGATTTTGACAACTAGGTAAATCTGACAGCACTGAGGAGTCCCCTGCGATGCCCATGGGCGGGAGCTACCGACCCCCCTTCAGCCCTTTTGCAGCAGAGGGTCCTCCCCGGAGCTGCTCAGTGACGCTTTGGTTACCCCAGACCAGTTTCCAGCCCTGCGCGAGCAGCACCCTCAGACCCGTTTCTACCCCTTCTCCACCTCAGTCTTCCCACTTCTCTCCGTGTTTCTGTATTTGCCCGCTCCCCTTCGAGGGCAGATAGGGCAGCAGTGGCGCTGGGCTCGCTGCGCAGCCCTTGGGAACACGGAGCAAGCGGACGCCCTTCGAGAGCCGGCTGGAGGAGCGCGAGCGCTTCCGCCGCGCGTTCGGGGTGCTCTGCATTCCCATAACAGACAGGCTGTGGCCAGGAGTTAATACTCCTCTGGCGTGGTGCCCTGCCCGGGGAGGGTGGCAGGCGCTTGCGTTTAATAACTTATTTATCTTTCCTTATTGCAGGAATGATGACAGTTCTCATTATTAAGCTGCTAGGTAATAGTCTAGCCTTTGGTGGGAGCTGAATCATCACCCCCCTTTGCTGACAATTTTGTTCAATTACCCGGCAGAGATGTGACAGGGAGGGGACGAGCGGGTGTCCAGGCCGCCTGTGCCCTACGTCTGGGCGCAGCTCCAGGCAGGGTGCCATGGTGACGGGTGCGCAGGAGAGGGCTCCCCAGGTTGTCTTGGCAGGGACATTGTCCTCCTCGCCCAAGGCTTCTGAAACCACGAGCTGCCAGCGGGGTTTTCCATGCACTCCCAGGCTGGAGGAAGCCGCAGGCTTTCCTGGCAAGGCGCTTTCCTCCCTGGCCTTCCTATTCCGGCCAGGTGCTCCCTGGAAAGTGTTTTCATGCCATAGTGAGGCCAAAGGATCTGCTGGGAGAAGGGACCACATCTGCGGATGGCCGCAGGGAGACACTTCGTGTCGAGACAGGAGGGCACAGTCGGATGAACAGCGGTAAGAAAGGGAAGACTGGTGTGGCCAGAAGGACAAAAAATGGCAGCAGAGCAAAGCAGGGTGGCAGGGAGCTGTGCCAGGCAGGGGAGCACGAAGCAGGGACACGGCTCACGAAACCAGGACACAGCAGAGGGAAACTATTTGGGACCCAGCGGGCAAGTCGGTGCAGTGCTGAGCGCTGGGGAGCAGCTCCACGGCTCCGAGCTGCTGCCTTCCCGCTACGCCGCGCTCGCGGAGCCGAGGAGGCGGCGGTAATGATATATGCAATCAATTAAGTACGGCCAACTTTAATTAGATGTATAAACACGCCTAGAGTTAAATGAGGTCTCTTTTTAGAGAAAGAATGTAGCGCGGTACCATATTAAAGGGAAGCTCATGCAGTAGCAAAATTAGACCTTTACAAATTGACACTCGGAGTCGTGTTTGGAAAACTGTATCCGCTTATTCCACAGTGCCAATTTGTGGATCAACTTCCAGCGGTCAGAGGTGTCTGAACTTGAAAAGCAGGAGATGTAGTGACCCGTTGGGCTCCCGCAGCCTGGAAATGGCCCGCGGCCGGACAGGGCGCGTGGCAGCACACGGCGTTGGCACAGGGCTCTTTTCTAATCTAGGCCCCTCAGCTGGGGGCCCGAAAGCAGCTGGGATGGACCCAGGCTGTTGTCCCGCTCCCAGCTGGGCTCAGCTCCCATCCCAACGCTGTTTCTACAGCACACGTTTCTTCCCGCCCTGGCCTCAGACACAGGCCTGCCCTGAAAACCAGCACGTCTTGGGTGATTTTCCTTCGCTCCCAGGTGCACACCTTATTACAATGCTGCCGCTACAGAGGAAAAGAAACAGAAGAAAAAAAGTAAACCGGTTTCTAATTATGCCATGTTTGCTTTCATTTAGAGTTAATTCAGCCCACACAAAAGTTATTCTCCATATTAAAAGAAATATATATTTAAAAAAAAGAACACAGATGCACGCCTTCATTAAAAAAATTAAAATGTAGAAACGAAATAGTGTCTATTTCCACCTTTCCCCTTCTGATTAAAAACTATTTGCATTTCAAAACAAACCATCATTAATTTGGACCAAATGTTACGAGGGCTCTTCTTTCTAGTCAGGATAATTAAGCATGCGGCAGAGCAGTGAATGACTCCTTCTTTTTACAAAGCCTCAGATTAGCTTCTTCCTCTGGGCTGAGGTGGTGACTCAGAGGGACACAGAGCTTGTTTTTTATAGGAACTTATTACATAGATATCTCATGGCTCCAACATCTGTGGCCCAGATACCGAAGACGGGGGTGCGTGGCTCCTGGTGCCAGCACAAAGCCTCACTGTTGTTAGGGGCACCCAGAGGAAGCAGTTCCTCAAGGTGAAGCGCAACGTGAGCGCGCACTTCAAAAATGAAGGGCAGAAATCCCCCAAGGAAATTCCTAGACCCAAATCTGCAATGATTCCTGCACAGACTCGGAGCTCTGGCTGACAGTGGGGCTGTTTTGCACATAAAAGATCTGCCAGTCCACGCTGGAGGCCACGCTAGTTTGAGAAGCACGAAAAAGCCCTAGGAAATCCGCAGCGTGTTCACAGGAAGCCCAAACGCTTGAAAGCATGGCAGGTACCAGCCGCGGGTCAGCAAGCGGCCGTCCCGCCGCTCCGGCCCGCTCCCTCCCTCACCCTGTTTTGCCGGATGCGCTGGAGGACGAGGCCTGCGGAGCGGCGGGTTGCTTGTGTGCGTCCCTAGCGCAGAGCTCGCCGCCCTGGCCCTGCGCCGGTCTTGCTCTTTCCAGCACACACGAGTATTGAGGTGCAGCTCCCATAGTTTGGGCCCTGGATGTTTATGCAGAGGTACTGAGCAGCTGCCTGGCTCTGGGAGCCACAGCCCCGGGTCCCGCGAGGGGTGACATCCTGCACGAAGCCCCTGTTGGCCAATGTCCCCAGGGAGGCCTGGGGGGCTGCTGGGACCGGTCACAGGGTCCTGCACCCCCCGGCTGTCTCACTCCCTGGGCCCTCCCCACGTCTCCGGCCGGCGCCAGGACCTCTCCAGTCTGTGTCCTGGGCCGCGTCCTGGCGCAGCCCGTGGCAGCCAGGCGCAGCCAGGCGGGCGCATTTCCCGCTGGCCCTGCGCAGGCTCTAGTCCTTATGCAAACACGTCACCAGCTAAAGTATTCGCAGGGGACAAAAGCTGCTCGTCCCCCTGCTCCTCTCCCTCCTTGTCCTGCTCCCGGGAGAGCCCCTTGCCCTGTGCAGGGAGAGCGGCCGGAGCTGTCGCGGGTGCAGGACTAGGGCGGCTGAGCACCCCGGTGCAGATAATATCCTCCGGCAGAGCACTGAGTAACGGAGCAGGAAATGGAGACGAGCAGGAGTCCTTCTTCAGGGCTTAGCATATTTGGAGCTACGATTAAAGGGTTATGGATGGCGAGCTCTCTGGGGCTGTTTCTTGCATAAGGTTAGAAAGTTGGATATCGCAGTGGGGGCCGGGCTTTTTCCTCCTTGTGCCACAGCTGCCAGTTCAAGCAGCAAATTTCAATACTTGCCTTGTTGCGATGGTAGAGCTGATGTAGCTACAGTCTCTGAGGACAGGCACAAGACAAGGTCTGTGGGCAGAGGAAATCTCTTTTATTAGAAGAGCTAACATGGCTGGAAAAGCAGGAGGAGAGCCTTGCAGGCTGGCAGGCGCTTGGCTCCCCTTCGCCGCGTGCAGCTCCGATGTGCAGGGGCCCGTTGTGCTGCACCGGCGTGACAGTGTGCGCGGACGAGGGGACAAACTCCTGAGGTTAACAAGAGGGTCCAGCACCGTCCCAGCGCCGCTCCGGGAGAGGAGTCGCTGCTGCTGCTTGTTCTGCCTGCATCCTTGGCCTCAGTTAGGTTTGCATGTTTGCAGAGTGTTTGAGCTGTTATTGCACATAGGTTTTCAGAGATTAGTAACCAGGGCGTATTATAAAGATGATGTTACATATGTGCTCTTTTTCTCTCACAAGATGTTCAGCTCTGGAAGTGCTGGAGCTATTTCTGTGAAAAGCAAGCAAGGCAACTCCTGCCACTCACTGTCCCAATTCCTACAGTTATCTGTGCATTCTCTAGTAGGGCAGGGTTAAGCTGATGCAGGTGGGTTGGAAATATTCATATTTGCAGCCTTTAGTTTCTCACAAATTTGAACTGAACTTGAATTAAATTTTCTGTGTTAGTGTTGTGCTCGATGCTGTACTGTAAATACAGAAAAAAAACAGGATCAGATAAGGTTCTTGGTGTGGGACTGCATAGATTAGCGAGGACCGAGTGTCCAGTTTTGGTACCATTGCTTTTACATATATTTTCCAGAGTTTGCTTCATTAACGTCTTATCCTAGAAGGTCTCAATAAGAAGAACGTCTTAACTAAAACACAGCTGGGCCACACAAGGACGTATCCACCTCAGATAACAGCCCACCAAGGAACACAATGGATATGTGAAGAAAAGTTCCAAAGAATATAAAAGATGATTGTGGAGACCTTGGATGTGATTGTAGAAACAGGGCTCCAGGTAAAATCTGCGTCTTCTGCTCCATGCATCAGTGTCAGAGTACGTTAACCGTATAGGCCAGCGCATTTCCCAGCGCAGCAGAGTGCCTTGGGTCAGGACCTGCATCCCTGGGGACGGGAGCATCTCCCGCCGCTTGGGTTCGAAATGGGAAGTACAGTACAGTACGCAAGCACGAGCCCTGGAGCAGGCCTGAACCAGCTCCTTTTAGGAGCTGCATTGAAATTTATACACGTATCCAGCATGGGGACCCTGGGGTTGGACAGGGATTCCTGCTGATTCGCTCAGCTGCATCACTGAGGGGGATAATGTAGGGCCCAGGCAAACACTCTTGCCTGTGTTCTGAGCACTTACAAGTGTTCAGTTCTTTGTCCTATGTTTACTTTCTGTATTTTCATATATCAAGAAATGTCTTGAGGCATGTCACAATTTTAATTTTGAATTAAAGTGATTTACCAAATATTTTCCTTCATTAAGGTTGCCAATGGTGTATCTTGCTACTCAAGGATTTAAACTTGGGTCAGGGCTGACAGGGTACATAGTGATGCTGAGCCTATGCATAATATACATGCTAAACCCAGTGTTGACCTGATGTGCACAAGATTATACTAGTCGGGTCAGTGGAGCAATGAGGATCTCTTAGAGTAACTTTTACATCTGTTTTCTGGGGGATATTGGCCAACATTCCTCTAAAATAACATTCCAGAGATATTTACAAGATATGAACAGAAAATAAATACAAGAAAAGAGAGTTTATTAAAAATAATAAAAGGAAAGATCTGAGGAATGTCTTGCATGCCCCACTGACACTGCGTAGCCACCTACAGATGCTGCTTGCATCCACGTAGCAGACTGGAAGAGCCAACGTGCCAAGAAGAGCTCCGCACGGATCCTTGCAGGAGAACTCGCCGGGAATGGAGATGGTGTGAGAGGGGCCATGGGCTGCAAGCACCGCTCTGCCGTGGCCACCCCTCGCACACGCGCACGGCTTTGTCACCTGCGCTGCAGAGCGGGGCCCTCGCAGAGAATTCCACTCGTCCCATAGCAGCGGCTCCCTCTCCGCAGGGAGCGCTGCAGTGGATTCCCCTCGGACCGCCGCGCTCTCTCCGGATGCCCATCAGAGGAGCGGTGCTCGTGCGAGCGGGACGGGGCTTGCAGAGCGTGCAGCCGTTCTCAAGCGTGATGCAAAAGAGGAAAAAAAAGCAGGCTATTAATTAACAGCAAATGTACTGTTAATGGGGCTTTTTTCCCTTCCTAAACAATTCATCAAAATGATTTCATTGAAATTTAGCTGATGGGGCACTAAATGCAGATGGTCTGTCCTGCTCTGCTTTTTCTTTCCTGCTTACAACAGAAAGCTGATATCGCAGCCCCGGATTTGGGATTAACTGCACATTTAGGGAAAGGAGACAGTGGGAGTGAATAAATCAGTGCCTTTGCCCCTGACAGGAACTAGAAGAGAGAAACCTGTAAGTAAAAGGGTTACAATGCACAGAACCGACCCAGCACTTGCCCCTTTCTATAGGCACGTTCCTTTACTGCCTGCAAGTTCATTTAAATACACAGCAGAAATTCCTATAGGGCCAGTTTCAGGACTGCAATAAAGTCAAGCTAGGGAGGAAGGCCAGGATGGTTACTGGTGATGTAGTTACTGGATATGTCACGTTGTTACTGTGTATGCTTGACAGCCCCCTGGAATGGCCCTGCTTCACAAAGAAACTCCCGAAAAAATAAGGCTGTTAAATCTTTTAGTGCTTTTCAAAATTGCTCTTATATAGAAAGAGGGAAAGCAGCTGTTTACTGCTTTAAAGGCTTTTTTTTTGTTGTGTGTTTTTTTTCTTTTTTTCTTCTGAGAAGTCACATTGCTTTTGGAATTTAAAGATACAGGGAAAGGCTAAATGTAATCTAGAAAACAGGCTGATATTTCAAAGCACTCAGCTGCCTTGGTTTGAATTAACGCCCTGGGACCCCGGCTGAGCGCAGCGCTTGAGCGCGGGCTCAGCTTTAAGCATATGCTTAGTGTTCCCATCAAAATCCACACTTAAGTGCTTTGCTGAGTCAAAGCCAGGAGATGCTCCCTTATCTCTGGCTCTGTACTCCGTAAATACCTGTGAGCTCTGGGGCATCTACGCTGTTTTTGGAGATGAAGCAGAGTTTATCCCAAGGTCCGTCTCTGCACATTGTTTGTAACTTAACTGTGTGTTGGATGCCCTTCTGTGAAGGGCTTGGTGAGCACGTTTGTGCTGAAGCCCCCTCTGCAGCAGGTTATTTGCCTGCCCCGGGTGCCTGTGCTGTGTGCTGCCCTTGCCGAATCTCAGTGACTACGTGGTTGGTGAAGCCAGAAGCCAGCCCGGGTTCTCCCCACGTGGGACAACCCACTTCTGTCCCACCTGTATGTGCTTTCTGGCACTTAGAAAGCTGCTAATTACCCGGCGCAATTAGCGCTCAGACCTGACCCTGGTCTCTCGTCGGAGCCTCTCTGGAGCTGCTGCCCAGCGCGGTGCTCACACCGAAACGCACAGACCTAGGTGGGGTGTGAGCCACGCTCAAGAGGAAGAGTGATGGACAAACAGGATCCAGCTGCGAGGAGCAAATCCTGGAGCCTCACAGCTTTCCCATCCAGCCATGAAACAATCCACTAATTTTATTGAAACCAGATCGCCTGCTGCGTCGTGCAATCGTTGCTCCAGCTGATTCGTCACGTCTGGTGGCCCTCGGGAGCTGGCCCAGAACTGCAAGGGGAGCAAAGAAGATGACAGAAAAGATGCAGGCTTGCTGAGTTCCCCAGGCGCAGCATTGCCCATGCCTACAACACGTACACATATGTTTTCAAAAAGGGTGGATCAAGACATTGCCAAGAACTGGAGAGATTTTCTTAGACTCTGCAGAGCTCCCATCAAGTCCCGCCTGCCTCGCTTTTACCCTTTGGCTTGTCCTTCTCCGTGCAATATTCCAGTTGCTCTTTTCTGCTTATACCTCCCCAGCTGCCTGTTTGCAAAGAATGGGCCCAGCACCTCCTTTTTTCTCATTGTGTGGCATCCAGAAACATGCAAATATGCACGGAGAATGCCCGGCCTGCTGCTCCCAGGCCGGCGTGTGCCTCTGCCAGCTTCCGTCTTAGCTGGATCAAAGACTTGAGCATGAAAGTCCTGAACTAGTCCTGGCCTCCCATGCAGCAAGTCCAGGCTTTGCTCCCAGCTCTGGTTTCTATAATGGAGAGTTGCTGAGAATCACAGTAAATTGGCCAATATCATGAGCTTGTGTTCCCAGCAAGCCAGCAGTGTAAAGCACCTCCTGGACCCCTTCCCCTTACCTGAACGTATGGGCACTCCGAACCTCAGGGATAGCTGAGCCAAATGGCCAAGGGAAACCCAAAGCCAGATCCTCTCTGCTGTAACTGCTGGGAAGTGGCACCCAGAGGAGGAATATCCACTGGGAAATGGGATGGATACGAAGAGCGGGATGCAGTGCTGCAGCCATGACTGACTTGGTCCTGATTCCTGCAAGTAGAGCACAAGCTAGACATGGACGAGGACAAAGTCCACTTCATTTTAATGATCATACCGAGGTGCTTGTCTTCAGAATAGATTTGATTGACCTTAGCAAAGGGGAGAAATGGAGAATAAAATTAATTAGAAATGGAACATGAAACCAGCTGGCATGGAGTCACTGACCTAAAGGACAGCCTTCCAACCAAGCGTCTCAAATGGCAGAAAGGACATTAAACGATGCATATACTTCTGTTTTAAAATGTTAGATAAGGAGTAGTAAACTATACAAAGGCAGGACATGATTTGCTAGTGCTCTGAAGTGCAGAGTGGCACCACGAGCACGGTCCGACGGTCTGCTCGACCCCGCGCACCTTGTGCGGCTCGGGGGGACGAGCAGGACCGGCTCATCGGGGTTGCTTGGGGACGAGCGAGCTCCCACCTCCGGCAGACCAGCCAGCGCTGCGGCTGCTGCTCCGAAAGCTGCAGCGTCTTCAGGCTCTGCTCCCCTTCCTTTGCCCGCGGTTGCATATGGAAGAGGTGCCGCTTTGTGGAGCGGCTCTGTGGGGATGAGACTGCAGGACCTGGGCCAGGGGTTCCTGCACGAAGAGAACTTGGTATTCATAGAAAATGAAGATTTGTTCATTTATCTGTATTAATTTATTTATTCCCTGGCAGTGCAGGAGGAGAGAGGGCTGCTCGGGCGGCGGGGGCAAGAAGGAGCCCGATCGCGCGGCCGCTTGTGCCGTGCGCACAAATCATCTCATGTCCGTGGAAAGAATTTACTCAGTCATATTTTAATAACACTCTTCACAGGATAAGAGCTTAATCCTGGCTGCTACTTGCCATCCAGGAAAATATGCAGAATGTTTTAACAAGGCAGGATGTTATCCACTTCCCCCATCCCTCCCTTCTCCCTTCAGAGAAATTGTTCCCAAATTATCATGGGGATATAAGCGAAATAATAACCCAAGATGACAGGCTGAACTCAAGGACCATTTAGCTAGAGCTAGTTAAACATCTATTTTTGGCATTTCCCCCCAAAGTCTGATTTTTTTTTGAAGCAGAGAAAATTAACAAAAAATTGAGCTAGCTGATTTCAGCTAAGTGTTTTGATGAATAATTTTGCCATAACGGGCCAAAATAAGATAGGGACTTCATATCATCTTATTGCACATCACATTTTATGCTCACATCCGTTTGTTTCCAGCCTTCCTGCCTGGGTTTGATTGGTGAGTGTATTTGGTTTCATAATGTGCTTTGACTACTCCAAAACTGAACATTTTGAAGGTTCTAGGGAAGAAGCTTTTTTTCCTGATTTCCGCTCTGTCAAAAGATTTCTGCAGGAAGTTGAAGAAAACCTATGATATTGCAGCATTTTCTCAAAACGCAGATATCATTTTTCTGTCATCTCTATTTTTAATATCAGTGTAATGCAAGTCACATAGGTGAGGGGCAAATACGACCCCAGGGATCCACATCTTCCCAAATACTTGAGGTTTTGAGAACAAATTGATCATTTTGCTACCTATTTATCCAGCTCCTCTTTCCCAAGAGTGCTGGGTACAAACCCAATACAAATGAAGTGAATTACTGACCAGTAGAGCCATGTGCCTGTCTCCCTTTCATTTGGTATTTGTGGGCATGAATAAGCACGACCCTTAAAACAATCTTCTTCCTCCGGGGTCTAGAAAGAATAATAATAATTTGGCATTTCAGGGTCTCTCCTGGAATGCCGGGAGCGTGGCGGGAGCCTCCCGTGCACCGGACGGAGGAGCAGGAGCCAGGAGGCCTCTTCAGCTCGCCGCTACTTCAGGCCATGGTGTCATGTGTTTCCATTTATAAAACTAATTAAATTTCATATTAGATCCACTTGAGAATATTTTGCGCTCACTGCTTCTCTGGGGAAGCTGTCCCAAGGCACCACTTCTCTGCTGGTTAGAAACCTTCCATCTTTTTAGTTTCATAAATATGTGAATATCTGCGGAGGAAGAAACCCAGTTTAGATTTGTGTCAGCACTGGCTTTTAGATAATGTATCTTTCCAGTGACCAGGCCAACAGAAAGAGCTATTTCGAGGCTACCTGGAGTTGAGATGTGACCCTGCTCCTCCAAGCTGTGTTTTCAGCATCTCCGTGAGCAGGGGGGCTCTCCTTAGGGCAACCTTGGGAAGTGCTTTGCTGCTGCAAAGTTAAAGACAGGCGGCTGAAAAGGCCCTGCCTTTTTTATTGGTGCAGTAATACCCTGCTGCAGTTTGTTAAGTGGCTTCTGCAGGGTACCAGCACGAGCGCCCTGCGGACAGCAGACCGCGTGCTCGCTTCCAGCGCTCCGCGGGCAGAGCTGCCGCTGGAAACGGGAGTCCCGCAGGGACCGGCGCTGTCCTCCCAGCCCTGGAGCCTGGAGCAGGGCCTGGACACGAGTGGACGGAGCGGAGCCGTGAGAAGCCTTGGAGAGGTGCGTCCCAAGCCACCTGCACGGAGGTCCCTGCCGGAATCCACGCAAAGCTCCTGTATGAGAAAGCAATGAGTGTCTCCAGGGTGCACTCGTGATCCAGCCACTCTTTCACACTTTGATCCAGCTGCAATCATTTATAAAACCAGAGCACAGCGAAGTGGCTAATGCTGATGCAGCAATGCGAGGACACGGAGCTCTTTCAGCGCAGGGCATTACCGATACCTGGGCCGGTGCTGATAACAGAACTTCTGCGTAAATCTGCAGCCACATGGAAATGAGATTTGCAGTGACAGTGCATCACCCGCCCGGATGGCAGTAAAGGGGCTGTCACAGTGCGCACGGCAGCACTGCTGTGCCCTCTCCGCCGCGAGCCCCGCGTTAGGTCCCCAAGGGGCCGTGCAGCATGAGCCCAGCAAGCTGCCTCTGCGTGCGGCTCTCCCGCAGGAGGATCCACAGCTTAGGGTGGAGCAGACGTCCACAACATCCCTTTTTGCAGTTAGCAAGAGGCTGAAATCCCTAGGGTTGCTCCTTCCCATTTCCGCTTTGCTCGTTTCCAGCACAGACCTTTTCTTCCCCGGTGTTACCAAGCAGCTTCCACTTGCATTGAGCTCGTGCCGCCCGTCCAGCCCAGGGAGGAGCTGCAAGGGGACGCTGCTCGCTGGGGCAGGAGCCCCTTGTTCCCGGGCTCTCCGCGGCGCCCCGGCAGCCGGGGCAGGGCCGGGTTGCTGCCGGGCGCTGTTTGCCGGCAGTGCTGCGCGTTGGTGACGTGAGGACGCCCGCATTGCGTTCCGGGCATGGTTTGGGGTGTCCCTTGCGGGCAGTGGTGATGGGAGGTGTGGGCTGCTTGTCAGGCGGACAGACTATTGAGCGGTTCAAGGAACAAGCACTTCCACCCCGACTGCCCAGGGAAAAGTGCCGTGGATCCTGGCAGCTCCCGGCTGGACAACATGGAGCAGGGAGCCTGGCCCGAGGTAGCAGCTCCTGCCCTTGGGTGCCCTTGTGGTTTGGGCAGTGCCAACATTAAATATAGAGCACCCAAGGCTAAGGGGCTGCGTGGGACAGGCTGCTGTGCTCAGCTACAACACGTTCCTCAAGTGGAGGTGCTGGAGGGGGTGATCCGCTCGCACGGTTCCTCCTGGGACTTAGCGGGCGATAAGGGAGGAGGAACTGGGGGTGTGAAAGGGGATGCTTGGAAGGGAAGAGCCTGTAAGGAACCATACCAGCCATGACCTGGCCATGTCTCTCTCCAAACAGTGGAGGAAAAAATAAATAAAATAAAATCCCAAATCAATTAAGCAGCCAGACGTATTTGCTCCAGGAGCACTTGTTCAAAGCCGGTAAGTAATGCGTTTCCCTTGGCTTTAGTGATCAATGCTACTTATCCACATGCACTCCAATTAATAAAACCTTTGTTCTCTTGGCCCTGATCCTTGATGGCTTTTTAGCATCCCCCAGAGGAGCCCTGCCCGGCACTGCTTCCCTTACTGCTCCCCAGCAGAGAGGCCGGGACAGCCGGCAAACTTTATAGAGCCTTCACTTCAGCCAAAGCGGGGGATTCCAGGTCCTCTGTGTCATTTTGGGAGTGGGACCATGTGAGCACATCCGCGGCGTGGGAAAGAGCCCTCCGCATATCCCACGTCCCACAGAACCGAAGCCCGGCACTGGAGCACTGGTCTGGCCACGGCCGACCCTCCTCGTTGGCTGGGGAAGGACAGGAGTTTCCCCAGGCCCTTAGAACTGGGTACCTTGGTCTCCAGATCAGGAAAGGGTCGCTGCCGGCTTTTCCTCATCTTTTTGCCGCTTAAACCTGGGCAATTCCTGCAGTGAGCTCCCTGGATCTGAACTGGAGAGTGGGTTTCTCTCTCTTTGTTTTTTTTTTTTTTCCCTGCCTTTGTGCATTTTTCCATGTGCATTACTTGAAAAAAAAATCAACATTTTGCTCAGAGTTTGGAGAAATGCTTTTACCCATGGAAATGTCTGTATTTACGTGCATGCAGGCACATTCCCATGTAAAAAAGTACCATCTCTCAGAGTGAAATATCCCCCAGCCCCTTTGCAATGTGGGCTGCTGCTGGGTGAGAAGAGAAAACTGGATGCAAAGCCTGCTAGACAGTGGGGGCATCTGATTTCCTCCTCTCTTTCAGAAGAGAACCAGATGCTTTCAAGTCTGGAAATCCAAGTATCTCGTGGCGTTTGTGCTTGTTTTCCTTTGTGCAGCCTCTAGACCTTAGAGGCCCATTTTCTCCCGCTGCCAGAATTGTTCTCCTCTAACAAGGACAGCCTGCCCGCGAGATTCGGGCGCTGCCAGGTCATTCTGCTGCTTCTAACGAGCTTTGTGCCTCCATCCCCACCCGTGCGGCTCTGCCACGCGTCCTGCCTGGCCGCCTACTCCACGCAATAGACCCCGTGCTCAGAAGGTCCCGGTGGCAGAGCTTATTAGCCAGCATTTTGTGAGCGCTGCAAACTGAGCCGCACGTTTGCAAAAAGTGCAGTGGGGCCATAGGGAGTTTGCAAACAGGAAGGGCCCAAGCAGTAATTCACAGCTTGAGTGGTGACCAAGAGGTGAGAAGCTCTTAATCTGCCTTTCAGTGTCTGGAGCCACTCTCTTGCCCATTTCTCTAATCTATGGACAAAGAATCAGAAGCAACAGCATTGCCTAGGGAATAAATAAGATTTATTTCAAGCTAAATGAATGCTATTTTGCAGCACTGGGATGTTTAACCTTGGCCAGAAGGAATGATCTTTCTATTGTAGAGCAGATAATTAATTGTTACAAAATCCCCGAGAGATCAGACGAACGGAGGGCAGCTGGGAGGCAAATTCCCAGATTTATACGGTGCCTTAAGCCACTTCCAGCACCCTCGGCTGAGCGGTGTCCAGCTCCCCGCCTTCCACCAGCACAATGGTGGCTGCTGAATGGGCAATTTAAAGCAAATTGCAGAATCCAAGGGCGAGTTCAAAATCACTAAATCAGAAGTGCCTGAATGGTATTGTGAAATGCAGCCTGAAATGGAGTTTAAAGACTCATCTTTTCCCCTTCTCTGCTAAGCTGCCTCCCATGCCCAGCGCCGCACTGCTGCCTGCGGGAAGAGCCCGGTGCTCCCAGGAGCCGGCACGATGCGGGGCCGGGATGCAGGGCCGGGCAGGGGGCATCGGCACCCACTTTGCCTGAGTTTTGCACGGTTTGGTGCTCTCACTTGCCACATTCCCGGCCACTGAGGGATAAATCAGCTTTCGGTGCAAGTCTGCCGGGGCAAGCAGTCGGTAAGTTTTCCTAAGTGCATTTTTTCGTGTATTTTTAATAAAGGTCACTGTGTGCTTACTGGCAAAGGCAATCAATGGCAGTTCATTATTTATTAGGATCCCACTGGTCTGTAATGACCCGCAGGCTGAGCACACGCAAAGTTAGTACTCAGCCTCTTTAACAGCCTGGAGGGCAGCCCTTCCCCAGCCCCATCCCTGCTCCGCTGCCTCCTCTTCCTCACCCGCATCCCTACGGGTTCCCATCTTGGAGCAGCCCCTGCCTGGAGCACCCTGTGCACAGTGCTCAGCTCAGGTTTTCTCCTCTGCATTTGAGCTCAGAGTCCAGCGGCCGCCCGGACCGTGTGAGAAGCAAATTGTTGACTGTGATAGGGGTGAGGGGGAATAAAGAGCGAAGGGGAGACTGTTGCTTTAATATGTTCAATTCGGAGCAAACCGATGGCTGCTGCTTCCTCGTGCAGCTATTAGCCGGGTTTGCATTCCCGGCCGGGATGGAAAGCAGGGCTGTTTTTAGACTCTTAGCACCACAGACAGAAAGAGAAGAGGAGCGGAAGGAAGATGCAGACGCTGCAGGAAGCAAGGCGTCCCCTCCGCCTGGTCGCATCCGCTTCCCCCGTTCCCTGTCGCCTTCGCTCCCGCTCGGGGCCTGGTGCTCACGAGCCGCGGTAGGTGCGGGAGGGGAGTGGAAAGTCACCGGCAGTATTTCCCTTGCCACAGCTCTCGGCTGGCTCCTTGCCCTGGGTCTGCTGCTTGGAGCCTTTTCAGGAGTTCATGCCCAGGCTGTGCCTATGGGGGAGGCAGGTGGTGCTGTCACCTGGGCACAACCGACCCGCTACTGCCACAGCAAAATAAGGGTCCTTTCGAGTCCATTGCTGTTATTATTTTTAATTTGAAGGATAAAATAAAATACAGGGGAGAGCAAAATACATTGGAAATAAAAAAGGAAAAATAAAATTGATTCTCTTAAAACTGGGGAGACATCTAATATTATCCCACTTTATGAGAGGGTTGGGATCATGTTCAGCCTGGGAACAGGAGTCTGGCTGCAGTTACTGTCTGTGGGATGCAGCCCCAATGAGGGCCCTAAGCATCAGTTTGAAATACTCAGATCCCTTCCCCTTCAGAACAAGAATGTTCATGCGCAGCTTAGGTCTGCCCTGTATAAACATTTCTGCCTTCGCACTTTGGTTAAGTTTCCCCAGGACTTGGGGCTTTAGGAGTTCGCACTCGTGAATGATTCGTTATCATGCTGGGCAAAACCTCTGTCTCTGCCTCCCTGTCCTCAGTCCCAGAAACAGGACCCAGCAGCTTCTCGTCTCCCTGGGGAGACTCTTTCCCTCCCCAGCCTCCTCCCGAGCGAGCGGTTTTTACAAGCAAACGCGTTAGCGGCGTTCGTGCAGTTCTGTCGCGCACTGACCTCTTGCTCTGCAAAACTCACCTGGGGGCAGCTCCAGCTGAGACCCCCCCGCTGGGCAGCGGGAAACCAGCCCTGTGAGCAACACGCAGAGCAAAACTCCCTCCATCCTTCCTTCGTGCTGCTCCTGCTCGTGCATCCCAAGCCAGGAGCAGAAATTATTCCTCATCCGAATGCGCTCTCTTCCCCCATCCTTCCCGTCCGTTGGCCCTTCACCCAAGCGCCCTGTTCTGCAGGACGAGCCCGTTGCGACGCGCGGTCCCTCCTCTGGTGCGCCGGAGACCTTCCCGGCCCAGGAGAGCACCGTGCTGTCTGTGTCCCGTTCCTCACTGCGCATGAACGACTGCAGCTCTCGCTGGCGACGCTCACCCGTGAGATTGCGTTACAAACGATAATAATAATAACAACAACGGCAATAATACAATAGAGCTCCCCTAATTTGCACTAAATGACTGGGAGACCCATCAAGAGTTAATGAATTCCGCGGATTAGCAAGCACCAGAGCAAACACCATTTTACATGGCCAGGGTAATTCATCACCAGATGCACTTTGTTCGCTCATTTTGACAATTGCGGTTCATTTTTAATTATTGATGCTAGCTCATAATGTCCCAGCACATGCATGGAAGTGCGTTTTGCAAAAGCAACGAGGTCTTTGCCGTACGAAGCCCGAGGACACCAGTGAGGAACGCACGGAGACCTCGGTGGCGGCGGCGGCGGCAGCGGCTTTGCAGCCTGCGTTGCGAGGTGAGCGGCTGGGCAGGACGTCCCCCCTGCCCCACGTGTGCGGTGCCCGCGGTGCCCTGAGCAGCTCTTTCCAAACAGATCATCCTCCTGCCAGGGCCAGATTCCCTCCTTCCCTCCCTGCAGTATCTCCATCCCAAAGTGCACCCGGGATCCCTCCGACCGCCACCACCGCGTCCCTCCCTCTCCTGCCTCTCCGGCAAGAGATATTTTGCAAACATAAGCGCATTAACAAGCTGCCAGGAGCCCCCATGAATATTTCATGCCTAACATGCCCTCGTTTCCTCCCATTTAATGGATGCTCTCCCCGTTACGGCTCGGCTGCTCGCACCGGATACCTTTTCAGTGCAACATGAAAGGGGCTGCGCTGCGAGGCGGAGGAGACCACTTAGCCTGTGATTCAACACAGACACAGATCGGGCTACTCCCACACTGGATTCCCCTTAAGAGTGGCTCTTCCCATCTCTCGGTCCTCTTTCCGCGCAGGGTTTCCCTGGCTGCTGCGCTGGGAGCTGCCCAGTGGCACCACGTGCCAGTGGCCGGGCAGGTTCCGGTGTCACCCTGGGACACGATCCGGAGGGAGGGGAGGGCGCGGAGCGTCCCGGGACTCGCTCGGCTTTCCCTGCGCTTCCCCCCTCACCAAGGCCTCGGGCAGGGAGAGCTGCTGGGGAGACCTCAGGAGAGGACACTGGAAGCCAGGAATTCCTGGCAGGTCCCTAAGGCGAAGGGCAGACCCTCGGATCAGGGAGGCTGCGCTCCTGGGAGCGTCATTCCCATGGGTGCTCCGGACACTGCCTGGTCCTGGTGGCCAGACCCGCCTGCTGCACAGGTGTGACAAGCTCACGGTCCTCAGCCCTGCGGTGGCTCTGCCGGTGGAGGACAAGCCCGTCCACGTCAGGCCACCGCGGGCACGTCGGACACGACGGCAGCGTGGCGGTGAGCGGGCGCAGAATGGAGGGGAGAGGGTGCCGGAGCTGCAGCAGGGGCCAAGACGTGAAGAAAAAGTGAATTAATTTCACAAGAGTTTTGAAACTTTAACCATGGGCTGCGGTTCAGGGAACACGCGGAGGCTCCGTGAGCCCCAGCGCGGGTCTGGCTGCTCCTGCTGCTTCCGGTCCATGGCAGCCCCAGCCGTGTCCCGGGAAGGTCCCTGCACCTCGGTGCGCACTGCACAAAATGCCAGTCCTGGAGGGCCAAGAACCAGAACGTGAATGGATTTAGGTTAAATTAGATGTTTCGTTTGACTTGCAGTGAAATATTTTTCTTTGCTCTGGAGCATTATTTTTTAAAAGTCAGTTTGCAGAGCACTTTAGAAGGAAAGGATCTGGAACAGAAAAACACATGTTTCACTGCTAACACATAAAAGAAAGACTCTGAATTTGGAAAAAAAAATGTTAATTAAAAATCTCAGAATGACCCACACGAATGCAGGAAGTGCAGAACTGGTCCCGCTTGCATAGGAGAAACTTCGGGCCAAACAGAGTTATTTTCCCCTGTAAAATAATTCCCAAGCGAGAGTCACTAAAGTCTAAGGCCTCTGTCCTGGCCCGCTGCTCCTGCAGTGCTGGGGAGGGAGTGCAGTGAGTCCTTGGGTTGGGATACAATTGGGAATTACATGGAGCAGAAATGAAAGCCAAGTCCTGGCCAAGCGCGCTGCCGGGGCACCGGCGATGGACGCGGCCGGCGCTGGGTTTGTCTCCTGACCATCCATGAAGCTTGGCCTGCACAAGACCAACCCCGGGCATCTTCCTAGCCCAAGGTGCTGCCATGGCAAATGTACAAGGATGGGGTTGAAGATGGGGCTGGAGGCGCGAGGATGAGGATGAAGATGGAGCTGCTTCGTTTCAGGCCGTGGCTGCATGTCCGGCCCCGTGCCAGCCCAGCTGCCCTAGATGCCATGGGACAGGACCCAGGGGTGGCCCCCAGCCCTGCCCCGCTCCCGCCGGCCCCATGGGAGCATCCGGCCCCGCGTTTGGCGCAGGAGCCCAGGGCGCAGAGCGGGAAGGGCTCCCGGCCGCCCCGCAGGCTGGTGCCCCCCCTGCCCCCCATGCCGCTTCCCACCCCCTTCTTCTTACAGGCAGGATTTTAATCTAATTTTCTCAATGCAAATCTTAATGGGGGAAAACCTTGAAATCAAATCTCCAGAAGTCTCCTTTCACAGTTCAGAGACTTGATTAAATTGCCAGCGCTGCCGAGGCGGGGTGCGCGGGCCGGGGCTCCGGCGCTCTGTTTACCCCCGCAGCTACGCAGCCCATTAGCGAGCGCTCCCCGCCCCGCTCCCCGCGCCGCGCACCTCGCGCTGTTTATTTGGAGAAGCAGAACAAAATTGTGGGTATAATTAGATCTGCTGCAGGGGCTGCCCTGGCAGGGTCCTCGGCAGGAAGCCCCGGCCGCCCCGGCACCGACGTCCCTGGTCCCTCACGGTGCCCGGAGCCGCTCCGGCCGGCGGCACCGCCTGGGTGCTGCCTGTGGATGCGGCGCCTTCGGCTGCATCAAGACACAGTCCCTGTGCTGGGGGGAGGCAGCTTTGCATGAGGCCTGTTTTGGGGTGAAAAAAGCCACTTTGGGTGAAAATGTGAGCATTTGGTGAGGCCCAAGGGGTTCAGATGGGGCCAGGAGCAACAGGACACTCCGCTCTACTCGTCGGATGGGGCGGACAGCGCGGGCTGGTGAGAAGGATTCTGAAGGCGAGGATGTGCTTCCAGCACCAAATCCCAGCAAATCCCTCGAAATCCATGGATGATCTGAGCAGAGGTGCAGAGCTGAGGGTTCATGGTGGGGACCGGAGCAGGGGGGATGAGGCTGCTCCAGAGCGGAGGGAGCAGCTCCGGGCCAGCAACCTGCACTTAACCTGCTTTTATTCACTCAGAAAGCAGTTTACCGAAACAGGAGAAATTTTGGTGCAGTTTCCAGTATGAGTTCTGGTCAATGAAGAAACGTGCCTGAAACTCACATTTCAGAAAAGATTTGGCATTAAAGAAACAAAGAGCTTCTGGTGAAAAAAATGATGTGTCTATTGAGAACAATTTTACTGAAAAAATAGACACTTTCTCCTGAGAAATGTCGATTAAAATACTGAAAATGGAACATTTCCTATCCTGTGTGCAGTGGGAAGAAACAACCATCCCCTCTGCTGTGCCCAGAGCCGGTGGCTCGCGGTGGCCGGCGGGGGACACGCGCTGGCCTTGGCACGGGACAAGGGCAGCGCTGCCTTCGGCTGCCCCGGATCGGCCCCGGCCCTGCTGGGAACCGGGACGACGCTCATGCAAGAAGGACAGGGTTTTTTCCCCAAACAAATTCTCTTCCTCTCCAAAAGCTTTATCCAAGTGGGAGGGAGCAGGGCTGGAGGGGGACGGGATTCGGAAGCCTCTGTGTTCGGCTCTTCCACTCCGGGCTGGGCACAGAGCACAGGCCACGTGAGCAATTAATGGAGCAGAACTCGGCTTTAATCTGCTCCCATAAATGTTTACAATCCCCTAATTATTAGCATTTAATGCCATATTAATTCATTGATGGGCTTTCATTTCGGGTCTTAATGTCTCGGCCAGCCCCGCTCTCCCCCTCGGCCCCTGTGTTCCCGAGGCAGAAGGAATCGGCTGAGACGGCTCTGCCGGCACGTCGGGACCCGGGGCTGCGTCGAGGAGCGGGGGAGCCCCTGCGGCCCGGAGCAGCGGCAGAGCCAGGACCGGCCCGGTTTCCGCCCTTGCTGCTTATCTGGAGGCCCCAGCAGAGCGCGGGGCGGCCGTCCCGCCGGCACCGTCCTGTCCGTGGCCAGGAGCAGCCCGGGATGGAGCCACGCGGTTCCCGGCTCGCTTGCGGCAGCCTGACACGCGAGCGCAGAGGCCGCCCGCGCTCGGGGAGCGATTCCTGGTGTGCACGGAGCCCCCTCCCCACCACCCTTCCCGCTACATCTGTTCCCCATATCCTGGGCCCGGGCGGCAAGAGCAGGAAAAACAGCAGAAAAAAAAACAAGATGGGAAAATGCACAAAAGCCGTGGAAAAAATGTGTGAGCGGCGTTGGAAATTTCGTTTTCTATGCTGGGCTCTGTCACCTCGGCGTGCGAGCTCGCCTGCACAAAGCCGGGATTAGCAGCTGGGCCGCCCGCGCCGCACGGGGCCCCGGGACGCCCGCGCTCGCCTCCCGCCGCTGCGGCATGTGCAGGCGCGCGGCCTTCCGGAGCCACAGGGCCGCGCCAGGCCCGCGGACCCCTCCGGGGCTCTCCAGACCATGCATGGGCCCTCCAGGCCACGCATGGGCCCTCCAGACCATGCATGGGCCCTCCAGCCTGTGCGTGGATCCTGCATCACATACACGGATCCTGCATCCCATGCATTGATCCTGCATCCCATACACGGATCCTGCATTCTGTACATGGATCCTGCATCCCATGCATTGATCCTGCATCCCATGCCTGGATGCTCCAACCCATTTTGGATCCTCCAGTCTGTGCAAAGATGCCCCAGTCTGTGCCCAGCCTGCACTGGATAGCACTGCCACAGCACTAGATACCCAGGTGGATTTATGGGAAGATTATTTGCGGCTCTTCCCTGGCAACAATGGCAGCGACAGAAGCAGCAACAACAACAATCCCTGTGCAAAGAGCTGGGCAGCTGCCGGGCAGATTCAGGAGTGCAAAGCTGGCGATAGAAGGAAGCTCAGCTGGGCTCAGCCCTGCGAGCTCCCTGCGCGGCTGCAGCAGGGCGGTGCTTTCGCTTTGCTCCGTGCGTGCTCCGTGAGCGCTCCCCCATCCTGAGCGCGTTGTGTCTTGATCGCCCTGGACAGCCCCCTCTGCGAAAGCGCCCCGATCCCAGCTCTGCTCCGCAAGACATGCTGAGATCCTGTGGAAACCAAAGGGTGCTCTCAAGAGAGCAGGGGATAAATGTTCAAAATGGTTTAAGTGCACCCGCAAGGCAGCTTTACACAGCTCAAATGATGCCAGCATCAGCAGGACCTGTGTGTCCCTGCGAGGAGAAGAGACGTGTTTAACCTCTGCTCCTGAGCACCTGCAATTCGCTCGGTCTGGGCCGAGCAGCTCGCTGCGCGGCGCGTGATGCACAGCTCTGGGTGTTGCAGTGGCTAGCAACGTTGAAACGAGGTGTCCCTAACTCGCCTGGCGATGCACGAAATGAGAAAGGTGCCAAGGGAGCAGTTAGGAAGATGAAAGACATAAATGTTAACAGGAAACGCGCTTTATATAGGACACAATTAACACAAGGAGCTGAAGAGCGCAGGAGGAGGAGCGCAGCTGGCAGCGCCAAGGAGGCAGCACCTGCATGGGTGACAGCGACAGCCTCCCCTGCGCGCCACGAGAGCGGGAGCATGAGGAGCGCGGGAGCGC
>VZSV01000010.1:779674-797917 GCA_013398735.1 Nothocercus julius
CCCCGGGCTCCACCCCTGCCGTCCCCCTCAAAACGCCCCCCTTCATCCCCCGAAATGTCCCGGGGGACACAGGAGCCTCCCCTAGGCTGGGCCCTGCGCGCCGCTCCCATGGGAAGAGCTCAGCTCCCGGCGGCTGCTCCAAGCCCCGGCACGGGACACGGTCCGGGCTGCGGTGCGGGAATCCCCAGGGACACAGGCACGAGCCCCGTTCAGTGGCCGGGTAGGGATTAAGAGGAGTTGCCGTCGGAGAGGGCTCCACTCCGCCACGGCGCGGAGGCTGCAGCGCGGGCCGGTGGAAGTGTCCGGGGCCTGGGGACCGCTCGGGGCCGCGGGAGAGGCGGCGGAAGGGGCTGCGTCAACCTGAAAAACAGGTGGAAAGAAATTACTGTGCTGAGGTCGAGCTGGCAGGGGACGGCAATTCTGCTTCTCGACACTTTCAAGAGCTTGAAATTGATTGTTTTCTTTTTCTTTTTATCCTGCTGGAAACAAACTCTGACCTGTGCAAAATGGGACGGTGCTGAAACATCCCTGGTTGTCAAACCCGAAGAACTGGGGGGGTTGATTCTGAGCAACAGCCTCTCCCTCCGTGCTCAGAAGGGACCGCCGGGTCCTCCCCCGTGCGGGAGCGTGCGGGAGTCACTGCACGTGTCCGCTCGGCCCCAGGGCCTCGTGCTCCAGCGGGAGCGATCCTGAGCCCGGCTCGCTCCCTCCCGAGGCACAGGGATGGGGATGCCGCGTCCGGAGCCCGCAGTGCTCCGGCCCCCATCCCGCTGCTCCCCTGGGAGCGCTGGGAGGAGGATGAGGGGCCGGGGGGCTGGCGCAGCGGCGAGCGAGCTGCAGGCAATGCCGGGCTCTGTAAATATTTATGGGATGAATGAGCGCAGGGGGCTGAAGTGCTGGACAGCTGAGAAATGGCTGTTTTAATAATTCCCCTGATAAATGAGATGTGGGGCCAGGGTGAGGAGCAGGGGATGGTTGGGATGGCAGTACCGGACTGGGACCAGCTTCAGGAGCAGGTTCAGGAGTGGGATGGGGAGCAGGTTCAGGAGCGGGTTCGGGAGCGGGTTCAGGAGCAGGTTCAGGAGCGGGTTCGGGAGCGGGATCAGGAGCGGGTTCGGGAGTGGGATCAGGAGTGGGTTCGGGAGCTTGCTGGTGCCAGGCCCACACTCGCGGCGCTGGTTTAGCGGCGGCTCGGTGGCCGTCAAGCAGCGACGGGCGACGCGAGCGGAGCGGTGACCTAGTTTGTGCTGCTGCTGCGCGAGCCAGTCCCCTCCACCCTTCGTCAAGGCGCTTTGGACCAAAGGCTGCGCAGGGGAAGTGGACCCAAATTCCCACCATTTAGGCCTAAAGCGGAGCCCGCGGTGGAGCGGAGCCGTGTGCGCAGCCAGGGCTCTGCCTTGGCCCGGCCGGCCGGCAGCTCCTTCAGCTTCTCTGTGCAGCGGCAGGAGAGGGTGGCTCCGGCGCTCCCTGCGCTCCAGGTCTGCGCTGGGTCCGGCTCCCACTCCGGGGGATCCGCACCGGGCCGGCCATGAGTGGAGAGCCGAACTCCGACGTGTCTGCAAGCTGGGAGCCTGCACGAGGGCTGATTAATTACTAGCCAGCTTGCAAGGGCTGTTTTTTCTTGTCTTTTTTTTTTTTTTTTAATAGTGTTATTTTAAACAAAACTTTGCAGTTCCCCTTTAAAGGAGACATCTGGGCTCAACGTGGCAGCAGGGAAGAGGCAGTGGGAGCAGGGATGGTCATGCGGAGAACATGGGCAGGGAAGACCCAGGAGCTATGGGGGAGTGACAGCCAGACCTTGACCCCCGTGTGTCCCCATCTCTCTGAGTCCCCCTCCTCAGTGCCCTGCAGCCCCTTGACCTGCTGGTGCCCCGGGAGAGGCTGCGCTTTGGGTGCTCCCTGCAGGGGACCCATCGGGATGGGGGGTTCCGGGGTCCCCCCGCACAGGGAGTGCTGCCATTGCTGCCATCGTCCCCTCCTTGTGCAGGAGCCCCGGGTCCTGACGGGGCGTCCGGCTGGGAGCTGCTGCCGTGCCCAGCGCGGATGTGCCCAGAGGCAATGGGAGCTGCTCCCATTCCCATGGCAGCTCCTGGGCTCCTATTTATCACCCAGGGTTTCGGGCGAGCTGCAGCGTGGCTGAGGCAGCAGAATAAAGTGTGGTGTTATAATTTATTTGTCTTTTAATGCCGTGCCATATTCACCTTCCAGGAAATTCCCGTCTGCCTCCAAGCAGCCGGCTTCTTCCCGGGGCTCCGTGCAGGCTCCACATGGTTTCGTTTTCCTCACCAGGAATAATAAATCTGCAAGTGGAAGCGTGTGCTGGAGGTGCTGGCGCGCGGAGCGAAGCGCCTGTCGCCCGCAAACACGCAGCCACGAGGAGGCCTTTGGGGGGAAGGCCCTTTTCCAATGAACTTTATCCCTGGAGACTCGCAGTGAGCCCAGCGGCAGCCCCAGGCGAGCAGCCGAGAGCCCCCTTGGACACAGGAGCCGACGGTCCCGCTGCAGGTCCCACCTAGGAGCTGCCAGGAGCCGACCTCCCTTCCCGGCCTTGAGCTCCGAAACCTGCCCGATTCTCCTCATTCCCGCCAGCTTGCCGGCTGCGCAGGCGGGACACGTGCGCCTGGGTTTAACCGAGCGCTGAGATTAACTCGCGACCCCATGACTCCGGGAGAAGGCACTTAAAAAAACCTGATAAATAAAAGGCTCTTTTTTGATAAAAATCACATCTTTAAATGCAGCACAATTGGTTTCCCTCCCTCCCAACGGGCCCCCTGGGCTCGGGTGTAGCCTGGGAGCACCTAGGGGCAAAGATAGGCCATGAAGGGAGCGGGATTGCTTTTTTTTTCCTGGTAGAAATTGCCTGTGGTTTGCTCCAAGGCTGGCAGGTGCTCTGAACTAAGGCCCTGGCTTTAAAAAAGAGAATCCCTGGATTTTAAGAAAACATTGTTATACTTTATTCATATAGATCTTGTTGATATCTCATGAAAATTATTTTGGCGGAATTCACGGATAAGCCTGGAAGTGCTGAGATATGAGGGTAAGTGCTTCTCTCATGGCATTTTCTGAGCAAACACTGGAAATCTTCAGACCTTTCTAAATTTTTTTCCGAGCTCTCCTTCCCTTGCAGCACTCCAGCGAGGGAGGTCCAAGTCTTCTCCAAACACCTCTCCAGGTGCTGGAGACCTTGTCCGTATCCTCACCTCACCCTCCCCTGCTGACAGGGACCTTGTCCCCATGTCCCTGGAGTGCCCAGCTGCCTCCTTTTCCAAATCTACATCCACGGAGGAGCTGAACTCCTGCTGCGAGGCTCCCGAGGAGCCGAGAGGACAAACCTGCCCCTGGTGCTCTCCTCCCCTCTGCTCTGCGTTTCGCTGATTCGTCTTGTGTAACCAGGGACTCTTCTGGGGAAAGGAGCTATTTTTGTTTCGCTTCTTATGCCAACCTGAGCACATTTTTGCTGGCATGAAATGAATCCCACGTGGATGGTAACGAATGCAGCACCAGGGCTTGTCCTGGAAGTGCCCAGGGTCCTTGGGAAGGGGACACTGCCCTGGGGACATCGGTGCAGGAAAACACTAGGCAGCGCAGCCCCTGCTCCACATAGCGAGGGCGCTGGGTGTCCTTTGGATACGTGCGATGCCACCTGTGGTTTAACAGGCCAGACCCACAGTGAGGAATCCAACACTAATTCGCTATTTCTTCAAGCGCCTCCTCTTTCAAGAATTGCAGGGGAACGCGACCAGTCCTGGGGTCCTCCTAGGATTAACAAAAACAGCAGCGAGCACTGCCCTGCATGAGGGAGGACCCTTGCACTACCCTAAAGGGAAAAACAGCACAAAAAGGGCCATTTTCTGGCACGGGGAGCACAGATTTCTGTGGCTGGAGGTAGTGAAGTGGCAGACCAGGTGTTGCTGGAGATAATAGTATCTTGCTGCCTAACATCCTCACTGCTGTGCCCGAGAAAAGATAAGTAGCAGATAGGAGAAGTTGTTTTCTAACAGCGCAAATCAATATTTATTATAATAAAAAGAGAGATTAGTATCGAGAAGTGAGATAATGATAATAATAAAAAAACAAGACTGAACTTATTACTTGTACTTATGATCCAGGATGAAAAAAAAAAAAGAAAAATCACCACAAACAGTCTGTTGATTTCTTGTGTTTTGTAGAAGTGGCTTCCACTGGTATCCGCGCTCAGATTTTCCCTGGCACCCTGCGGAGGTTCTGCTGTTAGACTTTCATCAAGAATATTGAGCATGAAATCTAAACATTATTTCTGGTGTCTGGTGACAGCTGATGAAGAGATAAAGTGAAGGCTGTCAGAGGACCTGGAGTGGGACGATATCCCACGTAGGAGAGCCGGGGCGTCTGCAGAAGAGCAATTTCAACCATTCCTGGTGGTTCTGCTCCTCACACGAGGGCTGCGAGTGCTTTGCTGCCCCATGGGACAGGGGACCAAGCAGAGGGGGGAGGATGCGCACGGAGCTTCCGGAGGCCAGCGAGGATGCCAAAGCTGCGCTGACGTGGGTTGTTTCCTTCTCAAGGCCTACAGCAAGCAGCAATACTGCAGAATCCCCACGTTTTCGCTCGAGCACTGCGAGGGGTTTGCGTGGGCAAGGCAAGAACCTGCAGGGCTCGGAGCACGAGAGCTCTGGGAGGAGATGCAAGAGGAGCGCAAGCCAGCCTGGAAGGCTTTCTGGTTAATCAATGAGTTAAATTTCTGTACATTAAATCTCCCCAAGCCTCGTCTGCCCCAAACGGCAGCAATGCACTAACTGACTCTTGCTGGTGCTCTACCCGGCCTCTTCCGCTGCTGTGTCCATTAAAACCCTTGCTGCCTGGGGTTTCCTCTCCGTGTTCACCCCTGTAGCCCTGCCTGGCTCTGCTCCCACCGCGTCAGCCTTTCAGCGCCAGGAGAGGTTCCCCAACCTTCCTCCTGCTCCCAACTTTCCCCCGTTCCGTGTTTCACAAACCTGCCGGCTGTAACTGCCCCTCACAGCATTGCTTCCCCCTCTGCAGATTTCAGCCTCATTCAATTTACTCTTCTGAAATGCTTTAAAGCACCCAAGTTTGCTCCTTCAAGGAGCTCGAAGCTTTCCCCTCTTCCTCAAAGATTAATTACAGCTTCAAACACTTGCAGTAACTTTCTTCAATTACTCTATTCCCACTCAATAACTTTTTGAGGATTAAAAGTTCCCTGCTTGAAAACGTCTCACATGGAGCCAGGCCCTCGCTCCAGCAGCAGTTGCACCTGAGAGCTTCACGGAATGAGGTTAATATGATAAAACCCTGCAATGTGGGGAAATGGGATATCACAGCGTCTCCCAAGCATCCCGGCTCCGGGAGCGTTTTCAAGTGGAGAGGATTATTTTTCTGCGATCTTGAAGCGAATCTGAAAGTCAAAAGCTTTTCTGCGGCTTGCACATCCGCGCTGAAGCGCCAGCGTTGGTGTTTCCTCTGCAAGCTGGCGGCTTCGCTCGCTCTGCTCCCCGCTCTGCCTGACGCCCAGCGCTGGAGCGCTGTCCCCAGCCCCGGACACTTCCCTGCGGCACAAGGTGCGGCCGAGGGATCTGCCAGGGCTGCAGTGGGAGGAAGGGCTTGCTCCAGAGCAGGCACGACGGGCGGAAAGCGGGGAAAGGGGAGACAAATGGTCCTATGAATAAAACCCAAAGGGCCGGATCGCATGGACCTGGAGGAAGGCAGGGCCATCAGCCCCTATTCATCCAGACCTCAGGAAGCAAGAGGGAGCACAGGGCTGGAGGTGACACACATGGCTCCAACAGCTCCTCCCCGCCGACCAGCTCGAGGCTACGGCAGGACAAGAACAGCCCAACACAGGTGTTCCTGGTGTGCAGGAGGGCAAGGACAGCCCAACACATGTGTTTGCCTGATGCCTCTTCCCTGGCTTGGTGACTTTTTGCTTTCACAGGGATGACACCAAAGTGCCCCCCATTTTGCTTCCCCATCCAAGCGCTGAGAGAGACTGGGAGTTGATGGAGACTTGCAGAGGCAGTAGGACAACAGTGACGGCTGGCAGGTTGCTTCTTTCCTCCCCTGCCCCACACCTCCTTTCTGTTTGTCATTTCCACAGATTTAAGGCAGGATTCGGGGAGCTGCCAGCAGAGGAGGAAGCTCCGCGCCGCCGGCACCCGGCTCGAGCCGCAAACACCCCGCGCTGCTTCTGCGAGCAACGATGGAACTTGTATGGTCCCCGCGAACCCATCCCCTTATCTGCCTTGTCTGCTCGGCATCTCATGAACTAATGAAATATGCAACGATTCAGCTATAGAAAAGGCCTCACTTTTAAATTAGTGCTAATTAGAGATAATTATCTTGCCTAGTTTGATGTTTCCATGTAATGAGCCTGGATTTTCTTTTGTTAAGAGCTGGTGTGGTCAGATAGATGAAGCAGCACTTCGAATTGCCACAAGTGCTTTTAATCCTGATTTATTTTAACGTTTGCAAGAGGTCTGCTCCTGGTTTTGATGCCATTTTGTTTGGCCACCTACCTAACATCCTTCACTGGCGCAGGGGGATTGCAGCCCAAGGCCAGGGTGCAGCGTTGCAGCCCGGGGATGGGCACAGCAGGGCTGGGACGATGCTCTGGTCCTGCTGCAGGACGGCTGTCCTTATTCTGCAATCAACAATTTGCCAGGGATCCCTCATTTTTCAGGGGAATTCTAGCAGACCGGCTGGTGAGAAGCTGCCAGGGCAGAACACAGAAACATGGGATGAAGTTGCACATCCTTCTGCCTCGAAGCAGGGCACACGTTCCTCTCGCTCTTCCTCTTCCGTACCTGGCCTGGGAGGGCTCTGCCAGTGCAGGATGTTTGTTATTCCCCTTTTCCTTCTGTTACAATGAACACTTGGGAGTTGTGCTGGATCAAGTGCTGACTTCTGCTGAACATTTTTATATAGGCACACAATTCTATGTGCATATATGTAAAGATGCTTTTCCTTTCCCTCTTCCTGGATTTTCTTTAAGACTCAGTATGGGGCCACAGCATCCCATGCCATGGGGACAGAGCACCCTGCTCTGATCTGAATGGCGGAAGCGAGCAAAGATGAGGGGCTGTTTTTCTCTGCTAGTGACACAGGGCCAGCAGAGCTGGGGCAGTTTATGTAATTTGGCCCTTGCTCTGGTGTTGGTTTGGCCTGAGACACCAAGGCACAGAAAGGTCTCGAATCCTCGAGGGTGACCGTGAGCTGCTTGGCTCCGTCGGATCTGGGTCTCAAGGGGTTTCCTGGGGTACCAGCACCTACCCCGTGGCTGGGGGGACCATCCTGGCTGGGTTTCAAAGCACCACCTAGCAGAAGAGGGCAATGGGGGGACGTGCAGAGATGATCGCAGGGTCTGGGGAGGTGGGTCAAGGCTGTGCCAAGGGGAGGGAGGACGTGGCCGTGCGGTCAGCACCGCAGCCAAGGCGCTGGGGAGCCCAGAGGCGCCTCCGGAGCAGAGGCTCCCTCGCAGCAAACCCAAGCTCGTCACCACCTCTCTGCAGAGCGAAGCTCCCTGCTCCCAATGCAGGGGCAACAGCAGCGCAAGACACGGTACAGTCGATCCCTGAGGCTGCAGGCGTCTCACAGGCAGCACGTGCAGAGCAACAAGAGCTGCAGGAAAGAAAACAGCAGCAGCCACACTCCAGATGCCAGGTGGCAGCATGTGGAGCAAACACATCCCTGTGCTCCCCTCGACGGAGCAGCTTCCCCTCTGCTTCGCTTCCCAGGTGGATCCTGGAGCCGTGCAGCCCTGGGAATGATGCAGGTTGCTGGCTCCAGAGCTGCTTTGTAATGTGGAGAAGGATTTGCAAGAACAGAGCTTGAAGGCATCAGAAGACAGCAATTGCACCTAGGTTAAGCACCCTGGTCCCTCTGGTAGTTCTCAGGATAACCTAGAGCAATGCAAGGGCTGAGCTCCTCCCAGCATCCTGGCAGGAAAGTCACGGATGCACCTGCTGGGACCTGCCGGAAGAGGCTCTGGCCTGGGACAAGGAGGATGCTTCCCTCCACTGCATCCTGGCATCCACGTGTCCCACACCAGCCCTCAACACACCCGGCTGGAGGCAATAGGGACATCGGCAGGGAAGCTCCCCCTTCCTGGGATTTGGAAGGGCAGCCGAGGCTCCTGGCAGGACAGCCCCAGCAGAGGCCATGGGGAGCTCAGACTCAGCAGAACCCATCCTTGCTGCATTCCTGAGGTTTTCCTGGAGCAAACTGCTCTAAACAGTCTCTCAAAGGTTTAAACAACCTCTCAACAGTCTCTCAAGTGTGAGAGGGGAGCAGCAGGACAAGCATTTCCAAAGGGATCTGTACAACTGCTTCATTCTCTGAGGGCTCTGTGTACCCTAAAGGGCTCTCTGGGGCTCCACTTTATAAGAGCCCCACTAATGCGAGAACAGTCCCAGCTGGGCCTCGCAGGAGGTTTCAGTCCTCTAATTGGCACCTTATTGCTGAAAACACTGGTGCTCTAGGTGGCTTTTTGGGTTTCTTTGCAGTGTTTGTGTTGGTCTGTGTAGCACAGACAGGGCCGCATGAGGTTATCAGCAGGGCTGGTGCACCCAGGACCTGCCCTCTCTGCAGGGGGAGAGCTTGGGGGGGCTGCTTGGAGGTGCAGCTGGGGGGGCTAAACACAAGGGGAAGGGGGAAGGAGGTTTTTTTGCTGTGTCTTGGAGCGGCGCTCAGGAAAGCCGTGAGCGAATGGCAGGACCCAAGGGCAGGTGGTGCCTAAATAGGAACCAAGTGAGAATAACAAGAAAAGAAAGTGGAGTGGGACCAGCAGCGCTCTGAGCAGTTTCTCTCCTCTTCCTTCTCCTCCTTCTCCTCTTCCTCCCGGCCATCTTTGAAGGCGAAGCCCCTCGGAGGGGTTGTCTGGCTCTGGGCCCTGCGAGCAGCGCGTTCCCTCCCTTCTGCAGACCCCCATGTCCCATCCCGTCCCATCCCAGGGTAGGGTCCCGCACTTACACAAGCGCGTGCCTGGGTGAGTATACCGGGCACGTGGAGCTGGAGGAGCAGGTTAATGGCTGGGGAAGCCGGGCTTGACCTTGCTGACATTTCAAATTAGTTCTGCTGCGCTGGGCGGGCGCTTTGAAGGCATCTGAGCCTGGGCTGAATGTGCAGGGAAACCTTAAAATCCAGCGCGCCCAGAGCCGTCTGGAGCTCCCTTCCTCCTGGGAGAGGCGCTGCCGCCCGCGGCGTCCTGGCACGGGGTTTTGTGGGGCAGCGTGGAGGGCTGGATGCGCAGGAGCGTGCATGCAACGTGTGCACGTGTGTGCATGCGTGTGCACACATGCACATCAAACACCTGTGTGCCCAGGATTGCGCGCAGCGCTGGGGTTCACCAGAGGAGAGCAGATAACGCACCAGCCGTGCTCAGCGCGCGGAGAGCAGCGCGTGTCGGAGGGGGGGACGCGTCAGGGCAGCCGCAGGGCCGCGGGCAGGCGCTCGCGGGCACCTGTCCGGCTGCGGGGCTGCCCGGCCCCGCGCGCTCCGTCCCCCGGCGCCGGGCAGCCTTCGCCGGCTGCTCCGCGGCTCCCAACGCCAGGCGCGTCAGGGCCTCCTCGGTTTTCCCCGTGCAGAGCAGGTGCTGCGCGCTCGCTCGGGGCCCCGGCTGGCCCAGGGTCAGGGTGAATCCGCAGCCGCGGTGGCTGCAGCAGGGCTGTGCGGAGCCTCCCGATGTTTCTCCGCGACCTCTGCGGCTGCTCCGAGTCAGGGATTAGCTCGCCCGCCCCGGATGGCTTTACCATGAATAAAAACCATTGCAAATTAATTTTGCACGCTGTCTGCCGGAGCTTGTCCCGTTCCTGCACACGCTCCACAAGCAGAACCCAGAGGCAGCACCCGGCGTCGCCGCCCCTGCTACCGGCTCTGCATCCCGTCCCCCTTGGCGCGCTTGGTAAAAGAGAGGGAAACGGGAGGCGAGGGGCTGGGCAGGGCAGCAGCCCCGGCTGCTCCGCAGCCCGGCCGCGCCGCTGCCGCCATCCAGCCAATTACAGCTAATTAGCTTTTCTGCAGTAAAACCCCAAGGAAACAATGGAGAAAAGCCTCCCGCCTTTGACAGTAATGAAGTTAAATAGATATTTATTTATCCTTTTATTAGACAAACCAATTATAATTTTACGCTTGAAATAGCTAATTTTTAAATGCCATGTCGGGGCACATGTATATACCCATGAAATATATAGCTAGCCGCGGCCTGCAACAATCCCACCTCATTAGCAGCATGTCGAAGTTAGTATTTAAATATACTCTAATGCACCCATTCATAAAATGATAATTAAAAATGCGCTGAAATGCTGCTATTAAGGCAGAAATCCTGGTTATTTATGGGCTCCGCTTTTAGCTGTGAATGATAAAACCTGGCGTAATTGCGGGGACCGGCGGAGCTTTGCTGCCCGTGACCCACGTGGCTGGGAAAGCGAGCGCGGGGGGTTCCCATGGGGGCTCGCGGAGCGGCGAGCGCGGCGGCCCCGCGCGCAGCCCTGCGAGCAAGCGGGCCCGGGGTTGCTCGCGCTGCGTGTTAGCAAGTCTGGCTCGCGCTGTTTCTGCTCAGGGCGCCGGCGCAGCAGCCGTGCGAGGGAGCCCCGGTCCCGGGCAGGAGAAGCAGATGCCCGCTCATCCACACTCCTTTTTAGGGCTGAGCACTAGGGCACTTCCCCTGCAGTGACAGAGGCTCTGCTTGTTTTGCACAACCGGCAGCAGGACAAGGACAGTGGTGCGGGTGGCACCTGGGAACGTCAGAAATGTCACCTGAAAGGTCGCGCTCCTGACGCCCCAGCCTGGTCTGCAAGTCAAGGAGACGGGATGTGCCAGGAGGATCAAGCAAACTACAGGAGACGTCTCTGAGGCTGCATTTATTTTTAACCCATGGCTGCTGCACCTTTCTCCACGCTGCAAGAGCAGTGTGTGTCCTGTTAACGATCCAGGCATGAGGCTTCATTCCCACACAGAGAACTGATGAGTTCGGGAACATTTGGAGGAGGAAAAGGCTCCAGGTTGCTGTATAGGTGCAGGGTCTCCCTTTGGATCGGGCACAGCCCCGTGCAAAGCTCCTCCTGAACCATCGTGTGACACTCTGGGGTGGCCAAGCTGCTCCCGAGGAAGCCAGGGTGGGACTTCACCATGAGCTGCTTGGCCCTTGCCTGTTGGAGCCATCGCGGGCACAGGATGGATGGGAATCCTGAGCGGCAGCACTAGGGAAAGCAAAAGGCGCTGCCACAGTGGGATCGTTACATTCAGGGTGATGCACGAAGCCGGGTAGAATATTCTGTCTGGTGCAAAAGGAGGCTCCTTTGAACACGGGAACACTGCGCGCTCCGTAGCCCTGTCCCCCGGCCGTGCGGGGCCTCGGGAACGGCCATCGGAAGCAGCCGGGAAGCTCCGGCCTCGCCGCGCGCGGAGCCGCCGGCGCCCTGGCGCGGGATTATTGCCTCCTCGCTCAGAAGCGATCGCTTCTGACAAGCTCCCCGTGTGAGCAGAGCCCTGTGAAAGCGACCTCATCGCGCCCATCGCATCCCATCCGAGACACTGACCTAGTTCCTGCCTTAAAGGAGCAGCGGCTGCTGCGGGGGGAGGGGGGGGACCAAGTTGTCACTGTCACCTCTCGGTTGGGTCTGAATGGTCCCGCAGAGCAGCACAGGTCCCTGTGCTCTGCCCGCACTGGGGTCCCCCAGTGCCACCCCCAGCGGGGTCCCCCTGCACCCCAGGGCACTCAGTGTGAGTGCCAGGGTGAGCAGAGATGTGCAATTATTTCCTCGGAAAATGCAGCCCGAGAGGACAGTGGCCCCTCACTGTGGCCGCCCGTATGAGTTTTCTCCAGCGACCACCCCTGACGCTGGGTGTCTGTGCGAGCGCTGCTGTGGCGGGCCAAAATACCTTGGTTTTGGTTAATAATCATGCAAAGAGGCTGAAGCTGGTGTGTTTTAAGAGCTGTCCCCCCGCTCCTTATGGCCGCAGGGAGTTGCCAGCTGTGCCAACACCAGCCGGTCCCAAAAAGAGACGTGTGCTAGCACCACACTGCCAAGCACCAAATCCTTCTCTTGTGTTTGTAATTATTTACTTCTCGACGTTAGAGCTACTCTGTTTCGCGCTTCATTTTGCACTGACAGTTTTAAAGCAAAACCATTTAATTACATAAAACAGGGAAGTGGAGAATGTGGAGGGTTTAAACCAGCTCACTGGCTCCACTCACCCTGGGAGAGCAATTGCAAAACGCAAGCGTTTCAGCTCTCCACGATGAGATTGCCACGAGCGCATAGGGGAGATGCAGAACGGCAGGAAAAAGCTTCTCTGGGGATGCAGGAGACAAAAAATGATCTTTATTTTTATATGCTTTTATTTTTAATATGTGCTTTTTGCTAAACCTGGAAGGCTGGTGGCAGAAAGTGGACTGAAATGGCAGTGACAAAGGTGGGAATTATCTGCAGAGATCCGAAGTCGTCTCTGACCCTGACAGGGGCGCTGGCGGTGGCATCGGCAGCGGGATGGAGGATGCTGCTCTCTTGGCATTTTGACACTCAAAACCCAGGAATGTGCAACTCATCCTGCGTTTTGTTCGGTGCTGCGTCGCCCTGGGGGGATGGCCATGTAGGAAGGGGGGCCATGCGGGATGGGTGGCCGTGCCAGCACAGTCCCAAGGGATGCAGCTCCGCTCTGCACAGACCTGGCCCAGCTTGGACACATTTCTGAGCTGCTCCAGGGACCTGTTTTGCAGCTTTCCCCATTTAAATGAACACTGCCAGTACAATGTATGATGCATATTAACAAAATAAATTGTAATGGTTTATCATAAAATGTGACATCTTGACATTAGGAAAGAGAAAATATTATCCAAATATTATCAGTAAGTGCTGCTGAGGTGGTATCAGCAGTATCAAAGCAGGCTGTGGCAGTACCTCCAGCCTGGAGTTTTTGCATCCTCCTGCACAGGAGCGCAGGGATTTTTCCACTCGGGACCAGAGTGGAGGTGGAGACACTGGCGCTTCCCATGAGTGCAGCCCCTTCCCTGCTCCAGCGCCCTGATTCCGCACGGCAATGGGACCCTCTCTGCTTCAACACCCCCCACCTTGACATTTAGAGATTGTTCTGCACAAATTAACTCTCTCGGAGATGGTGCGGCCAAGTTTCCTTTTCATCAGCAGGTCTTTCATTATATATAAGCCCGTGGCGACCCCGTGGTACACGGATTCTATTAATATAAATCCTGACCTTTAAGCAAGGTACAATGGGCTCTTTCCCTCACATCTCTTCTCTTTAGAGAAGCATTTTACCTCTGGAGATTAAGTGATATTATTATTTAGCTCAGCTGAAAAAGAGGCAGCGCAGTCAGAGCACAATTGATCTAAAGGGACTCGGACGCCCTGTTAAGCCCGTTCGGGCTTTGCTTAGCGTCACGCGAACTGGGGAAGGAATTGCTCCTCTTGCGAGCGGCCGCCCGCCACGGCCGCCGGGCTGGCGCTCTCACCCTGCCCGTGCAAGCAGCGCCCTGCGCCCGGCAAACGCAGCAGCTTTTGAGGCCACTGGCATCCCCTTGGTTTCTGGGTATCACGGGGTGCAAAGAATGAAGCAGGGAGAGGCAGAGCAGCGTGCTGAACACGTGTGCACACACCTGCACGCGCACAAATGCTCGGGGGGCGCACGCTGCAACTGTATTTCCTTTTTGCATTTCTGCAGCGTGACGCACACCTGGTGCCGGGCAAGGAAAGCTCGGAGGGAGAGAATTCCTGGTGGGCTGTGACGGAGTCCCCTCTGCGGGCCGTGCCCCTCACCCGCATTGCTGTTTCTTATATTTCATAGATACCACAGGGCAGCAGGGGAAAACAAAACAAAATCACGCAGCTCTGAGAAAAAAAACATTGCATTGAAACCACTGTCTTTTCTGTTGTTTTTATACAAATCAGGCCCCAAAGAGAGACCTGCTCCTGCGGGAGCCCCCAAAAGGTGTGAAGGAAGGAGGACCTGAGGCAGAAGGGATTAAATCAAACCTGAGATTATTACTATTGTTGTTGTGGTGGTTTTCTTTTAATTTTGTATTTTTATTTGTTTTCCCGTCGTCGTGCGGTGCTGCGGAGCAGGTGCCCGCGGGATGCGGGCGCAGCCGGGGCTCTGCCCGCCGCGCTCACCCGCTCCCCTTTGCCTTCCTCCCCCCTGACTCAGGGCATTTCACATCCCTATTGACAACGTGTTTGGGACATTCAGACATTAAAGTGACAGTGGCATTTCCATGACCTGAAACCAGAGACTCTGTCGGTGCAGGCTTTGAAGACATTAGCTGTCCATAATCATGAGCTCGAGTTTATCAGGCTTTTAAAGAGCGCATGATGGGAACAGCTAGTGACAAAGTGTTTCTGCAGAGAGCGATTGGGCCTGGCAGTATTTATCTCCTCAAGCCCTTGGAATTTGCAATATTCATTAGGAGTTGGGGGAAAAAAATGTGCTTGCCCCAGAACAATGCGAAGGCTGAAAGGAACCCACGCTCGCCCCGAGCCCTGCGCACCGCGGCCCTGCTCGGGAAGCAATTAAAAACGGTCGAGCCCATTAGCCACTCTGCTCATTAGAAACCGCTGTGTCTTGGGGAAGGTGCGGGGAGCACCGGAGGGGAGCACCGGTGGGGAGCACAGATGGGAGGCAGGGATGGAGAGCACGGATGAGGAGCCCAGATCGGGAGCATGGAAGGGGACCCCGGATCGGGAGCACGGAAGGGGAGCACAGCATGTACTGCAGCAAACCAAGCATCAGGGTCTGTCTCGGATCTCTCGACATTTCTCTTTTTCAGCTGAGGAAGCTCCCTCGGCTGCTGCGCTGAGGCATTCGCGAGCTTGGGCGGCACATGCACATATTAAAATACATGCACCCACACACATATATTATATATACATCTTTATGTGTATATATGCATATTCATATGTGCACACGTACCTATGGACATGTATGCGTGTGTATTTCTATACACGTGTGTGTGTGTCTGTGGGCCGGCTTGACCTTGGCTCTCCGCTCTGAGCACGAAGCTTGGCAGAGGTGACCTCTGCTTCCAAAAGGAGCGTTGGAGAGGACATGGGGATGGTTTCCATGCAGATGCTGCTGCCTCCGCCGGGACACTGGTGTCGTGCAGCGGGACGTCCCTGTCCTGCCTGCTCAGGGTCCTGGGCCACCTTCTGCCATAGGGACCCCTGGGGGCTGTGCAGGCAAGGACTGTTCCAACCCGTGAAGAAAAGATAAACCGCCTTGTGCCATCGGTAGCTTAGCTAACCGCAGCCATCCACCGCTCCGAACCAATCCCAGAACGTCGCTGCGGGTCACGCGCTCCGGAGCTGCGCTGCTGCTGGATCTACGTCCCGCTCTGAGGGGCGAGACCGGCCTGGGGCAGCAGGAGAAGGTCCAGCTCCCACGCAGCGCTGGTGAGAAGGGAGCAGCACCGACGTGGATGGGACAGTTCATCCCTGGAGACCCTGGCCATGGCTGGGGCTGCCCTGGGGCTCTGCATGTCCCCCCGGTCTGGGGGTGAGCGGTGCGATGCCCCATCGCAGCTGCCGCTAAGGAACGGGAGGGAATTTGTCTCACTTTGTTGAATGTCTGGGGAATTTAATCCTCTGTGAGCGATTTGACACAATTTATTTTGATCTGTGTCCTCCAGAATTGGCTTCTCTTCCCTCTCCCGCCTGCTCGGCTCCCCGGGCTGCCTCCCGCGTGCGTGGGAGCAGAGCCGACGTCCGCGCCCAAACCCGGGCGCTTCGCCTCCTCCTCGTCGCTGCCCAGCACGATGCGCGTGGCGGAAGAGGCTCCTCCCTGACCTCCTCTCCCTCGGCCAGCGTTCCCACCTCACTCCCAGGGAAAACCATCTGCGCTGGGAGACCTGACCAGCCATAGGGCAGTTCAATACCAAGTATTAGTGATGGTACCGTGAATAGGCTGCCCGCACAGCCTGAGCTGCATCCTGCGTGCCCAGGAGCCTCAGTGCCCCGGGTGCTCTTGCTGTGCCACGGGCTCTCCTTCTTGACTGATAATTATTGAGGACTTCTGCAAGCAACAACAGCTTTTGCAGATCACACAATGTCCCCAGCAAAGCGGCCTCCTGGAAGAGCCTGTCTTTGACCAAGAGGAACGAACTGCAAATGCCCCGGCAGGGCAGCCCCAGCCTCGTCACCGAATTCACCCACACCGGAATATTTTGCTTTGCAAACACTATGCGAGCAAAGCAGCGAGCTCACCGCGAGCTACCGCAGGCATGTGGGGCCTCCTGGTTGCCTCTCCGAGATGTTGTATAAACAGTAGCAGATCAGGCCCATCTGTTAGGTTTAGTATAAACACCCGCGTGGCGGTAGCTGGGAGCCCCTTTCCTGGGCGCACAGCGCGTGGTAATTGTAGCACTTCTTGGGTAGTTTTGAGCTCTTCACCCCGGTGCTACACAGCAGACCCAACGGATTGCTGGAATTGCTTGGGAATAAACTGACTGTCACAGTGAATTACGCCATTGCAAGGCAGCTCCGGAGGGAACGTGAAGCGGACTAGGGAGCCCAGGGACAGGGCTGGGGAGCAGCGAGGATATGGCTCCACCAAAGAGCTGCAGGTAGCCCCTACAGAGTGTGTTAATGCCACCATAGGACAAGGGTCCCCCTCACGGCTGTCCTTGGCTCCCCGTGGCTGTGGGGTCTGGGTCCTTGGGTCCACGATGGAAGCAGAGGTGCATCCTCCTCTGGGGACCCGGTTGCTCCACGGGAACCCTTGGGCTGCCCACTGCCAGCTTGGACCTCTGCTGCGGCATAGGAGGATGATTCAGCCTCTTCCTTCAACCACCTTGCCCACGGTGCCCATTAGCTCAGGAGTCCTCTGCAATGAGATAGAATTTGCTTTTAGTCAAAACATGCTCCATCGCTGTGCATGGAGCTGCCACAGCCCCGGCTGCCACACGCGTGGGGCAAGGCTGGAAGTCCTCCTGGCCTCCCCTCCTGGCCTGTCCTGCAGGCACAAGGGTGTAAAGGAATCGAATAGGAGCAGAGATGTGGCAGGATGCCCAGGTGGTCCCCGAGGAGCTGGCGGAGCTGGCTGCCCTGCGGGCACGCACACAAAGCTGGAGGATGAGTTTCCCCAGGACGAGGCGGAGCTGTTCCACTTTGCGGGAGCTGTCTTGTATTGCTTCACTCACTGCAAGATCGTCAAGTTTCTTTTTATGATGTAAAAACAAAAATATCTTCACAAATGAAGGGACCAGGCCCTCTCTGAGCACAGGAGCAAGGTCTGTGCTGCTGCTGCCGACCTCAGAGCCCGGAGCACCCCTGCCTTTGCCGGGGGCTTCCCAGGGAAAGGGTTAACCTCACTCGCTCGCATGGGGGTTGGAAAATCCCGCTTTTCCGGGAGGCTGCCTGACCTGCACTGACAGCGCTCGGAGCTGCACAAAGGCAGCTCCGCTCGCCCTCCGCGCCAGCCTGCGCCCATAATCTCACTAGCAGCGGCTGTTCCTGCTGTCAGCCCCGGCCTCCTGTGCCCCGGGAGCGGCTCTGATCTCCGGCAGTGTAAAAAAGCTAATGAACGAGTAATAAACAAGGGTAACCAAGCAGAAAGCCCGCGCGCGGAAACCTCGGAGCCAGCACGGCTTCCAGGCAGAGCCTGGAGACGCCACCAACAGGCAGATATGTAATTAAGGAAAGTCTAATCTTCCTCGGTATCCAGAGATAAAAAGCTGGGGGGGGGGACATGTGTAGAGGTGACAGGGAGGGAAAGTCACAAAGGCAAAAATAAAAGAAAATGGCAGAGAGGAGAAGGGAAATGGAGAGATCGGAATAGCAGGAGCAAGAGGGAAGGGTGGGCGAGGCAAGGTGCCTTCGCGGCACGCCTTCCTCTTCCTTTTTCCTTTTTCCTCAATACAAGAGCAGGACCGGGGCTCGAGACCCCCCTCCCAGCACAGTGCAGGTATCCGGGGTGTGCAGTACTGGAGCTTGCAAAGAGCACCCAGGTCAGCGTGCGGAGAACCCCTTGGGCAGACGCGGCGTGAAACCCGTCCCGAGCCCCCCAGCACTCCCATCATCGTCTTCCCCGTCCCTCCTCCTGCTCCTCTTCCTACAGGTAGTAAAGGATGCGCTATTTAGCCAGCAGGAGCTACTGCATTAGACACAGCCGCTATAGACAGCAGTGACCTGATTCTCTTGCTTTGGGCTCTTGTCTGGCTGGATTGATCACCGCTGGGGACCAGCTGCAAGGTGCCAGCACAATCACTCATATTTTCCCTGGCTCATTAAAAAAAAAAAAAAAAAA
>VZSV01000010.1:798606-844752 GCA_013398735.1 Nothocercus julius
AAAAATAACATAGTGCTTTTGTTTCCACTGGTTAAATGTCATAGCAGAAGTAAATTAACAGCATCAAGGCTTTAAAAAAAAAATACAAAAAAAAAAAATGCAACTACATAAAAGCGAGTGGTCAGTTTGAAGACCAACTGAAAAGACTCGGGAAAACAGCCAAGGTCCTGATTCAGCAGGGCTTGCCACTTTACATTTCTGGGCTATTCCTTTGAAGAAAATCACTGAAGTCAGTGGATTTGCTTAACTGCTTGAAATGAGACAGATGATTAAGCCCCTTGCTGAATGGACGCATCAGAAGTTAAATTGCCTTGTAACCATCACGGTAAAGCAGCCGCTGGGATAGGTGATGTTTCGTGTTTCTCATGGCAGAAACCTGGCTCCGAAGCGCGGGGCAATGGGGCAAGCGGAGCCGCTTGCCCTCCAGCTTTGCTGCCTGTCCTGGGCAACCAAGCTGCGGTCTCTGGGCTGCGCGGTGTCAGGAAATCTGTCCCTTCTCACCTCTTTTAACATTTGGGATCTAACGGACCATCTTTAGAACCAATTTTATTACCAGCTTCCTTGAGTCCCACATTATGGTCATCAAGAGTAATTTTAAGCTGAATTATCTTAGCTATAAGTGCAGTGACTTCTATTAAACACTGGTGGACATCTGTGGAGCAGCTGCCAGAGAAATGTCAGGGGGAAATTGGAAAGATACATTGGAATGATTGTTTACTGAGTGGTTTAATAAAATCAGCTTAATGCAGAAGTAGGGAAGTAGGAGCAGAAGAATGTTCCTGTGAGCTCTATTATTTGAACCTGGAAACATCTATCAGCGTCTCATGCAAAAAGAGACAAAAAATATATTACACTTGGTATTTCTTCTCCAGATTTATTTATCATTGTCATGTCTGCTCCTTCCTTCCCTCTACATTCCTGTCTCTTGGTAATATCATAATATCTTTTATTACGGTACATTATATAATACAGTCTATTGCTGTGAATATTATTTTTCCAAGACCAGACTTCTTTATTCAGACCCAATTCTGGCAATGCTCTTTGACAGGCAGGGAAGTCTCCTGCTGGAGTTGGGTTCGAGGAAGACCTCGGAAGGGAGGCCTGCATTTAGTCCACTGTAGTGAGCTTAAGGGAAAAAAGCCTGTATACTTTTATGCAGTCCTAATCTTTGCACAGGGATAAGAACCAAACAAGCAACCAAACATGTTTGAGGACAACAGAAAAAAAAAAAAAAAAAAAGGAAACACCACTGTTTCTACTGAAAATGGATTTTCAGCTGGTATTTAGCGCTGATGCAAGTGAGTGAGTCAAGGATGCTGATTCTGAGTTTCTTTCCTCAATGCAGAGAGAGTTTCACCTGAGCAAAGGACAAATGAGAAGCAAAGCGCATGGGCAGAGGCCCCACATCAGAGCTGTTCAGACTAGTAGCTTGTCTGCATCATCCGTCTGGAGAGAAGGGGAGGCTTTTTTTCTCTTCCTGTCGCTGCTAATATTCATCAGGGAGGAAAGACCTAGAGATCTGTGCCAGCTCTGTCGGTGCCCGGGGAGCGTCAGGAGCTCCCGGCAGAGCGGGTTCCGGGCACAGATCCGAGCTGGGCACGGCGAGTGCTGCGGCCAGGCAGGGTCATCTGCCCTGCGTGTCCCACGCTTTGTCACTGGGGTATTTAGCACAAAATCAGACAGCCCAGCCTCTCCATTTGCTGCATGAAAATAGACCGACCAACATTTCCTTGAAGGGCTTGTACAGCAAGCGATATATCTGTCTGCAGCCATGGCTGAGCCAGGCCGGCAGCCAGCAGAGCTTTCTGTGCCACAGCCAAACAAAAACACTGGCATGCACTTCGTGTTATGATTAGGAGATGAAACCATTAGAAGTCAGGAAGGGGCGAAGTTTAGGCTGGTGGAGAAAGTTTCATGCTAACATCAACCAAGTCACATTGCACATCCTGAATGTCTCATGGCCTGTTATGGTACTGATGAAAGCACGACTATAAAACAGCTACGTATGGATATAAATAAGCATAGGAGGCATGACCAGTAAACACAAGAAGGTCTCTTTGTCCTTGCATTTGGACATTTAACATCGCAACCTGATCAGTAGGCATCCAGACTTGCATTGCAGGCACCTGTGTTTCAGCATATCTCCTTTTACTCCTTTTTAATCTGAAAAGCCAGACTAGGTATTTCTGAATTCATTGTAGCACAACTTCCCAAGAAAATGGTGTTTCCCCTGTGTGCCAAGACAGCAACAGCAGAAGAATTACAAATCATTTCTGTGCGGGAGTCGCTGTGCAGAGACTTTTTTCTCTGCTGCTGTCTTTGTTCCCAAATATTGTCTATAGCTACCTGAGTGCCACAGTCAGTGAATTTAATTATAATAGCTAGTGATTGGAATAGCGAATGCACAGAGATAATAGGTTTTTTCCTTTTTTTTTTTTTTCTTTTTAGTATGCATATCCGTTTAAAATCCTTAGGCGCTGTAAATGGCCAGAAAGCCAGAAAGGACTGGTCAGCCATATGGCAATTCATTGCCACAAAATATTATAGTGACCAAAGGTATTAAAGGGTTTCCAAAAGGGCTTAGACTGCTTCTCTGTGGCAGGTCCAGCAGTGGTTTTTAAGCAGCCCTGGCAGAACAAATCACAGACTGGAGCCCGTGGGAGGATGCACAAGGGATAAAGTCACTCTGTGTGTGACTTACTGCTTGTGTGCTTCCTTGAGAATCCACATCTGGCTGTGGCTGAGAACACAACATCTGGCTGTGGTGGAGGTCTCAATGTCAGTACAGGCACACTTTGGTCAGACTCAGTGTTTTGTCCAACAGCTGTTAATAGCAAAGCCAAACGAGGTCCTTCGCGGGGAGCAGGGAAGACGCAGCCGTGGGTGGGAGGGAGCGAGGGAGAGCAGTGGAGTTTGCAGAGTAGCTGCTGGGGGGGGCACGGGCCAGGGCTTTGCCCAGCAGGTCTCTGGCCGTGGAGACGGAGCGGCGGAAGGGGGGAGAGCGGGAGGGCTCTGCTGACCACCTTGCCCCGTGCCCGTCCCGCTGGCCGAGGGTGGCAGAGCAGAAGAGGATTTTGCCGCCAGCACAAGTCGGCAGCAGCTCCCGGATGACGCCTGTCCAGGTCTCGTCAGCTTCTCTGATCCGACGCTCCAAGGGCTCTTGTGCTGCCGTGAGACCAGGGGGGTTAATGTTTAATAGCAACATCAGGGAAGCGGGGAATAGAGGAAAAAGGTTCTCGAATGTCAACAAAAAAATTATCTTATGCAAATAAACAGAATAGATGGATTATCCCGTGTTTGCTCTCCGAGAGGAAGCGTTGTTTGCTCAGGGAATTGCTGGAATGCCTGCGTGGCGCGGGCGCTCCCGCGGCCGCGGGGCTCCGTGCTGCTTTTCCGCGGGGGCTGGCGCCGCGTGCCCGGCCCTCGGGGCTCGCCGCGTGCGCATCGCTTCCCAGGCTGCGCTCCGAGCTCCGGACCCCGCTGACGCGCCCGGGGACGCTCCGGCATTCCCATCATGCCCGTCCCGCCAGACGCGGCTCCTACCTGCTGTGGGGATAAAGGGTGCAGCACAGGCCTGCAGCCTCCAGCTCGCGCATGCTTTGGCTTTCATTAAACCCGCTCTCTGTGAATAAAGACTCAGATAAGAACAAGGTCTAGCCAGGAAGCACACAGACATATGAAAGATAAAGAGCTAAATACAAACATAATCCACGTAGCCTTCAATCTGAGGATCTCCAAGCACTTTCCAGACAATAATTAATCATTGCAATCAGCAAGTGAGATCTGGTGATAACACAGAGCACTTAGACTGAGGACCCTCTTCTATCACATCTGTCCTCCCTGGGCTCAGGGAGGTCCAGACTTTACATTTGCTGAGCGTTTTGCAAAGATAACGCATTTTGGGGGTCCTGGGAGCAACTTGCCATGGACATAGTGACTGCAGCTTCTGCTATTGGCTGTGCATTTACTCGGACCTTCTGCCTCTCCCTTCCGTGGAAGAAATTTCAGGTAGGAGAGCCAATTCTGTAAGTCTCCAGAAATGAAACCTTTCCTCTGTGTCTATCTTCCTTTGACCCTTTTATGGTGACTTTGTACTGAGTGAGCTGGAAAATCTGTCCTTAAGCTTAAGGCTGGATTTCAGCCTGGATGAGGCTCCAGGTGGAAGCCTGGAGTCAGAGCGGAGCTTTGGCAGGCAAAAGAGCAAACGCAGATCTTCTGGTCCATCTCTACCTGTGACTGACGAGTGTTTTACGAGGAGGAAAGAGCACACTCGCTCTCTGTTTCTGATGTGGCCACCCAAAGATGTCAGCGCAGTTATGTGCAGAGACCCCTGCGCACGCACACGACGCGAGCTGGCAGAGCTCGCCCTTCCGCAGCGCTCGAGCGCCGTACGGGAGGCTGCACAGAGCAGGGGATCTCCCGGCGCCCTTGGCTTCAGTGTCCCCCAGCTCACACATCTACAAACCACACATTTGGGGGTGACCAAATGCACACGCACGTGCAAGGGGCGAGCGAAGGGCAGAGGGACGCGTGTCCAGCGCTCCCTTCCTGCGGGAAGCGCAGAGCCCGGGGCTGAGCAGGAGCAGGGAAGCAGCCCCAGCTCATTTGTTTTTGGTGACATCAGGGCTTCCTCTGGCTTCTCTCACAGTTTCCCTGTGTTGTATTTAATAGACTTAATGGATCACACAGCACTGTAACAACAACAGACCTTCAATGTTTTTATTAAAGCCATCTACAAAAATCCCTCTCTGCTGCAGCTTTCCTGCAGGGTGGCTTCTGCTGCGGTGCTGCTGCCGTTAGGGACCATTGCAGGGAATAAAGAAAGAATGAACTTACAAATGGAGAAAAAAGAGGTGGGAAGGAGAAAGAAATTGGTGGAGCAAAGGAACAGAGTATCTGAGTTGCGGGTGGGAAGAGGCTCGCATGGGCTTGGGCCGTGTCCCGCTCACCGGCTCCATCGCTGACCATCGCTCCTTCTGCATGGGGCGGCCTCACGCTGGAGCTGCGCCAGCTCCTGCCCTAGTGCCAACCCAGCGTCCCCGGCAGGGACGCCAGGGCTGCCAGCGCCTGCCCGCCAGGGAGATCACAGAGGGGAAACGCCACTTTAATACTTGTCGGGTGTGACTTATTTGCTATATCCATTAAAGCTGGAAGCGGTGCCGAGGGAAGAGGCTTTTCCCCCCTCTCGGGAGCAGTCTGGTGCGTGCCTCATAGTCTGATGTATGTCAGCACCTCGCCAGCGCTGTATCCCAGGTTATTAAACATTTATAGGTGCTGCGCTGCGGAGCGGCTGGCGAGGCGCCGCGCCGGGGCCGCGCGCGGGAGACGGCCCTCCCGGCTCCACGGCCTTGGTGCACGCGGCTCCCCTCGGATGCACCAGCAGCTGCGGGGGCGGTTTGGGCTCCCCGGCAGAGAACCGGGCACCGTGGGCCGCTTTATCAGCCGCGTGACAGAACAAGGTGGGGACGTGCAGCACCGCTGTCCCCTCTGCCAGCCGCGCTGATGGATGAGCCTGTGACAAAGGGACGATCTCCTGAGATCCCTGTCAGGCAGCTGTGAACAGGGACAGGGTCATACAGGGACAACAGATAAGAAGCCACTTAGACGTCAAGGAAACGTGGGTGGGCTCCCCTCCAAGGGCAGTCTCGACCCATCTTGATTTTACCTCCCCAGGGACAGGACTGCTTTGTAGCCAGGAAAACTTGTATTTCCAAGGTGTCCTGGGGGTGCTGCCCCCAGGGAGGCTGCAGCAAGGGATTGCACCGTCACGGAGATGCTGTCGAACACCCTGCACTGCATCACGGACCAGTACGTACTGCGTCTGCACCATGGGACAGAGCACCCAGCAATGTCTGTGGTGCCAGGACAGCCAGGATCCCTGTGCAGTCCAGGAGTTAGATCCCTCCAAGTGTGGCTGACTCTGGAGTTGATGGTGGAGGTGCAGAGCTCTTCTCTGTCTGCTGAAAAACTTTGCATTTTCCTTCTTTAAAGCCTTTCAAAATGTTTTTCCTCTAGAACTGCTATCTAACTATTTCATTTTCTGAATGCTTAGAGTTTAAAAGGTCTGGAAAAGCAGTTCTGTTTCTGCAGGACCTTGAGCTTCTCATCTCACTACACTTGTCATCAGGCTCCTGCCCTGTCCCCGCATCAACAACGCTGTATCCTGTGGGACTGGGTGGAGAAAGTAAGGGACAGATAGGAATTTCTTTGAAGAGCAGATTTCAGTTTTTAACAGCAGCTTTGAAGCTTCCTCCCAAATCCCAGGGACCCTGACCAGTTGATCCCGTCAGTCAGCACCCCCAGTGCCAGCTCTGAAGTTTACTCTTCCGTCCGTGCCACCAGCCCAAGTAGCATGATGATGGATTGGCTCTTTCAGCCTTGCAGGTATTTTGGTTTTTAGAGTAGCCTAAATGGTGAGCCTATATTTGCCATAGGGCTTCAACTGCTGTGGTTCCTGTAGCAACAAGGAAACTACAGAAATGCTAGGGGTAAATTAATGCCTAACAAACCAGTCATTTACTCTGGAGTTATTCAAGGCAGCTACTATACTTGCATGTGACGTGGTTAAGGACCACTAATGTTGAGGATAAATGATTCAGCCACAGTTCTGTGCCATCCCAGGCAGCTGAGAGAAGCTCTCCAGAGTCCAAGCTTGAAGAACGTGTTGTGGGTTGGTGTCTGGGTTTTATTTTCCCAAAGACTCCTTCCATCTCGTTACCTTATGTCTGCACCACTTTTTGTGCATGAGTTCTCAAATACCAAGTTCTTCTCAGAGGGTTGAGAGGTTTGGGTAAAATGCTGATTTATGCCACTCCGAAACTTGCTTGGCTATGGTGTCCAGAGAAGACCCTCTTACCTGCCCTGCCAGAGCTGCTCACTAAACCCTAAATCAAAAGACTGTTTCTTGCCTCCCCTTTTCCTATAACAAATCGCAAACCATTTCCATTTGTCCGTAGCCAGCACGCTGTTCCCCTTAATGCGCTAAGCTTCCCGACATGATGTTTAGCACATGTTCTTGCGCACTGCCCCCCTCTGCTCAAAGGCAGCCTTATAGTTTGCAAATGGGATGAAACCACTGTGCGGCCCAGTGTCTTGGCTCCGCTCCCGCCGCACTCGGCCGGTGCCAGAACCTTTACTCTACCTTCCAAGTCATTATGTATGTTCAAAAGCTTGCCAGAAAAGCTGGGAGGATGAAAGCAAGTAAGAAAAAAAAGAAATCCCTAATGGACACGAAGGAGAACTACCATGGCTGGGCACGTCCTCCCCCGGGGAGCTCTACCCGCAGGGCCCTTGCCCTCGCCGGCAGCTCCCCGGTGCACGGCCGCCCTGACGTGGCTCTCCTGGTGGGTTTAATTCTGGAGAACAAAAGGCATGCTCGCCCTGGAAGGAAAAATCCGCTCCCCCCTGGGTTGGCCTGGGATGGCAGCCATGAGCAACATATCCCGACCACTTGTGAGAATCTTGGAGGGAGCTGTCGGGGGAAGATGTGGAATGCAGAGATTTGGGTTCGGTCCCTGCTTAGACACTGGGACTCTTATCATGGCAGTCAAAAAAACGCTTCAGAAGAGTTAACGAGGGCAAATGCAGAGAGCTGTGGTTGCCTGTGTAAGCAGAGAACCACAGCCGTGAGCAGGGATCAAAGAGCGGATATTCACCAAAAGCCACAGGCGTCCGCCACGGGGACAGAAGAAAAACTGCCCAAACTGGGAGAAAACAGTGGGCTGCTAATGAGAGCTTGGGACAGCTCCCATGGGGACGGAAGGCATAAACTATAAACACGTGCAGTCGCCCTCTCATCTCTGCATGCACCTCGTCCCAATTATAGTTTGATAGCAGTGGTGCTTGCAGCGTTGCAGCATCTATCAGGAGGGCTTGGGGGCAGAGAGGGGCCACAGCACAGGCTCCGAGGCAGTGATGGGGTGGTCTCTGGGCATGGGGTGTCTGTATGCAAGGTTTAGCATCTCAGGATGCTAACAGAGAAGAAAGGGCTTGGAGAGAGAAGGAAGGAGAGACCGGCTCCTTGGAGGAGGACGAGTGAAGGGAGGAAGGGAGGAGGGAATAAGGAGCATCCGCACTCCCGCTAATGTAACCAGCTCTGGGGAAATAACCGCCCTCCCTCCGTGTCCTAACCTGCACCAGCAGCCCAGGCTGTGCTCGCTTCTGGCAGCTCCTGCCCTGCTCCTCCACAGCTAAGGGAACAAGGTGCATTTCCGAGCGTGTTTGGACCTCCCACTTATTTTGTTTCTGTCCTCTAGGCTTTTTAGGGTCTGCTGTGCTGGCTACCATAGTTATGAAGGAAGACATGAAGCAGTCCTTAGTGTTTTATAGGGAAATTGTTGTCCGTCCTGGGCTCTCCTGCAACACGGACATCAGCGATGCTCTCTGCGACGGCTCCTGCTCCACGCTCGCCAGCGGGGACCACTAACCCACTTCTCATGCAGCAGCTGTTGCAGGTTTGGGATCCTTGCCTGGGCTCCTGGACTTATCCCAGTGACCTTGACCTATTTGCCATGTTCCTCCAGAAGACCAGGATTATAATGCCAAGGGAGCAGTTGTATAAATGTTTCAAGACATGTTTGAGACAGTCTAGATCATGCTGTTTAAATCTCTTCTTTCAGAAAGCACTCCCCCAAAAATAGCTTTCCTAATTTAAAGGAACCTTATTTGCTTTAAATATTTCATAACTATTTCCATCAGAGGCCATGAGGCTGGCAATCTCCTTCACTCTTCCCTGTCTCTGAATCTGCCCAGGATATCCCAGAGAGCTGCAATCCCTTCCTCTGATGGCTGTTCCCCACCACAGTGGCCCACTCCTCTGCATTTGGTTTTTCAGGATCTCCCCAGTATATAAGGGGCTGTGCTAGTTATTTACTGGTCCTTTCTAAATAGAGAACTGATTTTTCAAGCTATACAAAGTACATCTATCCCACTGTCTCTAGGCCACAGACAACAGCTAAAAGCAGTATCTTGCCTGTTAATTGGTTCCAGCTGCAAAGCTAAGGTGTGCTAAGATTATGTCTCACTGTTCCCTTACCCTCAAAATTTAAGATAAAGGCCCCCACACAACTAATGAGTTTCCTCTTAGACCTACAAGTCAATAGAACTGGGCTTAACGATCTTTAATGGAAAAAATAGCATAATGGTCAAATTTTCAGTGGTAAGAAATGCTTTGAAATCTTAAGATTCTTGTCTTGACTGACCTCCCTGGTCCTGGTACCCTAGCAGATTCAGCTGAGCTCATGCTCGCACTAAGTAGGATGTTCCTCAGCCATCAGAAACCTCCTGATGGAGACATCTCCTGACTCTCAGCATTCCCAAGGACATCAGGAGCAGTCAGGCTGCTGAGCAAGCCCCTAAAAATGGGACACACAGACAAGGAGGACGGTACTGGAGCCTTCCTCTCTTCAAGTCAGACGATGTTCCTGCTGTGGGAGTGTTTTGGAAGTAAACCATGCCTTCTTACCTCGCTTGAGCCCCGTCAAGGTCTCTCCCATTCCAGATACTGGAAGAGAAAAGATAGCAGATCATCCTTGCATGCTATAAAACCTTTTTTTTTTTTTTTTTTTTTTTTTTTCCCACATGTCTTGTCTCACATTGAGGGCTTCACAGACCATGCCCTGGAAACATCATCTTGTTGCTCTGGTGGACTCTGACTTGATCACCTCCCCATTTGCAATGGAGACCCCTGCCTGGAGTCACCTGCAGACGTCTGCATGCCGACTCCCTCTGCACCTTCCTCGCTGCCGTTTGGCAGCAGCACCTCCTGCACGCAGCCACCTACTTGATTTTTCATACAGTGTCTCATAACCCTCCTCTGAGGAGAAAAGAAGTTGTGAAATGTCACGTTATGACCTGACAAGGAATATTTTTTCAAATCATTCTTTTAAGAGGCAAGCATGCATCGACCCACCCTGCTTTCATCTTGGTTTGGGACTCAGCAAAGGTCTCTGAACTGTTGCATTTAGGAGATAGGGATCTGGATGAGCGTCAGAATCCGCATTCTGCCTCGGGCTTAAAGGAGGGCGTTTGGATGCGACCGTCCTCCCTGTTGGGAACTGGATGTTTGTGTTGGCAAGAGATTAGGCATCCTCTCTGACCAGTTCCTGTCAGCCAAGTTCAATGTTTGTATGTCAATAAAACCCCACAGGTTTTCCTCTCGCTGGGGGAGCCGCCGGCATGACCCTGGCTACGCGCATCCCTGGGGCGCAGGGGTAACACTGGTGTCAGCAGGGGAAATGAGCACCGGGACTGCAGAAAAGATGCCAAAAGCTGCAAAGAGCCGGGGTTGCTCTGCCAGCCCTGGTGTCTTCTCCGCTTGCGCGACCACGAATGACACAACGAACTGCGGCCAGACCGCGCTCCTCATAGCACCGAGCAGCACACGGCGGGAGCGTGGGCAAGGGAAACAGCCTCGTTCCTTCTCCTCGCTGGAGCTACAGATTCTCTCCCAGAGCCAGAAGAGCTGCCTACAGTCTGTGCTGACCAAGGAAGCAAACCTACAATAACAAAATTAAAGACCTGAGCACTGTTGCGTGCAGGATTGGAGCGGCAGGGGATGCGGGCTGGGGCAGCCGTGCTCCCCCGCAGCTCACTGCGGCGCATTGCTGCACTTTCTGCATGGTGCCCGGGGGACGCTTTGGCTGAGTGCTTATTCTGGACTCTGCTTTTTTGTATTTCCCCAAATATATTCAAATTCATTATTATGAAGTACCATTATGAAAATGTATTCTCCCCTCAAAGCTTTGAAGCATGGAAAAGAGACTGTTAAATGCTGAAATATTTACTTTGCTTTTGCAGATTAGGGGCTGGCAGTGAGCAACGTTCAGCTTTATTAAAACGAGAGTACACTTAAATATTGCCTTAACTAAAAGAGAACCTGCCCTTTCTGCTCTGTCCCACACAATAAGTTATAATGCAGTAAGAAATGACGTTCAGATACCAGCCTTTCTTTGTTTAAAAACAAACCAGCATATCACTCAACTGACGAGAAATTAAAAACAAATAAGTTGTGGTTGCAGTTTATGTAAGGCCTACAAATTAAGTGTGCACTCCTAAAAGAAGCTCAAATGGATCAGAATTTCTTTTCAGAGCTGTGCAGGCACCAGGACTAATGCTGCTCAAGCAAACGGCTCCATGAAGGGACTTTCCTAAGATCAGCGTGGCTTTTGCCTCTCTCCTGACAGACACTGCCTTGTTCTTTAGCGTGAATCTTCACAGCTCATTTTTTAAAACCTCTTGAGCCACTTATCTTTCAGTATCACTCTTTGGAGACTCTCATACATCACAGCTAATTCTAGATTGCCATCCAGACAGGATTTTGCAGCTCAAGCCTGGTGTCACGGTCTAGTGAATGGCATGAAGAGAATGGCCAAGTCTTGGGTGGCGTTTATCATATATGTGAAAAAAGTCTGCTAAAAAAAATAAGGCAGCAGAGTCTGGATGGATGAGGCAAGGGCGCACATGTCAAATCTACAAAATGCTGGGGAGAGAAGGGAAATCCAGCTTCTTCATCCACAGGCTAAAAAGGACTGAGGTTCCTCAATGAGATCCAGAGGAGTATCTTAGGAGACACAAACCATGCTGGAGGTTTGCTCAAAGGGAGCCCCAAATTAAAGATTTCTACAATAAAATAACGCAGGAGAGATACTTTCAAGATGTAGGCACCTTTTCTGTTGGTAAGAGCATCATATGGTTCTGAATTCTGCTAATAAACCCGGGAACTAGATAATGTTGGGGTAGAAAATGAAGAAGAGCAAGAGAGATTTTGAGTCAGGAAGACGACAGACCCCAAAGCCTGCAGAAACCAGGAGTGCTGGCTGAGCCGGGGCAGACTCTGCTTTGTGCAGTTCCAGTGCTTCCCTGATAGAGCTCCAGGCTTCTGGCATTTTTTCCAGCCCCCCGTCCCCCCCCCCCACCCCAAATGGAGTTGGTCAGTAAGCTTTTATATCAAAACAATTTCCCAACACATTTTCATTGAAAATAGGGATATTCCTTTCCCTGGAAATATGCTACTGCTCTTGCCTTTGGAAGAAAGAAAGAATCATTTTGACCTGGCTGAAATGTAGAATATTGATTTTTTTTTAATCCCATGATGACTCTTAACTTCAAAATATTTGTCAAACTGAATGGAGAACGGAACGGGAAACAGACAGCGCTGGGTTCCTGACTTCCCACACATCAACAAAGTCACGCAGAAGAGCCCGGGGGCCCTGCAGCCGGGACTAACAGATTTATCATTCCAGAGGAGGAATTTTAGCCTTGTACTATGTTCTGCTTATTTTTCTGTCACTGTCTTGCTACGTGGCCTTGCCAACGTCACTTCAGCCCTGCATTCAACCTCGTCTCCTCATCCAGGGCAGGGACCCTTCCTCCTTCCCCATCACCTGCCCCAGCCTGGCTCCTTTCTTGGCAGGGGCTCCTGGAGCTTTTGCTCAGATTCGCAACACGTGGGCTCCTCTGGAAAATAAATAAAGAGGATTTCTCCAGTTTTTTGACGGGGCTGCACCACGGGTTGTCGCTTTTGGACAAAGATGTGGTGCTTTCTCGGGGAGCGGGGAAGAGGCTGCGTCTGAGCCGCCTCTTGCTGCATCGCAGCAATGGCCAAGGACATCCCTGCAATGCTGAAGGGGCTGGGGCAGGAGAGAAGAAACCCAATGAGATCAACTGACCTGGAGAAAGCAAAAAAACAAAGGCAGAAGGATCTCCTCTCCCATTCCAACAACACACATTTTCCATAACCTCAGTGCTCTCCGCCTCACAGTGAGAGCCGGAGGGCAGGGCTGTTGGGTGCCAGTGACTGATGTCCTTCCAAGGGCCCCACGAGCTTTCTGCACTGCTTAAACACCCAAACCAAATTTCATAGGTTTGCTCATGATGTTGATGGAAAACAAAACTCCAAGAAGTCTCCAGAGCCGCTCCAGGTGCGGGGAGGGCAGTGAGGGTGAGGCCGGAGCAGCACACATGGAAAGCCGCGGGGTCCCGAAACAGCGGGCAAGGCTTAAGCACAGACACGGCCCGTCCGATCGTGGTGCTTCACGCTCGCATCCTCCCAGAGCAACGGCTTCTCTACCAGCACAGAAGCCAGCGGAGTACCAGTTATTTTTGCCTGTGCTGAAAACCTCTGCTGAAGAACAGACGCAGTAAATACTTCATCTGCTCTCTGCCTCTTCCCCAAAGTGGAGAGACCACTTCAGTTAGTTGGGCACTTCCTCTAAAACAGTTAGTGCTTCTGTGCCCACTACAGCGAACATTCAACTCATTTCAAGAAAGACGAACCAAACCTCCTCCTTTCCACCTGTTTCTCCATGTCTGAGGCCACTGCATGGCCATTGCAATGTTGACGAGACACCAGGAGCAGGTGTGAAGCAAAAACATCATTGGTGAAAGGCTGTTCAGCAGCCTGTCATCCCCTGACACTGTGTCCAGACACTCTAACTGGTAAATAATTCTGTCCTTATGTGAGAACGGTCCCAGCGCCTTCCTCAGAGGCTAAGAACTAACTTCTCAGTGTGAACCTGGCTGAAACATCTTCCAAACTTTCTTGGCAAACCTATTTTCCAACCTGAAACTTCTCAGCAATGTCCTCCAGCTGAGACAGCTTTGCTTCAAAGTCTGAGATTAAATAGATAAAAACAACTTGGAGAGTTCAGGGTCTGAAAGCGGAGAGATTTGTTCCTCTAGGAAAAGTCTCCCAACATTTGAAACACCACATGTCAGACAGTGCAATCTGGGTAATGGAAATATGTTTTTCAGTTATTCACGGTGTGTGCAAGTGCCAGTGAGTAAATTTTAAGAAAATGAGATTTTTAATTACAGGCTACTGTTGCAAAACTTTGAGATTTGCAAACTCCATCAGTTATCAGTAGAGCACCTAATTTTAAGACTTAGCTCTGCAGATGTCCCAGGTGCATCCCTAAATCAAAAGGCTTCATTCCTAGGTACTTTGTCCTTGTCCCCTGTGCTCATTCCTAGTGCATGACCCCTTCCCAGGGTTTTCTGCTCCTTGCTTTTGATACGCTCACTCCAAACATCTTACCACTGCTTCACTGCTAAAGGCATATCATAACTGTATATAACACTTATCCTAAGCAGTGCTATTGACTAGATGACAATCCTAATCCACCTCTTTGGTGCCTAGCTTCCATCACCTAAGTCCTCCGTATTCCCTGAAAACCACTAACAAGTGTGGGGCCAATCCCATCTTCCTGTTGTCTGACTGCACCGAAGACTTGAAAGCCGCTGTTCTCTAATACTCCAGCGAAGAGAACATTTTTAATATCAGTATCATTAGACTCCCAGGTTGTTCAGGAGACATAAGTGATTTCTTCTCTAAAGCATGAATCACGATTAAAATGCAGCATCTCCTCCAGAAGCGAGAGTTCACTTGTAGCCCAAAGGAGGACAGGAACCGGTGTGCTAAGCTGTGAGCCAGACTAACCCCGAGTGATCAGACCCACCAAAAGGCAGTACACAAACTGCACTTCTGGAAACAGGGGTTTTGCTTAATCCCATTAGATTTGCTAGAGCTCCAGCAATTCTCCCGCTAGGAGCATAGACAGACAATACGGAGGCAGCATAGCACATTTTTGTTTGCCAGAATGGCATTATTATAAAAGGGAAATCTCAATTAGTACAAGTCATGAATTTCTAAAGTCAGCCTGTTGCAGAGGCTTGCAGGGGCAGTTGTGCTAATTATTAATGATTATTTTGAAGCGCTGCTCACTGCTCTGCTTACATCAAAGATGCCCGCAGAGAGGAGCTGCCCAGAAAGGATGAAGGAGCTGGAAAATGTCTTCCTAGGGCATACTTAGGGTTCACGTTCTTGCACAGCCCAGCCCCGAGGGGCTTTCACCTCAGTGCTAGGGCTGTTCTTCACCACGGAATACTCACATGAAGAAATGGCTTGGCTGAGGGTGCTGCAGAAGACGCCGCACACCACAGGACACTGAAGGGAAGGGGGTGAGTCTGCTCCCTTCTCACAGAGCAAAAGGGCTTCCCGCAGATGTTGCTCAGGGCGTTAATTTGCTGAGGGCTGGTAAATGGGAGGACTCCAGTTCTCTGTTTACATTCACCACAGCAGAACCATTGCCAGCCTCCTTCCCCAGCACCAGGCCTCAGCCTGGAGGACGAGCTGCGCCCAGCGGAGGAGCCCTGCAAGTACCCTGTGAGCGGCTGCAGAGGAGCCCGCACTCCGGCATGGATTGGAATAAGCTGGAATAAGCAGGGCTGGAACAAAGAGTTTCATATTCTTGTGCAGGCTGTTGCTGACTACCTTGCTAGCTGGTCTTAGCTATTTCTACTAAAATACCACAAAGAGGAATATCTGTGCAGGAAACCATCAGCATTTGGGAGTCCCTAGCTTGGACAGCACCTTCCTGAAGAGTAGTTGAGAAAAATAGAGCACATGAGAGATGTACATGCATGGTTTAATGGTGCTGATGCAAAGTGCTCAGATACTAGAAATACAATCCAAGAACCTCGATAGGATGGGAGGCTGGATGCAGCATAAGCAACGTGACAGCCTCTAGTGGCAGCTCATTGGTTTGTATATCTAATAGTAGCAAACCAAAAGCGAAGGCACCTCTGTCCATTCCCAGTCCTCTTCTTGCACTGTCTCAAACTGCACTTTCGGTAGGCTTGGCTGACTGAAGTCTGCAAAGTAAACTCCACCTGCCTGGGCCAAGGATGCTCTGGAATGTGAGCCGGTGCCCTGGGCAGGACGTTGCGGTGCAGCGAGGGCACCTGCACCTACCTGGCAGCACCACAGGCTGCTGCGGGAGGCCACGTTACGTCTGCAGGGGTGATGGATGGAGAGCGTTTAAGCCAGAACCCAGCAGCCACAGAATAGCAAGCCAGCCGAACACTCTTCAATCCACTTTATTGATTTATTCCCCTCTCTCCCATCCCTAATGCTCCTCTCAGCTCTATGAGGCTCAATGCAGCACAAATTAACAGAGCCCACAAAAGCCCTCTGAAGCCATTCCCCTGATTAACAGGTTTGTAGTGCTGAAAGATATCTTCATTTTAATAACCTGGCACTAAATGGATTACAGCCGTGAAACCAAATTCACATCATTCCCCAAAGGGAGAAATGACACATCATTTTATACGCGGTGGGAGTTATGGAAGATCAGGACAAATGATTCAAGCAAGAAGCAAAAAGAGGAAAGAGAAGAGAGAGGGAAGGAAGGGCACAACCCTGTGGGGCTGAGCGGGGACTGGTTAGGGCTGTGGGTGTGAGGGAAGTTTGCAATGGGCTTGGCCCACATGGCAGGCAAGATTCCTGTGCATTTAGTCTCCCCTACCCTAAGTGCAACTGCTTCAACTGCTGTGCAGGCTGAGGCACCGTGGGAGATGTCTGGAAAACAAGATGATAGGAAGGGAAGCCACCAGGCTGGAGTGCTGCTGTAGGAGGCACCAGGACTGGGCTGCGGGAGGCTGTCATCTCCAGAGCCCTCTGAGAGAAAGGGTAGGTACTGGGCCCTCACAGTGAGGCAGTCAGAAACCTCAGGGTACCCTCATTTGTCCTGAAACAACTCAAAGCCGTGAGGAGGAGTCTGTCCAGAGATCGGCAGCTCCCACCCATGGGTCTGTTCACGAGCTTGACACCAGCTGGGCAGGCTTTGAGGAGAGCAAAACGGGGCAGCAGTAATGTGGCTCCATGGGGATGTAGGTGGATGGAGAACTTGACTCCTGTCATTTGCTGCAGGTCTTTGAACACTCTTCAAACCCATTTTGGTTCAGTAAACCCAGGAAGAGTTGATCTGTTAATTCAGGATGAAAACTCCATGTCTAGAAGGTCTGGGTAATATTCAGAGCCCCTCAGGATGGGTTTAGACCCCTTCCTAGCCTGCCTGGTGGGAAGCACTTCACCCCTGGATCTAATGGCTAATCGGACCTACCTGAACCTTCCATCTCTCTCCAGAAAGACGCTCAAGCTGTTTATGTTTCAGACTTACTATTCCTTCCAAAATGACCTGTGCCATTGAGATCCAAGACGCTCTCCGGCTGTGTCACCTGCCAGGGCTGCCACCGGTCTCCCACATTCACAGAAATGTTTCTACCCCAGATAACCTCGGGTGAGAGAGGAGCCAAAGCTCCGGAGTCAGCTAGATAAAGGCAGTCCGATTATAAGGTGTTTATGCTTTTACAAAATTAAAGTCTTGAAGGCAAGACAAGTTTACATTGGCCAAGAATTAATGGTTTGGTGTAGCATGAAGGGACGGCAAGAGCTGAGAAAGGAGCCATCTATCAGCATGCGCTGATGGCGCAGAGGAAAGAGATGCAAGCATAAATCAGGGCTTGCGCAGGAAATAAGCAGGATGGATGACAGGCAGTAGCGGGTGATCTGTTATTCCCACAATGTGCCAGAAGTTGCAGAAAATGTCCCTGGGTGCTGCTAGGTCTAATGTCACTAAGCTCACCGCAGGTGTCTCTGGTTTGGATGAAATTTTGCTCACTAGGAACTTGCTAGGGCTTAAGGACAGGGCAGATCTCAGTGCCTGCCCACACGCCTTGGGCAAGCTGAGGGCCTTGGTTCACCGTGAGGAGGGTGGGAGAAACCCTCCGAGGTGGAGAGGGACCTGAGCACAGGATCCATCACTCCCGTGCCCAGGTACCACCTCCACATCTCTGAGGGCAGTGGGCACATGGTCAAGCATCCCCAAGCACAGGATGTCCATCTCCCCACTGGACAGTGCCTGGAGCTGACTAGAGGATGCTCAGGCTAATGTCACTGCGGAAGGGCCATGTTGCAGAGCCTCTTGGTGGGTGCACATCCCTGCATCCCCTCCGTCCTCCCGGCTCAGCTCTGCGCTCCGTTCCCTGCAGGGGCATCTTGGAGAAAATAGTCTGGCTGCTCTCGTGCCCCCCATGCAGACCCTGCTCAGCGAATTGCGGCTGATTTCCTCCCTGTTGCTGTGTCAGAGGGGTGGGGTGGGTGCGGCCGGGGCTCCATCCTCCCCAAAACTCCGTCACTGCAGCACATGGAGCAGCCCGGGCACGGCCGTGTGACGGGCTGGGGGTGGCAGGGGCCGGTCCGCAGCAGCGCAGACACATAAATCTCCCTGGCTAACGAGAGCGGCTCTCCCCCGGCCCCACTACGCTTTATTTAAGCTATGTTTTTTTGAATGAAACTTGAAGCAATTAAATTGCCTTTCTTCAGCCCTGAGTTCACCTCCCGCTCCGCAGTGCTGCAGGGAAAGCAGGATACAGGAGGCTGTGCTGGGCATGGAACAGTCATGAACACGGTGCAGCAGAGCCCTGAGCCCACCCGTCCCGGGGCCCTCGCTGCCCTGGGGCTGCTGCTCCCCCCGCGGCCTCGGGGCTGCAATTGGAAGCTGGGAAGATGCCCTGCCAGCCGGGGCTGCGGGGAGGCCGCGGGATCGGGCTGTTCGGACAGTTGAAGGTCCCTTTGGGAGCACACGAACACCAGCTGTTCATGACAGAGCCTCCCGCGGCCACGGGCTCCTCTCCTGGAGGTCCCTCCTGCAGGAGGCTGCAGCTTTCATGCCTTCCTCCTGCCTTGGAGGAATTCCCGGTGCTTCCTCCCACCCGCCTTTCTTCCCTGGCACCTCCTCTTCTCCCACTGGAAGCAGCCACGTGCACAGAGCTGGTGCCAGGGTCCCGCAGCGCCTGCCTAGGATGGTCCCTGTGTCCCCATCCTGCAGCCAAGTGTCCCTGGGGCCAAATGTGGCTGCAGCGCTGGACCCTGGCGGGAGGCACTGGAGCCCGGGACTTTCCATAGAAGCTGTGGACGGGAAGCATGTGCCGGAGAGGCGAACTGCATGGATGGCTGCAGCCCCATCGCAGCATCCGCAGAGCCAGGCCTGCCCCGGCCCGGCTCCATGCAAGAACCTCCGGAGGGTCCAGCCCAAGTCCCTTGCGGAAGGGACATCCTCCCCCTTGGTGGCAGGGCCACCTCCGCGCTGCTCCCCGCAGGCCGCCGTGTACGGCCCCACACTCCGCACGCCCCTGGCGCGACGGTTTGCAAACAGCGTTACAACAGCCGGACGCCGTGCCAGGAAAACGCCTGTCATCACGAACGAGCCGCAGCTGCCGCTTCCAGGAAAATAACGGCCCTGGTGGAAGAGTGCTCCGGGGGAAGCCTCCATCCCCCCGAGCGCGGCTGAGGCTCGGCTCGCTCTTGCTTTTCCCTGCACATGGCTCCCAGGCAGGATAGGGATTCTGCCCACGGCAGTCCCTCTTCGAGGCGGGAAGGAGCCGGGATGCGGGCGGGAGCGGCGCAGGGAGCAGGGCAGCTCCGGGAGCGCTGCCGTCACTCTGTGCGCGCTCCTGCCCGGCCGAGGGCTCGTGCCGGCACTGAGGGCGCTGATGGATCAATCTCCAAGTGACCTGAAGAAAAATTTCCACCCGCATCCATTCATCTTGCTGGTGGCAGCTGGGTCTAAATATGGAAGGGGGGTCTGTAAATCTCCGCTGCTCTCTAACATCACTCTGGGGCTGCCGCACTATCCTGGAGCATTTTTCCAAGGCCTGTCAGTGGCAAAACCAAGAGCGAGGGCTCAGCCCTCCAGAGCGAGGGGGTCCTGGCACGGGATGCTGGTGGGAGCACTTGGCTGGGGGGGCTGGGACCAAGGAGGGATGCGCCGGGACGGGGTGACCAGCAGTCCCTCAGCCCCCCGAGCTCTCCCCTCGAGATCGGAGCGGGATTCGGCCCTGGTGCTTTTGCAGGGCTGCAGAACAGGCCTGCGAGCTCCTCGGGGCTCTGCTTGCCCCCGGCCCCTGCAGCCAACCCGCCTGCCGTGCGGCTCCTGCTTCTGGAAAGCTTGGCAAGTCACAGCCCTGCCTGCAGGACGGGAGCAGAGCGTGCGCTTCCCGCCCGACACCTCCGCGCACGCGAACCGCGGGCCCCGGCGGCTGCCGCAGCCGTGCGGGCGCTCGGGAGGCCGTGCCGGCCCTGCGGAGGGGAAAGGCGCTGCCGGCCCAGGGGCTGCTCCGCGGCTCCGGCCGAGCGCTTCCCGTTCTGCTTCCTGCCGGGCACTCCCTGCGCGGGACCCAAACCCACAGCACCAGCCCTCTCGCTATAAAACGGGCCTCAGTGTTCAGCAGCCACACGGGGAACCACAGAGGCACTAAAAGCTGCACTGAAATTCCCGAGCCAAGCAGTGCAACTGGTATTAATTAGTTCCTCCTCCGACAACTTTTTTTGGTGCCACCAGGTGGTAACAACGTGCAGCTCGGCTGTGCTGTCACCAGCAGCCCATGATCCGTGTCCTGGTGTCTTGGATGGCTGCCTAGAGCACCCAGCTTGCTGGGTGTTCCAACGGAGCACGGCAGACGAGTGTGAATTCTCCCTGAATTATGGCATGGAAACAGCAGATATATTTCTTTTTCAAGTGATGGAAAAACCTCATCCTACCCCTAAACAGGAATTCTGTGGGGGAATGAATGAGAGACCCTTGGAGAAGGCGGCTGTTGCAATGCAGCCAGATTGTGGCGGTGAGACTGCTCCAAATGGGAGCGACTCCACTCCACCGGGAGGTGCCGGCATCCCGGATGGCTCCGTGAAGGATGCATGGACAGTCAGCCTTGGCAGGCAGCTGTGGTGGCCCCGTGGCCAGCCATGGTCTCTGGGACACCCGTGGCCTCATCCCCGGGCAGGGGAGCAGGGAGGAGGAGGAGGCTGCGCGGCGGAATGACCTCAGCACTAAACACGCCGTGACAAAGCTGCTTTCCGGGCTTTTCGGCAGCCCTTGTTGCCCCCCGGAGAGCAGAGCTGCACAGAGCGCTTTTCACGGGCTGCGCCTGCGCCACCGCGGCCGCCCCGTCGCTCATCGCGCGCCCCGGCCTGGCTCTGTTTGCCCAAGGTGGAGGAAAGCGAGAGGCCTTTGAAGGCAGGAAGCCGTGGGGAACGTTTCCTCCCCGAAACAAAAGAGAGAGGTTCTGAAGCGCCTCCTTAGCCCTCCCTGATGTGCCGTGCTTGGCCTCCCTCTCCCCGGGAAGGTGACCTCCCCATCGCAGAGCGCCGTGTCCTTTCAGCGCCTCGCTCCCGGCGTGCAGGGAGCCGCTTCCGGCTTGCAGACCTCTGGGAGGTGGAACGGAACCAGCTTTCGCTCGCTGTTGGAGCAGGAGCATCCCCGGATGCGACCCCACCCGCGCCACCTCTCCGCCCGCCCCTTCCCAGGCCGGGCGCTCCCCAAACTCCAACGATCCGCGAGTGCAGCTTAGTGCCCCTCTGCCCCCTTCCCGCTGCCCCTGGGCGGCTCCGGGCAGCGCCCGGCACCGGCAGCCCAGGCCCGGCCCCGCGGCCGGCGCCCACCCCGGCACCCAGCGTTTGCAGCCCGACCGACGGCATCTGAAGCGTCTTTATTCATATATCATCAAAGTCACATCTCCTAAGATGTGACAGAAAACATACATATGAGCGGAGAAAAAAAAGTAAAGTTTGCTGAGCAGGGTGGGATTTTTGTGCTACTTGGGGGACTGTGTCCTACTTTCTGGTATTTCTTCTTTCTCCCTGACAATACTCACAGGGCAAAGCCTCCAAGGATACCCAGCCTTGACCTTCTTAGGAAGCCAGAACTCGCTCAGATGCAGCCTCCCAGTTGAATTCTGGACTGGCGTCTGAATTAAGGATGTTGATTGCGCTCAGATTCTAATTTACTCAGCTTGCTGCTAGGAAGTAATCAGAAAAGATGTTTTGGAATCATTCAGGGAAAAGTCCGAGCATAAAAATTTAATTGCCACCTTGCGAAACAAGGTTCTCCCCAAGATAGTCAAGCTGGATTTTTCCATCGGCGCCTGGATTGGAGAAGCGATCCTGGCTGTGCCTGCCAGCGTGGAAGGCAGCGAGTGGGGAAGGAAGCTCTTGGTCAGCAGCTGTAGCTGCTGTATGATTTTCATCTATGCAAGCAATTTAGGAAGAGCATTTCCCCTCTGACACCCACCATGGCCCTGGGGTTTGGCCCTTGGGGCGCTATGAGCTGTTCTCCCATCATGGCTTAAACTTCTGCCTCTTTAGCAAAACCCTTGTGATATTTATAATAGATGCCACCTTCACCTCTAGAGTGCAAGTGAATTATTCATAGCAACCTATTTAATAGAATAATTCTACTTGGTTTCAGATTGAAAATTTCCTATGAACACCTTTCAATTTTCATGATGTAATTAAAAACATAAAATAAAAATAGTTCTGGGCCTGTGGCCTGTTCCTGACCAATCTGAATATCAATGCTGGCCATGGAGGCTGGGGTGCACAGGCAGAGGCAGCTCCTGGCTGGGCTCCTTTCTGGGGTCTGTCATGCCCAGATGTCCCCCTGCCCAGCCCGGGGGCATTTGTGCTGTACGGGTTGCCTAACTATGCTATGAGGCTTTTCCCCCCCCATTTTTTCCCCTTTTTGGAAGGAGATCAGATTACGCTTTCTGCAAGCATGTTCTCATATTCATGGATAAAGTTTGACATTCGCTTCCGATTATCTAAGGTAGGAATTTTAGGCAGAAACCCAGCAAGGTTTCAGAGAGTGGAATTAGCCTGGCCCCTGCCTGACATCATCTCGGTCTCTGCTAATAGATGCTGCTGATCTGGGACACTGCCAGCTCGGTCCCCTGCCAGGACACCTTCCCTATGCAAAAGAGGCTCTTCTCACTCCTTCGGGGGTGGATACCACTGCGGTTTGGGTGAGCAACGTATCTATTCTGTCCCTATCCAGCTTTCTGCATTTGGAACTAATTCTTCAGGCAGCTGTTACAAGCTACTGACTTCAGAAGCTGGGCTGAACAGAAGAAAATTATTCCTGCCGCAGCCAAAAATACATTAGACCTTTGGTTTGGCTTTGAGTATTCTTATAAAGCATCACAGAATTCAAGATGTTTGGAAGAACAATCCAACGGTGACAGGAACACGGCGCCGTGTGCCCGTTCTGGGCCGCCTGGCAGCGTCTCGTCGCCCGGGGCAGCTCTGCCCAGCGCCTCATCCCGCGTTTGCTCCGGCGTCCCAGCCTCCTGCAGCAAGAGCTGCGGCTGAGTTGCCGCCAAGAGGGAACTTCTGTATGTACGTACCAAACAAAACTAAGATATGTGTGTATATTGTGTCTGAGTGAAAGAGAGAAAAGGGAAAGCATTTGGTGTCAAAATGTACTACTTCTCCGGAGCTCTGTGCCATTAGCTCCTAAAGCTAAAGAAACACTCCTGGGAGCTGCAGATCCCTTCCCGGACGCTGTTTTCCCTTTCAGTTTCCCTTTCAGTTGCTAATGGGGCTGCTGATAGCCCTGCTTGTGTGCGCGGCAATAGCTGGGACTGGCCTGTCCTTCCCTTCTCCCGCAAAGGGCTCGGAGATTTCAAGTGACTCGGATGCTACGAGAGGGAGGCCCCCCCTCGCCTCCCCCCTTCCTCCAGGCAGCAGCGCTAAATATGGTGCCACCACTTGGCGTATATCCTCTTGAAAACATAATTCCATAAACTCTTCAACTTTTCCTGCTGGCTCCCTGAACACACACAATAGGAGGATAAAAATCCTCACAAATGGGCATTCTCTCCAGAGGCACTTGTCTTTTTCTGCAAACAAAGGGACTCTGCTGGTCTGAAAGGCTGGGAGCCGAACTGAGGGGGATCCCATTAGAAATACCCAGCAGTGAATAGAGTATTGCCAGTCCACAGGCAAGAAACGCATTAGCTCCTCCGAGCCAGCAAAGAGTTGCAGAGGTCTTGCAAGTTATTCTAGCTCTCTGCCTTCGTATTTATCCTATGCTCCTCTGAGCACCAGCGCTGCACATGAAAGACCATTTATGTTCAAAAAGCTACCAGTCTTCCTCAGTTCAGGGGTGGGGGAAGCATTTTCCTTTTTGGCTCTAACATTTCTCCCAGCCAGTGCAATCCCCTTTTCCCTGTCCTTCCCAAGAGGCCATCCAGTTCTCTTAGACACCCAAGAGCGACAATATCACAGATTTATGTTGCCTTCATTTGGTCCATGAATGACAACAGCCTCTACTATGGAAGCAGTAGCAGAGGGAATTAAAGCTCAAAATTGTCCTCATGTCACAAAGCCTTCAATCTACTTTGCAAATAACCCCAGTGCGTAGCTTCTGTTTGGTCTCATCTGCTGGGAATTAATATTAATTCCAAAATGAATGTGGATTCCCATCCACTTCACTACTCCTGCAGACTCAGATTGGGCTATCAATCTCAATCTGAAATAAGGCTCCTGTCCCAGCACAGGGAGGCCACGTGAAAAACCTGAGATGCATTTTCTGGGTAAGTCTTGCTTTGTTTATTCCAAAGACTTGGCCAAGCGCCTGGAGAGAGAGCAACTTAATATACAGAAATGTTCCCAGGAAACATCTCTAAAAATGTCAAAGAATCCTAAACATCTGAAGACATACAGGGAAGAGAGAAGAACTTGTACTTCAGCTTGTACAACAGTGGTCCAGGCCTTGGAGAGGAGCCATATGCCATTTAATGATAAATCATTCCACATGTGCAAAATTATGTCTGCATGCAGACAAGGACCTAACCCTGAGCAGGTGGACATACAGCCTAAGATGAAAGCTCTCTGGGTGGTATGGATTTGGCATCATCACATCGAGGGTCAACCTGAATAGGACCCCAGACACCTCGAATGGATTGGAATGCAAAGATGACTTGAAGCCACCTTTTCCTTCATCCCCAAATCCTTACTGATGTCACCTTGTTCCAGTCCAAAAGTACTGCCCAGAATTAGCTAAAACACACTGGGATGTGTATATAAAACATAAATCCATACTGATTGATGTCTGACAGTTCCCAGTGGAGACACAGCTTTACTTTTCTCCCAAAAGAATACCACAAATTTTCAGCCAGAAATTGGAAAATCATTCTGCCTTCCCCCTCACTCTTGCTTTGAGCAAATTTCTGGACTCCGACAATTATTTATCCGCTGGTTACTAGCAAATCAAATATCGTTAAGTCTAACAGCTCAGAACTGGATACGGGTTGTCAGAACTACAGAACTACACTCGCACAAGGTAATCCAAAGCAGCAGACAAGCTCTCTTTTCCTTCAGAGATGCTGGCCACGGTACGCGTATCCTTGGGTGTATTCTAACCAACATATCAATTAAGTTACACTTCAGCTCGCGTGTGAGTGCCCATATAACTATATTGATCTTAAACCACTGCAGTGTGTAGAGTCTATAATGGTCTCAGATGAGACGTCCCAGCCAGGGAAGCAGGATCCTCAAGCATTGGATGGATCAATAGCTTTCATAAACCAGACTGAAAAATAGGGGAGAGTAATAATGGTAACAGAAATGCCAGGCTACACTTACAGAAGAAAAACAATTTGAGGAGGACCAAATAGTGACATTGATCATGCCACTATCTTCCCATTTTTTTTTTCTTTGCAAAAATACTCAGCTGACTCTGGCCTATGCGAATCTCTATGTAAGCTAGCTGCAGTGCAGTTAGATGCTGAACTTTGTGTTGTTCTTTACATTTCAAGGGGGCTTATGCTATTTAGAGATAACCCCCGTTCTAATCAGGTAAATTGCACAGGCAGTCGCCTTCCTCTCTTCTGCACTGGAAAAGTGTGGATCTAATAAGCCGTGAGTCTGGGGATGTGCTGGCTGAGAAAGCTCCTGCTAGGAGGGGTGCAAAGATGCTCTCCTCTTCCCTTGCAACACCTCACAGAATCACAGAATCCGCAACAGAGGGCCTGGGTGCTCCTTGCCGAGCAGACTGGCACCAGCTCCAAGAGCAATCTATGCATCAGCTGTGGGACCTTCTCACAGCTCTGCAGCCTTGAGCAGTGTGCCAAGTCTGCCAGGCTGCTGCTGTAGATCCTGGAGAATGAGCCTGGGCACCGGCGCATGCTGCAGGGCTCCAAGGACATGTGGCAAACGCTGATGCTCTAGGAGTGCTGGACTAGGGAACTAAGAGAATCTGGAGTCAGGGAGCCGCGGAGAGGAGAACGTACCCGTAGGCGAGGCTGAGAGCATGACTGCCACTGATCCTGCCGCTGTGCTTAAGAATAGCCTTAATTTTTGCGGCTCTGCCCTCACTATGAGAACAGGTAGGCAGAGCTGATTTTGTGACATAACAGCATAGTTATCCATACCAAGATGAAGGCATGTACAGGCATGTCAAGATATTCTCAGTCATTTGGGTGGGAAGCCAGAGGGCAGCCAGAGCTGCTTTGATAGCATCTGCATTACAAAGGTGACACAGCTCCACAGCAGCTTGTTATTCTGGAGTGACTAGTGTCGACTACAGCCGGCTGCAGGAATTATGTGCACGGTTTAGGATTAAACGCTTGCTGTTCTTGGCAGTACCTGAGCAGATGATATCTCTTGGAATACACCTGACTCAATTTTTCGGTAGAGATCTGATCTACAGTTGATGACAACTTTTGCCAAATATTGTCGGGACTGGGGTTCTCTACCGGATTCTCCAGGCAGTGCTTAAAACCTGGGGCTATGATGGAGCCTTGCAAGGAGTGTTTTAGGCAGCCTGTCAAGGAGTTAATAAAGTTTATTGAGTCTTTGAGCCATCAGTGTCTGTGTGATCCTTCATCAAGGCCTACAACAAAACTGCCAGGGAAAACACATTTGCTTGTCAAAGGCAGCTGGAGAGAGAATGCAGGATGCCAAGTACCTGACAAAGCTGGCAGGAGAGATGGGGCTATGAGGAGACGACCTCTTGGAGAGCTGGGATAAATCCAGGAAATTTTGTATTTAAAATAGTCCATTTGCGACAAACAATCACAGAAGTTATTATAAGGATAAAAAAAAAAGTCAAAATAAAACACATCTCCCATCAAACAAGAATTGTTTCTTGCCTTGGTGGCCAGTGGATGTAGTTAGTGGGAGTAGCAAAGATATATCCTGAGGCTGCAAACCTGAGTTAAAAGCCCAGTGAGACTCCAGCAAGAGAGGAGCCCTCCTGAGGATGCTCTACCCAGTCCCAGTCTATCACAAGTAAACATGACAAGTAAACATGTCAGGTGCAAGAACATGCAGCATCTATTTATAAATAAGTTTCTATTAATTTCTACCCCTGTTTCTGTCTCTAGCTGAGAACTACAAAGGAAGTCAGAGCTGCTGAGTGACAGAAACAATCCCCCCATCCCGCCCGCAGCCGCACGTGGTGTTTCCTGAGACCCCGGGTCTGTGCTTTCCTTTGCCTCGGTTTGACGGGAGGCAGCCACCCGCCCTGGCGCGCCGAGGATGCTGCTTCTGCCCTCATTGCACCAAGCAGGCGCTTGGCAGAGTTCTTCTAAGCAAACCTCCACATCACTCTCCTCATTAGAGGTCTGTCAAGCTATGACTATCCCAAGAGAAGCTCAGTCCTTTGAGCTTTACCCAGATAAACAAACCTCTGAAATCTCTCCTTTTCCTCCGTTACTTCAATCCCATCCATTCCATAGAGCTGTAGAAAATGAAAAAAAAAGAAAGGGCCATCTGTTTAGAGTTTGCTTTGAAAAGAAACCAATCTTCTCGGGCAACATCTCCCAGAACCTGTTACTCATCCACTGATCCCTCTGCAGCCTTGGCACAGGGAGCAACTCAATAACGATTTTTCAGAAAACCAGAGTCCAGGAGAGAGCCTAGTTTACAATTATTCTTCAGTTACATAGGTAATTTTAACTGGGATTAGCTGATCCTGTAAAGTAATTGAAGCCAGGAGGTCTGGGGCTGCTGCACTGTTATTATCACCATATGCCATTGGCAAAACAATGGGCGATGGCTGTCTTCTAAAGTGGTTTTCAAAACCCCTTAATTCAGGCTTTCCAGGTATGAAGGGAGAGAGAAATTTGACAGACAGGGAGGGAGAGAGAGAAGATTGCAGAGACAAATGAATAGGAAAACAAAATGGATTTAGACAGATAAAGGGGGAGAGAGGGATGGTTAGAGAGGTAGCAGAGGAAGGATCTGATTTTCAGGCTGAACTCTTGCCCAGAAAGCTGGTGCTCCTCTTTTTCTTCTTGCTTGACCCTTTTGCAAAGTTAATGGCTGTTCCTTCTACCCTTTGCTGGGAGGACAGTGCTCATTATTTCTATCTTCAGATGCAAACAGCCATCCTGCAACTAAATCAATCTCAACCCCTTGTCCTCCCCATCTGGCTGTGCTTTGGTTTGCTTGCAGGCGACACAGCTGCATTTGGGACTGTCAGTCCCTCTGGTAGCTCCAGCGTCCACAGTCTGCTCTCCTCCAGCCTGCCAAGCCAAGGGGCTCTCGACCGATCCCGGTGGCCTGGGAAGCCGCCTGACTGGCACCAGCCCTGGAGATGCTCTCTGCATGAGCACCAGGTGTGCTGGGGACTGTCTTAATTGCTAGGAGCCTTTTAACTCCTTTGAGAAATTACTGGATCCCCCAAGTGACAGTTAGTGTTTACTCAGAAAAAACCTGAAAGCATGAGCACACATATGCCTTGCGCCCTTGCGCTACAAATGAAGTCTTGCTTGGCACTGAGAAAAAAGCAGTTGCCGCTTTCCCAGCCAGTTTACTTGGTGTGAGCTGTAAAGCACAATGGTAAGAAGAGGCATCAGGGCATGTGCTGTGCAGGATAGGCCATATCTGTGAGTGGGATGAGCAAGGGAGAGAGCCAGGAGCAGCATGTACAAGCATGGGATTTCAGCCTGGCCTATTCCAGCCCCTGGAGCACGAGGGGTAAGGAGGGAGGGATGCAGCAGGTCCAGCAGAGCCCAGCCTTGTGGCTTTGTGGGTGGAGGAGGCCGTGGGGCTCGGGGAGCAGGAGCAGCGAGTGCTTCCTGCAGTGGCACTGGAGCCTCCCCTTCCCAAGCAGAGCTCCCCACGCAGCCACTGGAACAGACTTATTCTGAGCAGGTGCTCGGCCAGCCCTGCCAAGGGTTCCTTGGCCATTGTTGGCTTGGTTGGCATCACTGGGCATCTCTTCGCTCCAGACTGGAGCACCCACTTTTTCTCCCAGGGGCTTCAGCATCACCTGGCTGGTGACATCCGCCAATTCCACAGGTCCTCATGGGGTCCCGGAGCAGGGGCTGGTGAGGAGCCTCCATGGTGAGATGCTCCTGGAGCAGCGGCCGTCATCCGGGATGCATTAAACCTAAATGTTCCTGTTCCTGTTTGCGTAACAAAAACAGGATCGCGGCTCCAGGAGGGAACAGACACAGGCTCCAGGTCTGGGGGACCCTGCCCTGAGGTCGGTCATGGCCCCAGCATGGTCCCATGCTGCCTGTCAAGGCCCTTTACCTCCACCATAAACACAAACAAGGAGAAAACATAAGGAAAAAGGGATGGGGAAGGAGGGGGGAAAGAGTTATGTCTGCTGGAATTACAGACAGCAGCGATTGCAGTGATTTGGCCATAATCAAGGCCAGGCTGGGCCCCGTCCGCTGTTGTTATCTGCAATCCCCAATGTGTTTCCTATTTGTGTTTGCTTGGGTTTTCACCCGTTGTGCCGGCGCGGCCAGGGGAGCCGGGGGCTGGTGGCTGCATGACCAAGAATGACGGTCCTTGCGTTTGCACAGGCTTGAGCTGCCCTTGCCCCGCTGGTCCCTGTGGACCTTCCTCTGCAAGGATGCTCTCAATTCCTCCCTTTCAGATGTTTTTACACCAGTGCTTATTTATTTCAAGTCCAGTTTTCTCTCTGTGTCATCCTTTCCCCTGGAAATTTTGGGTTCATCTGCTCAGGGAGCAGGAGCTGCGCTGGGGACCTGGCATCAACCATAGGGCTGCATCTAATAGAGATGAACCTCAGCTGGGAGAGCCCCACCAGATGCCCAAGTAACCTAAGCCACAAGGAAGAGACAAACTGCAAACAGCTAAGGAGAGCAGCTGGGGCTGGGTTTGCGTCCAGCAGCATGCAGGACACGGGGAGGTCAGTGCTGATCATGAAGGATGGATGCAGGGAAGTCAGCCCTGATCAAGGAGCAGAGGAGGAGCAGCGTGGACAGGACTGATGTGGCAACATCCCATGCAGGAAGGAATATGAGCAGGTTCAGTGCTTGTGTGGACAGACTCCAGGTACCAGGACTGTCTTGGTCCCCATGCCACATTACGGGACAAGGCTCATTCTGTCCCCTCTGTCCTCCCCATAGTGCACATTGGATCTCATTGTAAGAGAAACCCAAATTTCCCAGTGCAGCTCATGAGTGAGGAGGAGCATTCATCCCCGCTCCAGGAACGACCCTCTCCATCTGCTGCAGGTACCGCGGAGCCTCCTGAGTTGGTTCCTGACTCAGACAGGTAAAGCAGGAGCCAGTGCTGCAGAAAGACCCCTGAGCTATTCCTGGCTCCACCGGTGACTTTTCTTCTTGTTTCACTGCAGAACAGAAGTGTGAAAGACAGGGGACATTTCATCTTTTAAGCACAGTGGTGCTCCTCCTGACAGCAGTTTTGCTGAAAATCCTCCTGATTTGCCCAGGGAGAATTGACCTTGTGGGCTCAGCTCAGGGAGCGCGGGCCGGCATCCTGCCCACTGTCACGCTGCTGTAAATCCCCATGAACTATGGTCCCTTCCTCCCTGTGCTCCAGATTTACAGCAGGGCACACGAGAGCAGATCATGAGCCATCCTTGACAGAGCAGCGTCTTTCCACAGCTCAGCAACTTACGCTTTCCTTTGAAACGCTCTAGTGCAATGCTCTGCACAAGCATTTCTGTGGGGTGTTTTAGTGTCCAGCTCAGAGCTGCTTCTGCCTGATGGAGTTTAACCACCACCATCCACTTGGTATTTTCTCTTTCTGAGAAGAGAAGGAGCAGGGGAGTGCAGCGGGACAGCGAGGAGAACATGGGGCAGAGCGAAGCAGGAAGCAGTCACAGGTGGGATAAGTGCTCCTGCCTCAGGGAGGCCCACGGTTCCCTGCCCTGCAGCCGCCCGGGGTGCAGACAGGGATGCTTCTTCTTGGCTGCTCTCGGGAAGCCTGCATTTTTTGCCCACGAGCTTGTGTGCATGCAGGATAATTAGCTATGCCAGCCAAAGCCTGGGAGGAAAGTCTGTGAAGCTGCAGCCAAATTTAAACCTCATTCTCCTATGTCCTGATTTGTCTCCTGTTGTGGTTGGTGGGTACTGGACGAGCAAAACACATCTGGAAACAAGAAACACTGCTGGAAGCTGCAATTGGACATCACCTTGGGCCTAACACTTGCCGTGCTCCTCGGCCTCTTGCTGTTACAGATGCTTTTATCTCCCCTGCTTGCTTTACTAGGCAATTAGAGCAGTCAGGGCTTTCACAGGGCACTGATTAATGGGGCTTGGGCACAGCGTTCTCCAAGACTTACTTCTAGAGTCCTTAAGAGAGATCCAAGCAAGCAAAGAGGAACAGGGCCGGCAGCCGGTACAGAACTGCCCACGGAACCAGCACGGACACGACGCTACCTGGTTCCAATGGCAACAAAAATGATGGGCCATTGAGTGCGGGTTGGGTAGAGGGGCTGTTACATCCTGGGGAAGGGGGGGTAGAAAGAGAGACTCCTTGCCAGAGACTATTTGCACGAGTCAGTGCAAGGTTTGCCCTACCACAAATAGGGCGCTATTTGTTCTTGTGTGAATGCAGAGAGAAAGAGCACAATTCAACTTTTTTTAACCAATAGCTTTAGGGTTTTTTATGTTTTATTTCCTTGCTCAGTAAACTCTGCATCACCCAAAAGGGAAAGGTCTTTCATTTTGCAAAATGCTTTATTTCTGCTCATCTCCTCTCCTCCCCTAGAGGAGTCTCTTCCCTCAGGGCCCGAGTTCCAGCATCCTTCTCCCGGCCCTCCCGTCTGGCAGAGCTGTGTGTGAGCGCAGGGCAGGAGCGCGGGGCAGGTCACGCAGCACGCGTCCCGCGCCGGCTGCTCGCTGCACGCGCTCAGTCCAGAGAGTAAAACAGCTCACCAAAAAAAAAAATTAATCAGGAAACCTGAAGTAACAGATGAATTGAAGGAAAGTGTGATCTATTCACTGGCAAACTGTGAGCAATGTCAGCAGCAAAACTCTTTGGAGTAAGCTATCCATCATGGATCATTCATTCATCTCGACTAGTTATGAGGAAGGATAGCATAAAGCTGAAAATGTTCCAGTAGCAATAATTTATTTAAGGGATGTTCTCTGTAGGCTTGAAAGCCTTGAGCAGCAGTGTTTATACCACTTTCCTTGGGAAAGCCCGCGGTACCACATACAGCAGAAATAGAGAAAATCTCTGGGTTTGGGTCTGAATTTTGCTTTGTTGAGGCTCATCACCTCTATTCTTAGCTCCACTGCCTTTGGTCCACCCTAAACAGTATTTCTTCCTCTTTAGTATTTACACCCTTCAGATATTCCTATTATGACCCACATTAGTCTTCTGCTAGCCTAGCTGTATTTACTTCTTTTAATCTTTCCCCATCAGTCAGCCCCTCCTGCCCCTTAATCATCCCTGCTGTTCTTCTCTGAATTCCCTCCTATTTGTCTGCATCTTTCTTGTTTATGATTCTAAGATCTCATTTAGCGTTTGATTTCTGGCAAAAATAAAATTGAGCTTGATTGTTTTCACTGATGACTGAAGGGGACATGAATTGCTGCTTGGAAAACAGTCCTTGAGACAGAAATATATGAAAGAAAAAATAAAGAAAGCTCCATCAGGCAGTCAAATACACAGATAATATCACGTAGGCCAGCTTTGGCTAGATTGAATCTCAGAAGTGCGGCTGGTACGTGATGACAGTAATAGTCACCACTATTAGAGTGTTTAGCTTTTAAACAGAAATGTGAGTTATAACTCAGGCCCCAGCATAAATCACAGGGCCATGAAAATCTCACAAATGCATGCCCGCACAATAAACCAATATGAAATTCCACGTCCTTGGTGGATATAGCAAATTGCGGCTTCCTTTGTATAGGAAAATGTGTGTGTTCGAGTCAGATGTGGCAGTTGGTCTCAGGCATGTCATTGAGGCCTTCAGCTTGGAACGTTGTAATCTCATCTGGGAAAGAACGTTTGGATTGCCCCATGGTGGGAAAAGGAGTGGCAATGGCAAAGCAGGACCCAAGAGTGACCCTCGCCCATTGCCCTGCTTCCTGGGACCGGTGCCAGCGTCTGCATCATTGGCCAGTGCTGTGTAGGAAAAGGCAACTTGCTTAATCTGCCTTTGCATCTGGGAGCAGTGCGGTTGCGAGGGGTCCATACAGCCTTCCCAGGGAAGTCAGCAAGAACTGAGATTCTTTACTGCTTCTGTAACACCAGGCCACATTATATGTGTGGCTAAATGTCGATTTAGGAACCAGGTTTTTATAACCGTGAGTCTTAAATGCTCGTGCATGGTTTCAATCTCTAAACAATCAGGAAATCTCCTCACGACTGACCTCCTGAATTACACACTCGTTTTTAACCTCCCAGCCAGTCAGCACCTCACACTGTTTCTTGGATTCCTTTCATCCACCACAGAAGAAAGTCTTTTTGTTTCTGCACTTGTTAGGTTTGCACTGCGCCCCTTCAGAGTCAGCTGGGGCCTCTCTTCCCACCTTAGCTGATTTCACACATTGGGCACTCCTAGTGATCACAGGAAATTAAAGATTGCAGGTGACCAACGCACCCACCTATGCAGTGCCCAAAGCAGGAGCTCGTTCACTTTGCGTGCATGGGACAAACAGCTCGGCCGCAAATCTCCTTTGCTGGTGTTTGCTCTCCCTCAGCCATTGCGAGCCTTAGTTCACAAGCGCAAGTGGAAAGGATGAGCCTGAAACGGTTAAGGTTTTAAAACTTGCCGTTTCAAACACATTTCCTTTTGGGACACTGAGATACTGAACACTTCTGCTTAGACTCCAATGCCTAGGAGATGACAAATCTACTGGGAAGCGTGCAATATCATCCAGAACAGAACATCTGCTTTTTGCTCCAGCTTATGGCACGGTGCAATGTGTCTGAGGAACACCTAGAAAGCGACAGCAGCCTCCATGTAGAAAAGTGGAAAATAAACCGCCAAGGGATTTTGCTATGGGCACGTGCTGGGTATATTTGTTGGCCTCTGCTGAGAGCAAGTGTGTTTTCTGTAGCAGAAAGTCAACGTGTGTGCCCATGCACGCGCAGCAGAGCCCACCTGGGTGCGCAGGGTTGTGCGTACGATAGAAGGGAAGGGAACAGAGGCAGCCCAAGAGCTTCTCCTCGCTTTCAAGTGGGCGGAGGATTTTCAAGCAAAGAAAGGGGGAGCCTCGGGAGACGGGCCGTCATTCAGGAACACTGGGCCTGCACTGGCGTGCACAGTAATCTCCCCAGATTTGAGATCTAAATAAGTCCACAAATTAAACAAGGAGATAGGGGACGGTTTCCCCTGGGAAGAATCTACCTTCTAGCAAGACCCTGCAAAGAATATTCTGTATCTCAGGGGGATTTCCATTTAAATGCTCATTGGCAAAACGCCCTCAAAAAGCTGCTGATGCCTCGTGGAAAGCTTTGAAAAACATGCTAATTAATTAGAAACAATGCAGCATCTCTATCGGATATTGGGAGCCCCTGTGTGTCTCTGCCTGGCATTCTGTCACCACCAGGGACATTTGCATGAGAAGGGGAGCTTTGTGTCTGCGGATTCTCCTCTGCTCCTGCTGTTTTTTCCTCCACCTGGAGCCCAAGTGCTGTGTGTGGGACAGCACAGACATCTCCACAGCAACCACTTGTGCTCCCAGCCATGGGCCAAGGGCCAATGCACAGGGAAGAGCGGGTGTGACAGGGCCGAGCAGGGCTTGGGACAGCAAGTACACGTAACCCCTGGGGACGGCGACAGCCAGGGCCGGGGGATTCGTCAGCACCCTTGTAACTCACTGCTGGGTCGTAGCAGTATCCCAGAGCTCCAGGCAAATTCAGGGATCCTGTATGCTGGGAATGTATGAAAATGTATAAAAACACTACAAGAAACTCAGCCTTCCCCCTGAGTGGTTTAGCTAATTTATGGAAATCTCCCTAAAACAAGGAGTATGCAGAAAGCAGAGAGCAAGCAACTATTTGTCTCTGATACTGGAAACTCATAGCCACCTCCCACAGATGCTCTATTCTCTCACCAAGGTTTGTATTCAAATTCATGTGTCATCACTGCAAATGACCACTTTCACCATGAAAAAAAAAAATAAAGAAGGTCCCTTCTTCAGGTTTTGTTTTGATTTCCCTGGGTTCGCTGCTGCGAAAGGGTGGCGGAGAGGGGAGCTCCATCCCTTATCGCGGGCAGCGGTGACCTTTCCATCTGTCACGAAGCATCACTGAACTTCCAAGGCGGCAGCGCTGAAGGTGCCAAGGAGCGACTTGGTGCTCCCTGACCCGCTAGCAGTGGGAGCAGAGGGTGGAGGGGGAGGTGACACCGAGCAGAACACCAGAGATGCTGGTGACCTCGCTCACGGAGGTGGCCCTATCCCTGCAGTCGTGCTGCTCCGAGTGGCAGCAGAGCAGGGGGGCGGGCAGCAGAGCCCCTCTTCGTGCAGCCACTTTGGCCAAAGGGAGCTGCTGCGGGATGTGACGGGACATGCGGTACCCAGGGCCAGGCTAACACCCCTACACCCAATTCCTCCTTCTTGCTGGGGAGACAAGACCAACATGGCTCTTTGCAGCGCTTTGAATCTGAGCAAGGCATTTAATGTCCGCGCCGACTCGGTGCATGCTGGAACGCTTCCAGAAAGTCAGCAAATTCGCGTCCGCTCTCCCTTTAAATGCTTTGGCTTCCTGCAGTAAAATGAAATCCATTAACAAGTTCCACCCCTGCTCCGAATTCAAGGATAGAACTGTCAGTGCTTTAGGAACGAGCTAAATGGAGGGATTTCCATAACAATCAACAGCTACAGCATTAATCTATAGTCATATTAACCTGGGATGACAAGGACACGTCTGTCTGTTCTCTCTAATGTAATCTACCATTATACCAGGCTCCATTGAAGTCTGCTTTGTAGCATGCATTTGGCTATGATCAGCTAATCTCTTTGGCTTGAAGCACAGCTTAGAAAAGCGAGTGAGGGAGACAGACAGATAAAAGTGATTAATATGCATGTGCGTGTGCTTAGTATGTGTCTGCCTCTAATGTATGTGTGAGCATGTGCTCTCGTAGCCGGCCCTCGGGCGCTCTGCGCTCGCCCGTGCTCAGCACGTTGCACGGGAGCCTTTGCTGAGCTCAACGTGGCCCTTGTTGGGTGTCAAAATGCAGCCAGAGCCGGCAGGGGCGTGCGTGTCACCCTGCAGAGCAGCGCTCAGGGTGCGAACGCGGTGCCACCTGCTTGTGCACGCAGCGCGTGCGAGCGGGACGTGAGTGTCCCCGATGAGCCTGTGCGTGCCGGGGAGCCTCTCGCCTGCGCTGCGGGCTGCTGCGGGGGGTCCTGCTGCTCGGGGGCCCGGGGGTGAGCACGTGCAGGACAGTACCGGCGACAACCCCCCGGGGCTCCAGCTCGGCCTGCGGCACGCGGACACGCAGCCCCGACGCTCCCGGTGCTCCCCCTTGGCTTTATTAATCTTCCTTGAAGAGGCACCTTCCCCGACGCGCAGCCCGCCCGGAGGCTGCGTCGGGATGCCGGGGGTGATGGAGACACAGCAGCAGGATGCCCCGCACCAAATAGGCTCATGGGGTCCCCCGCACCCCCAGCACTGACTCCAGGCCCTGGGGAGATGCTGTGGTCCCCACTCCTGCCGCTCCCACCATTCCTCTAGTGAGCAAGCTGCAGGCGGGCATGCAAAGATCCCGGCGACATAAGCATAGGAAAATGGGTTTTTCCATCCAAATAGCAGCAAAAAATGACATCAGGTCTCCCTCTGCACCGTCTGGCTGCTCCTGCACCCCCAGCCGCTCCACGAAGCCTCCCGGCACCGCGACACTCCTGCTGCCTCTGTCCCCAGTCCTCTCCTTTAAAAGCATTTCCGATCCAGTCCAGGGTTTCTGTCTCGCTGTTCAGTCACATTGCACAAGGGGGTGGAAATTGGAAACTCTGATTCACCAGGATCCTTGCACAGAAACTTTACACACTGGAACAATTAATTACCCATTAAAGCCTTTGTCTCTGTGTATCTCATTGTTCCAGCTTCTTATTGAAGCCACTCAGGGAAACAATTGGTCTGTCGGCCTCCAAGGGTGGTTAATCAACTAACAAGCTTCTACATACAATAGATACAGCAACACTTTGCTCTTGGAGAGCTCTGCTGCTGAAGGATCCCAAGTCTTTCAGAAAATGCCCTGCTGGCCATGGATCTCAGGGGATGGGTGATCCCGTGGGTCTCCTTTCTGCAGCAGGGAGAACCGGTCGGGACCACGATGCACAAAGACCTGATTGAAAAGCTTTCTCGTCAAGTCTGGGCATCACGGCACGCGGGATTTGGAGAGAAGAAAGAGCAGAGCGGAGCCCAGGCTCTGCAGTTTGCTGCCCTAGCAAGGAGGGGGCACTTTGCGAGCACCCGCTCGGAGCCTCGGCAGGATCACAGGCAACGTGTGGCCCACCCGGCTCTGCTCCACATCGCCCGTGTTGTCAGCAGAGAGCAGGAGGAGGAGGGGATGCTGCATCCAGGTGCTCCTGGAAAGCCAGAAGCTCCGAGGGCACCCACCAGGGCTGTGACCAGGGCTGTGTGGCCACTGGAACAGGAGTCAGTGTGTCCCATAGTGCCAAAGGCTTTTGGAAGTGAATCTGCTCCCATTCCCATGAGGAATGGGAAAGGCCATGAAGTCCTCAAAGGCTTTGGGCTGGCAGCGTTGGCAAGGAAGGTACAAACAATTCAAACAGAAACTTCAGCCCTAAGTTTCCAACTCCCAGACTTTCTTCTTGCACTTTTGCCACAAACTTCCCTGCTTTGGCAGCACTTGAGCAACAGCAGAGAGAAGAGCCGTCTGTCAGCTCCAAGCATCTCATGTGAACCGGCAGATGAGCTGCCAGGCTGGGAGGAACACATCACCGAAGGGCTGAGCAGCGCGGCCCCGAGCCTGGGCCCGCGGACGTCCCGCTGGAGAGGAGCGCACAGGCCGTCCCTCCGCGTCCCGTGCCGATAACCAGCGCAAACCATCTTCACCTTGTGGCAACATCATTCCCATGGCTTCCCGCAACATGTCACAGGATTCACTGTCATCTCCACTGAGTAGGAGGTGGGTTGCAAAACACCACCAAAACTTGTGCCGAAGGACACATCCCGAACTGCCGAGGGGGTGTCCCCACCCACAACACTGGATAACTGGACTTAAAGTGTACTTAGAATAAAATCTAAAAGTCCCAGCAGACTGAGGCCCTGCTTTGCTCCGGATAGTGGGAAACCTCCTGGCAGCTGCACCTGGGACCATTCAGGGAAAACTCCATAAAATTAGTGTTGCCCCCCCACCGCCTGTCTCCGTGTTTGCTTGCTCTGCTTGGCTCTCCGTGGTCTTTGGGACTGCACAGAGGAGATGGGGAGCCCCCAGTCCGCCCCAGCCAGGGATTTCCTGGCACCCCTGGGGGGACAAGGCACCGCAGGGAGCCCGAATCCAGCTCCGCTCTGCTCCTGGAGCTGCCCGGGCAGCTCGGCCTTGCAGGCAGGATGCAGCTCTTGATAGCTGCATAAATGAGCAAATAAAATGAACATTAACAACTTGCACCTAGTTATTGCAGTTTCCTGTCCTGGATAATTGCCACTTTTTAAACCCTGCAGTGTAGCAATGGGTATCGGCTGTGTTTATGCAGCAGCGATGGTGAGAGCGGCAGCGGGCAGTCAAAAGTGATTGCTGGGATGTAAAAACGTCTCCACCTATTAATACAGCAACATTTTACTCTAAACTCATTGCTTTCCCCAGGCCCAATGAGGGTAGTTTCAGTAGTGCAAGATCCCCCTGGGCTGCCCCGCTCGGGGGCTCTGTGGCCCCGGGACCCCCGCATGGCTCGAGCGGATCTGCTGACTCGGGAGCCTTTTGTGCCTCTGCTTCAGCTCTGCTCATTAGCGAGGGAAGAGGCACTTGGAGCTGCCCTCCCCCCGTCCGAGCCAGGTGTAGACATGATTTATTGCGCTGTTTAGTCATTATTCTCAGTTACCCAATTATGTTTCTTAAAGTTAAAAATGCAAGAACTTTGCTGTGGCGGCATCTGGGGATCCTGCAGCATCTGGAAGATGGTAAGAAAAAAAACAGAGGAAACCAAGAACAACAAGACCAGCAGCTTCTTGTGCGCTACCTTTCAGCGGATCTCACCGCCGGCTTGCAGCCGGAGAGATAATAGCGCTCTCCCCGCGCTGACCCCACGCGCTTTCCCATGCTGGGGCCAGAAGCCTAGCCTGACAGTAGCGCGCAGCGCGGCCGCGGGAATCTGCTGCATTTGGTACTACTTAACTGAAAGCTCCTGTTATTGCATTAAGCCAGAATAATCATGGGGGAGATTTTTGCACAAGACAGATAACACTTAGGCTCTCTGCTGACTCTAACACTTTCCAACACTAACTCCTTCTGCTCTGTGGTGCCGGGTCACAGCCACCCAGCTCTGCCTGCGAGGCAGATGGATCTCTCTCCAAAGCTCAGTAGATGTGGCTGATGTGCTGGCCTGGGTTTCTTACAGGACATTTGGGCAAATAGTGGGCAGAGCAGATGGGTGGTGCCAGGCAGGAGTGGAAGGTGCCCTCCCGGGGCCCCGTGCTCGGCAGCCCCCCCAGCTCTTCCTCGCTCCCCCGGCTGTTTCCCATGGCTGCTGCTGAGATTCCTTGCTGCTGCTCCCCAGGCCAGGTCCCAGTGCCCAGGGATGCTCTACCCACTTCCCTCGCCATTCGTGTCCCGCCGTAGCATCCATCTGCATCCAGGCTCCCGGTGCTTCCCGGCCTGCCCACGGCAGAGATACCGGCTGCTGCTGCATCTTGCAAGGGGTTCGCTGCTGCGCGAGCCTCCCGCTCTGCGGATTGGGATTAGGGTGCCAAGGTGACACCAAGAGGCCTTTGCAGATCCCCTGTCTCCTCCCAGCTCTCGGCATGTGCTGCTCCCCCCCGGCATCGCCCTCGTGAGCTGGAAATGTCACCCCTGCCACTGCAAACACGGAGCCCGTGGAGCCAAATGGAGCACCTCATTAGGAGGGAAAAAGATGTTCTGCCTCCGTAGCCACGTGCGCCGGCCGCAGGCGATTGATCAGCGCTGTCGATGCCGCAGAGAGCAGCTCCTCGGTTCTCAGCCTCTTTGCAACTGCAAATGGGTGAAAACTAAATAAAAGGACCCTAAATCATCTAAATTAAGGCTCTGAGGACAGCGCCATGCCACTGTTTTATAGCAAATAGTCCTAACACCGCTGCCTTTTGTCAGCCTTGAGTGTGAATGAAGAGATGTGGTTCTCTGGAAGAAAGGGGGGAAGCGGGATGGGCAGGGTGACCCAGGCATTGCAGGACAGGGAATTCAGGAAGGAGGGAGCCCAAGCAAGGCTGCATGGAAGCTTGGAGAGGAGTGGGATTCAGTTGCTGAAACCACCTCGGATCCAGGATGGGAAGGAGAGTGAGGAGAGAGACTGATGCACCAACAACCGCTGCTTGCACAGCGGCTCGTGCCTGGCTTGCTTTATTCTCCAATTTTGCGTTTCTGTCCTCGGGGTTATCACCGGTTTGCAGGTACAGGCCTCTTGCTTGTTTTATTTGAGGAGGCAGCCGGGAAACTCTCGTTTTCTCTGGGCTGGTGTGTGGGCAGCCTGGGCTGCACCCAGAGACCCCCCCATCACGCCGAAGGGTGGAGACATGGAAGTCCTGCTCGCCTAAGCCTAAGGGCTTCCGTTTCAAGGAAAATAAGCGTGGTCTGGCTTTCTCCCCTCATCCTGACTGTGCTGCAACGTTTCATTTACACCCTCTTGTGCAATGTGGCTGCCAGCAGCACATGCCAACCCCTATGTCATCCCACCTGTGACTCCTGCGGAAGCTGTGACGAGGGGACAGTAGCTACTGCAAACCTACCCTCCTCCTCCCAGCCGAATTGTGGGTGCAGGAGAATGGATTCCCTCTCCCAGGGATGATCCTCACCCTCCTCGGAGCACCTGCAGCGGTTTTGTGAATGGCAGCGGGAACTCTGACCCTCACTAAGGCTGTTCCCTTCCGGCAGTCCTCAAATCCCACAAGGAGCTGATGCAACCGCTTCTTACTCCTTCCACAATTACTTTATTACTCCAGCAAAAGTGAGAAATCTGTCCTTTCAGGAACATCAGCCAATCTCCATCCTGAGGGAAAGTCCTGGGGGGATTCTCAGTGTCAGGCGTTTTCTCTCAATTTGGTAATTCTCTAGTAAATGGGGTTTCTTTCAGGTGCTATTTATGCAGGAACAAAAATGTTCATTATGCTGATCACCGAGATGAGAGATAAAATATTGCCTAGGAAACACGGAGCCTGCGATGGCAGAGCGGGCACCCGAGCCTGCGTGCCTCGCTGGAGCGGCGGCTGCGCACGCAGGAGCCGCGCGCAGAGCGGGGCCTTCGGGGCAAAACGCGGTTCTTCTCCAGGACCAGAGACTTGTGCACTTCTGTGAGCACCAGCACTAAAGCAAATGACTCAAAATGCCTCCAGCTGACTGGTTTTTGCTTAGCATTTGTAATACAGGGCTTGGGTTATTGGATCCTGAGCCCTTGGCAGGGCGATGCTGTGTCACAGCAAAATGTGGTTGCCCCAAGGGTCCCTTGGACTTGGGTGTCTTGGAGGAGGAGGCAGGTCCGGGGGGACGAGGGTTTTGCTGCTGCCCAAGAACATTTGGTCACGTGGAGTGAGAAGAGGGACATTGCTCAAGGAGCTTGGAGAGAAGTGATGAAATTAAATCCAGCCGAAGCAAAAGAGGGCTCAATGTCACAGAAAAAAACCCTTCTGATGATTCTTGCTGAACAGAACCAGCTTCCCAAATGAGCTGGATGCAGCCTGTGCCCGCGGGTCTGTCGACAACAGACCCAGGAAGTGGCTTCAGGCTTGGCCTGGGTAAAGCCAGGGGACCCGGAGATTCCTCTGGGAAGGGACTGAGAGGGGCGGGAGGTGGCCAAGGAGAGCGCACGGAGCTGCCGTGGGGACACTGGTCTGTCCCTGCACCCGTCCCTGCTGCGCCCAGATATTCCGGCATGGCATAGGGAGGAAAACTGAGCTCCTGCTCTCTGTAATGCCCTGGTTTGGGTCCAAGCATCCCGGAGGCCCCGGCAGCTCCATCGGGATGTGACCGTCTAACTGGATCCACCGAAATGTTCTCGTCTTCATGTGCTGTCCTGGCTTTGCTATGGGGCAGAACAGATGGACAGACAGACAGACACACGGGGGAAAGAGAAGAAGATGGGGAAATGAGCTGGGAGGAAAGCGCAAGCTCGTCACTTGCTAGGAGGAATCCAGAGAAGAAGTGGGTTGCCGTCCACATCACTCACATCAAAACCGTGACCTAATTTTCCTTTCCAGCAACTCACAGAGCTCCTCAGGGGCAGGATCCTCCTCCCGCCCTGCATCATGAGTAGAAGGGGATTTTAAAATACACATATAAAAATAAATAAAGAAAAATACAAACATATATAAATACATATATAAACAAATATATAAACCATATATAAACATATATGAATATGAATATAAACACGTGTATACACACACACACACACATAGGAAACGAACCCTGCCGAGTGCCTTCCTGGCCTGTGCAAGGGAAGGATGCCCTGCATCGCTCGAGCTAATGGAGCCGCCGGACCGGCGCTGCTGCAGGTGGGAGCGGGTCTGGTGAAAGGCTCCCGGCCCCTGCACACAGGGGCAGCACCGGGAGGAGCTGGAGTTATTTTTCTGAAGAACAGAAAGTGCAAATCATAATTGTATTGCATTGTGTGAATAGCAGAACAAACAAAAATCCTCAACTTGATAGGAGTACGGGTTGTTGTAACCAGGAAAAAAAAAATGATCAAAAACATGTCACACAGGAAAAAGGGTTTCCATTCACAAAGAAATCATTATGGTTAATTTAATTCATTGTAGCATTTAATATAGAAAAGCTTTTCTACAGAGACTGGGAAAAAAGCCAACATTTATATATAAATGGGTTTTATTTTAAAAGCTAATGCAGTGGGCAGGATGCTTCAGGGTTATTTTCTCTCCCTCTTTCTTTTAGTGCATATGCAAAGCTGGTATTGTATCCAAAAAACAAGGAATTTACTGCTATCTAAAGTTTACAAATTGCTTTTTTTTCAAAAGCACAATTTCATATTCCTTAGAAATGCAAATGGCAGGGTTTTTATCTCCTTGCTTTCCTTTCTTTCTTCCTTTATTTTTTTCTTTTTTTTTTCTTTTAAGTTACTTATATTAGTATCCAAGGCACTGATTTGCAGAATGGGCTTTAAATATCCTCCCACTACAGTCAGCACAGACATCGGCTGCCGCTCACGTGGATGTTTGACAGTGCCGGCTCCTGACACGAGACGCGTTCTCCGAGTGGCCTGGAACACGGATAGCCGGAGCGTGTTCCAGCTGCGCGCCGGGAAGGGCACTGCCCGTCGCGGAGCTGAATCAGGAATCAGCTGGATTTGTGCAAGGCACAGATGGCTACAGGGTGACTGGTCTCATCAAATACCCCCAGCCATAAGCTCCGTTGGAAGGAAACACGGCATCGCCCGGCTCTGCCGCGCGGGACCCGCTCAGACCTCTCTCCCCTAGACTAAACAGACCCAGATCTTTCAGCACAGGTCATGTTTTTGAGACCTCCTGCTGGTCCTTGCTGCTCTCCCCTCTTTGCTGTCTGCATCCTTCTCATCCCAGCACGTGTGGCAGTTTCGTCCCTAAAGCTCCCTTTGCCTCTGCATCCCCTCCCAGGACAGAAACCGATCCTGTTTGGATCTTTATTGCCCTTCCCTTCCTCTAACATATCCCATTGGAACATCCCAAATATGCACAAATATCAGCAAACACAGCTAACTTGGATCTGTGATGCCAGGAAAACCATCCCTTTGGGGAAGGAGTTTAGCAGAAAACCAAGGGCAGCAAGGTGAAACAACCTGACCAAGGTCAGCTGGAAGAGGAGGGAACTCCAGCCCGCACACGCCTACAAAACTGCGCTTTAATATGTAACTCCAATCATCCTTTAACAGCAATAGCTGTTTCCTTTGTAAAACGCCAACCACTATTAAATCCCTCCCCGGACTTCTTAGGCAGAATTTGCACACGTTGCCCTGGGGTTGTGCTCGGGTTGTCCCGGCTGGCGAGACACCCCTCCGCATGGGGAGGCGGCTCCCGGCCTTCGCCTCCGAGCGGCTCCCGCTCGAGCACCTGCTCTTCAGGTCGCGACTTGCCGTGCGGATGCTGCAAGGGCACGTCCGAGTTTCCGTGCGCCTCCGAGCGCGCAGGAGAGGGCCCTCCATCAAAGCACGTGCAACGCCAGAGCCGGGGAGCGCGCTGGAACCGCCGCATTTGTGCCCAGATCCCTGATTTATAGCCCTGTGTCTGTAGCCATCTAGGTCCAGAGATCCCGTTCAGACATGTGCTTTTCCGTGCCACTTGCTTTGGCTTTTTAGCAAGGAAGCTTTCTTACTGGATTATGCAAATCCTCGCTCTAGTGTCATTTGCTGTTTGTGCTGGGCTCAGCTACCCCTGCTTTGGTGAATATGCCCTATCCCCAACGTGCTTGCTCTGATGTTCGCTTTAGGGATGGGCAAATGAGCTGGGAATAAGGAAAATGAAATCGAACCTTCACCTAAAACTTAAAGTGGATGGTTCAGAGGAGACAAAAAAATCCCCCAAGCCCAGCCCCACAGAATTAGCCTTTGAACCACACAGGCTGCTCCCGTTCTGGTGCAGGAGCAATTCTGGCAGCCCCAAGGGCTAAGGAAGGGGAAGGAAGTAGCGAGTGCTTGAGCCCCCTGCTCAGCCCCGCTCAGCGGTTATAAAGGCCGTCCATGAACACACTTTGGTCCTCCTTAACATGAATTTTGTCTGGCGAGAGGTGGGCTGAGAGCCAACACAGCGCGGCCTCTGTGTCCCCAGGTGTGAATCCAGACCTGGAGCAGGGACCGTGCAGGTCCTGGCACTGCTGGCCCTACGGGATGAAGGGAGACCTGCTGGAAGAGCAGCAGGCATTGAGGGAAAACCCTGTGCTGCTGATCTCCAGAATTCCAGCGGTTTGGCAATCAGTTTGTTAGTATTTGTTTCAGAAGATAAACTATTTCCTTTTCTTTCCATTCTTTCTTCCTGATCCTTGGAGATGCATTTTGTGCAGCAGCTTTTACCTGGGCTTTTGCATCCCAGACACCTCCCTGGGTGCAGACAGAGGTTGGGGCTCCCGGGCCAGCCCTGTCCTCCCGGGGATGCTGAGCACCGCAATGAGCACCCTGCCCGGCCGGGCCCACCCGGAGCCTCCCTGCAGGGCAGCGCACGGTGCCGGCTGTGCAGAGACCCAGCGGCACCGGCACCAGCACCGGCTGAACTTCCTCTGTGTTGCTTAAAACACAACGTCCGTTCCCCCTCTCGGGGGGCTTCCCTCTTGGTTTCACTCAGTGCTTGTTGGCTGCTGGGTTAGGCAGGAATCACACTGCCCTTCCTAGCCTCAGGAATGGCCCTGTTTCCAGCACACCTGTTGCTCCCACTGGACGGGTATTGGCCACTGTGGCTCGTTATGGATTCAGACCCTAACGGCTGCGATGAGGCTGCAAGCGAGGCGCGAGTCCACGTCCCCGGCCCACGGGACGCGCAGCGACCTGCTGCCTTCTCCAGCCCCGGCGCGATTGAGCGGTTTGGAGTCGTTTCCTGAGCCTCCCACAAAGGCATCGCCTGGCGCGGCAGGAGACAGCTGGGAAGCACCAGGAGAAAGGTGCGAGAGATGCAGGGGAGATAGGACTGAGCCTGGGCACAGGGAAGAAGAAAGAGGTTCCCATGGTCCTCCCACGGCCTGGCCTGGATCCGCTTCCTCTAATCCCCTCCCCGGGCAGCCAATAAACAGGGAATTATGTGGCCGAGGTGCCATACCATGCAAAGAGGAAATATTACCCCAGCATTCCCCTGCCCCTGGGCCCTCATTAATAAACTCAAAGGAAATTAAACCATAAGGAGAAAAAAATCAAAACAGCAAAACAAACAAAACCAACCCAAACTGTATCACGTGAGGGGCGGGGGAAGTCAGCACCGATAGTCTAGCGAGAACATCAGAGGTAATTGCAGTCACAGGGCGAGAGGCTAAAACAGCATGAAATGAATCAGTTTAACAGATATTAAATTTGCAGGCCCGGGGCGACAGGATCCCGCTCGGTTTATTTGCATTAATCAGGTCAGGGGAGTAACCTCAGCTCTTTCTTCCAGGAGATAGCATCAGCCTTTATTTGTTTCTCATGTGAAAGTATCACAAAGGATAAACACAACCT
>VZSV01000010.1:844932-903207 GCA_013398735.1 Nothocercus julius
CCTTGCCCTCCGGCCGCGGGATGCAGGAGCGCCGGGCAGCAGGATGCCGGAGGCGCGGGATGCAGGAGGAGGGAAGCGGAGATGGGTTGTGAACACCGGGATGGCCAGGGGCCCGTCCTCCAGCAGGACATCCTCAGGCAATAGGAACTGGATCACTGGCCTGGCCACTGGGCTCTGAGGAGCGTGAGTCACCCCGGGCCTCTTGCTTCCCCTCTTATCTCCGGTTTGGCTTTCATTACCTAGCTCGGGGTATGGAGATTGCAGCAGGGAATGAGAGTAATCAGATAATAGCTCTTCCCACTCCCGTTGCACACCCTCCTCTGTGAGCACATGCCCGGAGCCACGAGATCTGCGCTCCTGCTGGGAGCAAAGGAGCAGAGGAGCCTCGGATCTGCCCTCTCTTCTCCCAGCGCTGCAGCTGCCTTCCCGTCCTCTGCCGGACATGGAGCTCCGGCTCCAGACAGGGGATCATAATGCAGCTCATCTAGGCGCCCCGGGATAATCTGCTTGCCACTGTATATCAACAGATGCTGCATTAGGTTCCTCGCTCACTTTACTGGGGACTGTATTTACAAACGGCCCTTTCTCCAGGGCAGGCCGTTTTGCAGCTGGGAGGGCTGTCGTGTTTTGCTAAGGGAAGAACTTGCTTTTTTTCTATGGACCTTCATTTCTTTTATCAGTGAAATGAGCTGGGGCTCAGCATCGTCTCTGTCTGAACATTCGGACAAGGAGGGCTCCATTTCTAGCCAGGCGCGTGGTCTGGAGACAGAAGCAGAAGATGTAGTGGCCCAGGCGTGACCCAGGGAGGATGTCAGGGAGCCGGGGAAGGCACCAGAGTCAGGTTGCTTCCCACACGGGCAAACTTGTAGCCACCTCAGTTCCCACCTGAATTTCATAGAACAACTAATGATCTCCTCCAAAGGAAAAAAAACAAAATACACAAACAAAAAACCCCAATGCTTTCCAAGGGCAAAGAAATATCTAAGACTCAAGCAAGATTTCTGCTTGCATAAACGATTATTTCTGTCTCTGCCTTAAAAGGCTGTTCATTTTCTACAATTTGACTGCACGCTTTCCTGGTTTAGTGGCAGGGACTGGCTGGCAAAGCCAAAGTTTCTGTAAAGCCAAGGGAAGCTGCATCCATCTACCATGGATCTTTTCATCCCTAGACAGAGACCATCATTGCTACCAGCAGAGACAAACACGAGTGCCGAGCCCAGATGTGCCTGTGCGGAGCGGCTGTACGTGGCGTGGTGTGACGCACCCAGGGGTCCTCAGCACTGTCCAGAACACGTATTTCTCGTGTGAGAAAGGTTGTTTGGGAGCTGAGCAAGGTGTCTGCAGAGCCAGGTGGCGGCTGACGACCTTCTGGAACTCAAGAGAAAACCTTCTGCAACAGCTCGTGCCCTCCAGGGCATAGGGAGAACCTCACTGGCCTTATAAGCTGCTTAATACAATCTCCTGGTCAACCGCAAGATGTTCTCCACATTTGTAACAAAAACACGCAGACGGAGCATTCCTGCAAGACTTTATTTAAATCCAAAGCAACCTTCCCTCCTCAGGGGCTGGCAATATTTATTTATTTATCGCCTATAGAATGCATGCACTTGGAATATGTATACATGTATGTATGTAAGTGCGTCTGCAGAGGGAAAAATAAATTTTCCTAAATCAAAGCTGGTCTCTACAGAAAAGATGTACTTATCATGAGCTACCATAAGTGGTCAAAGGCAGCAGCTTTGGTGGAGCTTACTTCAATATTAGAATTTAAAAGGGCTCATTAAACGGGGAGATGTTTTTCTTATTTTACACACGGAGAGATGGAGATGCGCAGACATGAAGCAGTGTGTTCAAAGCACAGCGTGAGTCATGTGAGAGGGAAGGGAATAAAAACCCTGCTGTGCCTGCCGGTGCCCCGCTCCAGACACTGCACTCCGCTCTGCAGCCCCGGTTCCCAGGGAAAGGAGGGTTGGGCAATAGTGCTAGGTTGATACCATCTACTGCCTCCCACCTTGTTCTTTTCCCCAGCAATTTTGGAAACTATTGGCCAATCCCCCCCAAAAATGATGACAGAACCCCAAACTGTAGAAAATTAGACTTTGTTGCTTCCTGTGGACCTGCATGTTCCTCGCCTGTGCCAGGTGCTTTTGCAAAAGGGAGGGACCAGCCCCTTGTTTTGGTACCAAGAGTAGCATGTACCAGGTCACAGAAACTGCACTTACCAACATCTCCAGTGCTGTATGTGGAATGTAAATTATGCCCAGACTGAAACATCCTCTGCATGTCCCAGGTCAAGCTCTGGGGGCTATGGAGTCTTCCGTCTCATCCATAGTGGGTCTTCCTTCAGGAGGCAAAGCTAACCCCATTGGTAGGGAAAATCCTATGGAGATTTCCCATAGGACAGAGTGATCCAAGGCCAAGGGGGACAGAACTGTCCTCCTTCCTCTTTACTGACTCTCTTCCTTCCCCCACTTCCCTAAGTTAAGGTCTTCCCTCTCGATGCTCCTCCTCAACCCTTGCAGTGCTGCAGCCTCCCTTCCTCTTGGCCTCTCCTTGCCCGGTTTGCAGGTGTTCCCAGCCCTGCGGGATCTTGCTCCTGGCTTTTGGCCCTCGGTGTCGATGTGCAGCCCGTGGCTGCTGCTCTGCCCAGCCTGGCCAGCCCAGTTCCAGCAGCTTCCTGCAACTCCGCACCGAGCGCCGAGTGCAGTCAAGGGCATTTTGGGTCCTTGCCCAGACTCCTCACACCAGCACGCTCCTAATGATGAGTGAACAGAAATAAGATGATTGCAGCCACCCCAGGCCTAAATATCAAAGAAAAAGATGGTTTGAATTCAGTCCATGTTAGTAAAGGCTAGAAAGGAGCCAGAAAAGCAAGTTCAGACCTCAGTGCTAACTTTTCAAAGCTTGAGAGTTAGTGTAAGGGAGGACTAGTGGGAAATTTCGAAGCAGAGCTGGACTTGTCCAGACCTCTGTGAACTGGTGTTCACAGCTGAGCAGCAGGTCCAGCTCAGACCCGGTAGTCCACAAAAGGCCCTGGTGCAGCAAGCAATGCTCAGGGAGAAGTGTCTGCACTGGGACATGACCTGGGAGCACAGGCACCTGCATGGGAGCAGAGAGGTACACGCAGGTCCCGGGGGCAGCTCTGCACCGCTCTTCTTGTGCAAGTACCCCGGGCCTGCTGGCCTTGTCCCCAGAGACACCCGGTGCCACCAAGGCCCTGCGAGGACTTTGCAGAGCTGGAGCCATCGGAACGCGGCCGGGACCAGCAAAGGTGGCTGGCAGGCGAGTGCTGCGGAGGCCGAGCTCCCTGCTGCTGGGCTGGCCCAGAGCAAGACGGTGGCGAGGACAGGCTGCCCCCGCTGCAGGGGAGCGAGACCTTCCCTTCCCAGCACTGGCGAGCTGGCACATTCCCCCAGCTGCTGAGGGTCACTGCGGGCCCGAGTTTTCCTTTCAAACTGATAAGGAAACAGGGCCAGGGCCGGGCGGCTGCAGAGGGCCGTGCCAGGCAGGGCTGCCCGCTGCCGGCCGGCCAGGCGCTCACCGGCTGCTGCGTCGGCACAGCCGCCTTCCAGCCGGCGATCTCGCATTCCAAGGGAGCAGATTAATGCCGGCAAACTTCTCAGTGGAAGCATTCAAACACTAATTGGTAGTTGCAAGTAATTAAAGTAATTTACTCAGATTATAAAGAAATTTCTTAACAGTGATTAAGCAACTCTGGGACGTGTGTAGTTGTTTGTAATCACTCCCCCAGGGGGATTAAAGCTCTTGGCTGCATGTAATATGTCTTGTAACACCCTATGGGTCCTGTTGGCTCATGATAGCAGTGAACAGCTTGTTGGAAGAGATATAAATCAGGTTTGCATGCACACAAAGTACATGTTGTAGGGAACACTTCTCTCCTCCATGGTCCAAGGCTGGGGAGCACGTGCTCTGCAGTAGAGCAGATCCCCTCTGGTGGGGTTTTGCTCCTCGACCAAGTTCACATCACCCAGTCCTGGTAAGGAAGGAAAAGACAGCATCAGTGGTGGGCTGCGGGCAAACAAAGGCTCCGGGGAGACAGTTTCATGGGTTAACTCTGGGCTGTGATAACCTCCATCCACTTGTTTCCAGTTACTGCTCCATATAGAAAAAAATCCAAGTAGGTGCAGAGCTGACAGTAATAGCTGGCACATGCCAGGGGCCTGTTAAGGATCAGCCAGTAGCAATTAGTAGGTTTCCATGATCTTCTGTCCCTGTACGCCTTCCACAAAATTCTGCTCAGCCATTCAGGCCCTGGAAGAGAATTTCAGCTTGGAGACCTTTGGAGTAGAAGGCCCACATTACTCATCTGGGGCATAACTATTTCTCTTCCCCATACTTTTGCTTCTGGTAGGTTGTTGGGCAGTTTGTACACAGGCTTGGTGAAACCCAGCGGGGTCATGCCGGGTAAATCTCCGAGGCTTGACGTGCTTCCCACTGACGGAAAGGCACCTTCTGAGGAGCGGCCAGAGCTGCTGTGACACTGATGTGATCCACCATGCCCTTGCCTTCAGAGGGGCTGCAATGCTGCTTTCTCACTGGAAAATCACCTGGAGAGCAGCTGTACAGGGAACAAAGAGCTCCATGACACTCGTTGGTCCAAACCTTGGGTCCACAGCTCTCCTCTGCAGAAGATGAATTGACACACGAGGCTTTCCCTGCATCAGAAACGGTCTTTTGTCTAAGGGAAGCCCTCTGACACCAGCAGAGCTGGAGGGCCTCTCTGGCACCACAGCAGCAGCATCTTCCCTCTGGGAGAAGAACACACGGTCCCTACGCCGCGGACCCGCAGCAGGGACCTTCTGCCCCATCTGGAGCCCTTTCTCTTTTTGCTACGGCCTCTTGCAACCCCAGCAGGACACTTTAACCCAGGTAGTCAAATGATTACAAGGAAAATGCTCCCTGTGGACTAAAATCCTCTGCCCTGAAAAGCTGGTGAGCCAAGTGCAATTTCTTCAGCACTCCTGGAATTTATTTTTAGGGTGAGTTTTTCTGTCTATGTTGAGCATAGACAGTTGTGGGTGCCGCATATGCAAGACTGCTTGAGGGTACAAATCTACCTGCACAAGCAAACACTGTGTAAATGGGGAGCTCATCTCCCACAGCTTCTTTGGCACATCTCTATGGTATTTGCCTTCCAACAATTTTTTGGACAAATAAAACCAATTGTTCTTTTTTTCCCTCTCTGTCTCTCAAGGCGACACAGAAAGGACAGAGCAAATTCACTTTTTGCTTGTCTGAGAGGCGTGCGGGGAGAAGGAATTGTTCTGCCAGCTCGGCTGAAGGACAGAAATACACCACAACCTTCAGCATCACCAAGGGGTAAAACCTCAGCGCTCGCATTACGGGATTTCATTGTGAACTTCGCTATATTTTGGTGCATGGGACATGCTTTCCAGACTCAAATATAAATAGGGATTTTTTTTTGTGTGTGTTCTGTTTACTGTGCGTAGAAATCTGATTTTCCCTAATGGTCCTTTATAAATAGTTTCCACCCACCCTCTGCTTGAAAGCTTCTCTGACTCACATTGGAAATTAGGTTCTTCCCCTCCTCGCTATTGAGAACAATTATAGCTCTTTGTTCAGTGGGAATTAAGAAGCATGAGGGCTGAATCCATCCGCAGGAAAATTGTCACTCTCCTTTGTTTTCCGCCTGCAATAATTATCCTGCCAACCGCTCGCTGACATCCTCAAACCCGGTGCCTCCGCAGAGCCTCTGTGGCAGCTCCTCACTCCAGCCGGCCGGGGCACTTCGTGCTGATTCATTTTTTATTGGCTTCTCTGTCAGTCACGTCCTCCTCATCATTTCTTCCCATTTCCCACCAAGCTGCATCTTTCCTTTGGAGAAGCGAGGCCTGGAAAATCAGGACTGGCCCAGGGGAGGAGAGAGATGGAAGAGCAGCTGATGCTTTGGCAAGAACCCAAGGGTTTGATGATTTTGCATGGAAAATCGCAAATTTTGATGCTGAAAGAGGGCAAGGCCAGTCCAGAGTAGCCCAGGTAGCCCAGGTTTGCCAAGGCCTGTCTGGGTCCCTCAAGGAGGAGACCCCGGGGTTGCATGGGCTGCCTGGCCAGGCCGTGTGCTGGCCCTGCCTCTTTCCCGGGGCAGATGTGCTCTCCCACAGGGACATCCCAGCCCAGAGCCCAGCGGATGGGACCAGCCAGCCCGCCTGCCTCCCCAGGGACTGCTCCAGCTGCTTTTATTTCTGGAGCCATTCCCAGGAATCTGGGAGCCTCCGTGCTGGCTGGGGGGTGGAAGATGCTGCCTTCTCCCAACATCTTTCACCTCCTGGGCTCTCCCAGCACCTCCCCACACTGCCAAGGGAAGGGATGTGCACAAGAATTGGGGAGAAGGAGGAAAGAAAAGCCAGAAGACCTGAGTGGGGAATAAATGCCCTCCTCTTTCTGCAAGTGTGTTCCAGGGTGAAAACCCCTGTTCAAAAGCACACATCCAGATCCTAGCCTGTTTTTTTTTAAGGATCCAAAATGACTAACCATTGACCCCTCCAGCCACACGCTCATTTTTCATTAAACTGCTCCTTGGATCTTATAAGCAGAGAGCGAGAACAAGCGGGCAAGTGAGCAAAAACAATCAACAGTGCCCTGGGGCTATAATAACCGAGGTAGGAACATTTTAAATTATACCTTGGGTCAAAATGATTTTAGATTGATCAGAAACCAAAATTACCCCTGAGTTCCAGTTGATTGTCTGTGGCTTGAGTTCATCTGGAGGCTGCATTTCTCCGGCAGCCCCCATTACCATGATTATGAGGAGTGTGTAAACATTGACCCTCTTATTTCAAGCAGCAGAAAGCAGAAGGAAAAGCCTTTGAACCTTAAGCCCCACCAGTTGAGGCAGCGCACTGGCTGCAGCAACGCGCACTTTGTCTCTCCTCCCCTCTCACGAAGGCTCTGGGAGCATCGGGCAGCGCTTGGCCCTTCATTACCCCCAAGATGCCATCTCCCTCCTGCAGGGATGGGAATGATCCCCATCCACAGGCCGAGACGGCTCCCGGGATTTTTTAGAGGGTGGGAATCTGAGCGAAGCTTCCCTGGCAGACGTGGCAGCGCGTGTGGGCACGCAACGCGGCCGACGTTCAAGAGTTTCCCATTACCGACGCAGGGCTAACCAGACAGGAGCCTTTAGCTGCACGAGGTAGCCTCGCAGTGCCTAGGCGCTTGTGAAGAAAACAAGAAAAAAAATCCTATAGAAACTTATTTCATGCAGTAACAAGTTGCAACTTGCTACTGTAATGAGTTTCTATATATAGAGAGATGTTTTTGCTAATACTTCTATGTGCTACAGAGGGGCTGGTGCATCCACACAGGCTCGATACCCCAGCGAGGGTTTCTGAGCTGGCAGAGACAGACATGGACTGGCTCAGGCTGAGCATGAGAAAGAGGGGGCTGCAAGGCTCTTTACAGGGCATTTACCCCCACAACCCTTATTTTTCCAGTGTGTAAAAACTAAGTATTCAATCTTGTTGGCATTGTCCTGCTAATGAATAATCTATACTGTCCCCACTTCTCCTTTGTACAGTATTGATCCCTTGCACGTCCATGATGTTTGGCTGCAGTGAAGGCAGCACAACAGGAAAGGTTTTATTGAGGTTTATGGCGTTGTGCTGGGAACGGAGGCGGGATCCTCATCCAGCATGCTGTTCCTGATGTGGAATGCCCAGGTCCAAGGGAAGACGGCTGCTGGCAGAGATGGGACCAGCAGTGGAGGGGCAGGAGAGGAGCCTGCCGGCAGCTGGGACAATCGCAGGCTCCCGGGCGAGACGCTTCCAAAGCCCCCATTTTCCTGCACTCCAAGCAGAAGGTGCAGGATGGCACTGATCTAGGTCTTCCCATGCACACTTGGGTGTCTCACTGAGTGCCAGAACTTGCATTGCCCCCCTTCTCTGCCTCCTGAGGACGTGCTTTTCTTCACTTAATTCAGTTCTCCCATATTGGGCTTGAATGCTGGCACTTTCCTCAGTGGAGCGGTGCAAGAAGCCCGCGGTCCCCACGCACCCAGCAGTGCAGCTCGCTGCTGTCTGCAGCCTGGTGCTAGGCCAGCTCAGCCCCAACTCCGTGCTGGAGTACGGGCATGTGAACCCTGCACTGCCCAGGAGGATGCCCAGCAAGGGACGCCCAGCCAGAGCCAGGCAAGATTCAAGGGTTTCCAAGAGGATCTGGAGCAAAAACTGCAGACAGCTAAAAGGGCAATTTCTTAAACCACAGGATGACGGACAGCTCGCTTCTGAACTGCAGCTGTCTAGACACTGTCTGCATTTACTTCATTTAAACTGGTCATTTCATCCCAAGACATTTTTGGAAACGTTTTAGAAAGGGAGCAATGGAGCAGCTGGCAGAGTAGCCAGGTCTTTGAAGGCTTTTCTGCAGGCGTTTCTCACCTCCATTTGATAGCTTTAATGTTCTTCCTTGGAAAGGAGAAGAGTGCAGTGGAGATGCTCCAATGCTGGTCTTGTAGTGTCCCTTCCAGCGTGGCCAGTGAACGTGGCCCTTAGAAAGCTGCGACGGCAAAGGCTGAGAGTGGGATCTCCAAGGCTGCCTGGCACTTGAAAGGAAGAAGGATTAAAATGACAGAGTTTAGAAAGGAAAGCCCAAATTCAGACGTCAGCTCCCACGGCTGCTCAGGGCTCCCGAGCCTGGCTGTGCTCCCCGCTCCTGGCTCGGAGAGGGAGAGCCGCTGCACGCCAAGGCGATGCCGGGGATGTTTCCCTATTCAGCACGTGTCACTCCACTCACTGTGATCCCTAATGAAGTTGCTGCACTCCCAATGCCTCCCAGGGCTTTGACATGTTCAACAGCAGCACGAATCGCTGCTCGAGGGATGCACAATTAATCCAGCACAAAGTACCTGCCGCATGGTGGGGCTGTGCATGGTGACGGGGACGCGCCGCGTTAGCAAGGGGCAGGACTGGGATCCCAAAATCTTTTAAGAGTAGCAAAAGGCTTTGCTTCAGGATTGTCATCATGTTCTGGGGTTTCACAGCATTTCTGGTGTTGATAGGATAGATGAGTGAAAAATCCAAAGGAAAAAAAAAAGTCCTTTCAAATGGTAAAATGGAACAAGTCAATCAATTGCAAAGAGCACCAAAATGAATCTGTTCTCCCAAACACTTTTGGTTTTGATTCATTTTGCCCCCAAATCAAGCAACTTGATCAGCTTTCTGCAGGAAGCCCATTCCAGGCAATAGGTCTCTGCCTCTAGGGCCTGTCTGCCTCAGCAGAGCTGGTCTCTCCTGGCACAGATGGGATGCAGGGTGTACACAGTGCCCATGGGGCTGATTTCACATTCACACTACATGAATATCAGCCACCAGCCCCATAGACCTGGCCCAAGCCACCCAGAGCATCTCCTGCCCTTCAGAGCATCTCCTGCACCCAGAGCATCTCCTGCTGTCACTGGCCTTGGAGTAGCTGAGTGAGCACACGAGCCCCTGATCTTCCCTGGCCCGTGCTGGGTCTGAGCAAGTGACCTACAGATGGAAGCTCCCACATCCTATCACCAGCGCAAAACATCTTGATCCTTGCGTTTATTTGTGTTGAGGCAGAGCAAAACGTCCAGTGGACCTGTCATTCACCAGAGGAGACAAAAAAGTTTCCAGAAAAAGCAAACCAAGCACAGGTACGCTTGTTTTACATGAGTTTTAACTACAGCCTCTCCCCTCCACAGAGAAACAGCAAACGCAGTGGGAAATAAAAACAAAATTACCACTGCAAAGCCTATAATTGTGTTTCAAAACCTACAGCCATTAATTCCCACAAGCGCCAGGATCAGAGCTGCAAATAAAAGGCGCTGCTGATGTGCTCGGCATGCCGGGGGACGCGCCGCGTTCAGCGGAAACGCTCTCTCCTCTCCCGGCATTCTTTCACATGTGCCTTTTACCCCAAATAAAGTAGTTACTTTCACAAAAGCTGCTTGAGATCCCACATCACGAGTGGAGCACAGGGGCGGATGCACAAATAAATGTCCTGTCAAGGGGAGCCAAACAGAGTTTCCCCTCCTGGCAGGAGGGAGGTCGTCATTTTTGGTCCCTCTGAGGGGACCAAGAGCTGCTCCAAGGCCTGTCATTTCTGGGGAGGGCGCACGGGGACTCGCAGGAGGGCACAGGGGTGTACATGGGTGTGCACGGAGCATGCAGAGGTGCACGGCAGCGTGCAGGGGAGCACAGGGTGAGCAGGGCTGCAATAGGGGTGCGCAGGGGCACACGGGAGTGCGTGGGCCAGCTGTATCTGTGCAAAAGGTGGAGGGCATTTTGACTTCATTACCTCCTCTGTGAAATAGCCGGCATGTTAAATCAGCCTTAATTAAAAGGTGGAAGGGAAATGCCCAGGTAAACAATTTCCAAGCAGAGGATGGGCCAGAGCAACAGAGAGCTCCTTTGACCCAACATGCCCCATTTTTTGAAAGTTTTAATTAAAAACACCCCAAATTTGGCTGTGGAAAATTGTCCAGAGATGCAGGCCTTTGAAGCAGTCTAATTGGGGCTACTCGGCCCATGCAGCTGCTCCCGGGGCGGACGGCCTGGAAGAGCCCGTGGAGGCGCCGGGCTCGGAGGCACCGGCAGGGCCAGAGCAGCCTCACGCCCCAGGGCGTCATCTGCTCGGGACCGGGAACGCGCCAGGAAGGGCCATCGGACATTGTGGCTCTCTCAGGCACTGTGCAGGGCTTTGGTTTCCTTTGCTGCGCCCTACAAGCAAAACTTGGACGTGGGGATTGCGGCTTGACCTAAAGCGAGAGCTTTATGTGGGTCCTGCTAGCTGCAGGACTCGATTCCCCCAGATTCCCACATGTAGCAGGGCAGTGATGTACAAGCCTGGGGGAAACGGGGTCGGTCCCGCCTGGGAACCAGCAGCTCCTCCTCGGGGCCCGTGCCCACCTTTCCGCAGGTGCCCAGCAGATAACCCGCCTGTCTTGTCTGTCTCTATTTGTTTTTAAATTTTACTAATCTAAAAGTTGTCCATGGCTCTGAGCTGCTCTTTAAGCTCCCTGCTGCAATGGCATTTTGGGGATTTGTCCCTGGGCCTTTCTTTCTGCTTCCCTTGCCCTGGCCCCTCTGCCTCCCTGGGCGGCTGCAGGTCTTGGAGTCCCAGGAGTTGTGGAGCCTGGAGTTGTGGCTGAGCGGGACCTATGTCAGATGGTGCAAAATTCCCAGGGAAAAGAAAATATTGGACAGGAGCAAACCCCACGGTTTTTGTTGCAGCTTCAAAGTGAGTGCTTGGCTTCCAGGGCACTAGGCAAGATTTTAATAGCGCTTCCCCCAAGCACAGAGAGGCTCCTGCTGCCATTGGGCAGCAAGTTAGAGAGAGAAAACATTTTTAAAAAATCAGAACAAGGAGGCAGAGAAATGTAAGTGGCTGCACAGGAAAATTAAAATTAAAGAAAAAAAAAAAGAGAGAGAGAAAAGAAATACATGTTAGAGATGAAGCTGTTTCATAAATGAAAGAGCTGTGACAGGCGGTGTTGATGCCACCAGGCATAACAGAAGAAGAAGAAAAAAAATGGATAGTGTTTTTTTAGCATTTACTCCAAAAACACTTGCCAAACACTGCGATTTCTTTGATATGAAGGTTAATTGAAAGTGAGAGTACAGCCCCCTTGCAACTCTGCCTTGAACAGCTCCAAAGCAGAGAAGTTAGTGGGGAATAAAGGAAAATAAAGTATGGTAGGAGCAGGGAAGCAGGAGGCTCAAAGTAGAGCCGGGAGAACATCCAGGGAATTGCGGGGCCAGTTCACGTGACGCTCCCAGCCATGGGGAGGCACCAGCACCAAGGGAGCCGTGATACGGGTCGAGCCACAGGAATGGGGCAGGATGGGTGTCATGTGCGGGACTATCCCCCCTGCACTGCTGTAGCGCGCAGTATAAAACCCTGACGCTATCCCAGAAATTCAAGATGCAAAATACTGTCAGCTTCCTCCTGCCTTGTGGCCAAGTGCTGCACGCGGGAAGGATGGGGAAGCCTCAGGTGAGACACTCGACTTCCTTGACTTGAGCCGCTGCGCGCATAGGTCACGGAAGCTAAGCCGAGGAGGTTTTGAGAAAGCCGCAATTCTTCCCCCAGGCCTCCCCGTTCTTCTTGGTCTTGCACAGAATGAGAAATGAGGACACAGTGCTAGGAAACGGGACAAGGTTTGCAGTCTACAAAATCACCATGGGGTACTAATACCAGGGGAAAACTCCCATGTGAAAGTCTCAGAGTGAGTGCAAGATCAGAAAGGTTCAGGATAGTCCTGTGACCTGCAGGACGCTTCTCCAAGCATTCCTGACCCATCTCGGGATGGCTCTTTTCAGCGGGTCAGCGCTCCCAGGCTCCTGTGGTACCTGCCGGCCCAGACCCGGGCGCTTCCCTTCCTAGCAAGGCGCTACGGGGCGGCCCAACTCGCCCTGTCTCCGAGGGCTGCAGCGGCCTGGAGACTCCCATGGTGCCGGCACCGAGGGCGGGTGGCCCTGCGAGAGCTGCCGCTTCATCTGCGATGCCCATCCAGCACATGAATGTCCCTCGGAAATTCTCTGCCCCTCAGCTCGGTTGCTGATATTTAAGCGATGCTGCAATTGGCCATAAAAGTGTCCAGGTGGTCTGTGCTCCCGGACGAGCCGAGCCGTGCGTGGGAAGCGCTCACCTGCAGCCCCTGCTCTAGCCCTGCTTCCCGCAAACGCGCAATGATCAGACTGCCCCAGGAGCACTTTGGATAGTACCAATGCTTGAGGAATGAGAAAGGGAAAAGGGGCAGAAGCAGGAAAAGAAACAGAGCTGAACCTGCAAATATTTGCAGAAAAATACTTACATTACCTACCCCAGCGCATCCTCCCCCCCAGCCCGGCAGGATGGAGAGGCCCCAGCCGCCCCCCTTGCTGGGGGGCTGCAGCTGCGCTCGCTTTGTTGGCGCTGCCTTCCCCGCCTCGCTACAGCCTTTGGAAAGCGCTCGGCAGAGAAAGGCTTCTGTTGACACATCAGTTTTCTCTGTCTTTTCCTCTCCCCCCTCGTGCTGTCTCATTAGGGGTATTTGCATGCAAATGACCACGGTATTTGTGAAGCTCTCATCTCATCTGGTGCTGCTGCCGCTGGGGCCCTGCCTGCCAGGTCCTGCCCCACTGTGGCGTCCTGATGGCCTCGTCATTCTGAGGCCGATGCCACCAAGAGCTCGACGTGGAGTCAGCATAGGCTGGTCAAGCTCCCTTGCGCTGCACCTGTGATGAAGTTGCCTGGGCTCAGCCATGATGCGTAGGACAGTGGTGCCCCCCATCTGAGCAGGACCCACAACCCTGCCTGGCCACTTCATGGACCTCCCAGTGCCCTGACCACAGCAGAAGCTGCAAGGTCCATAAGGGGTGTGCAGCAGGAGCATCCCTGCTGGTGTCCCTAGAACAAACCTCTAACCCAACATGGGCTGCTGGAGAAACCCTGGGCAGGAGAAGCGGCAGGAAAGCAGGTCCTGCAGGAGCAGGAAGGGACGGTGGCTCCAGGCTGCACAGCTCAGGCTGCTGGGATAGGGTTCAGGATCAGCAGTGTCTTCCAGGAAAAGCGGCCATGGATGCTAGCAGGCAGCAAGGACCACTCTGCTCAGCTAGTTTAGCTCCTTGTGAAGTCTCCGGACCTCACTGTGGATCTCACTGACACATGGTCCCTTCCCTACTCTTCCTAGAGGTCCCTCTGCTTCCACCACATCATTCCCAGGACTTGCCTCCTTGCCCTGGGCATGCCAAGGATGGGTGTTCTGCACAACAGGGGCTCGAGGCCTTGACTAAAGCCCAATATCCATCCACCACCACCCAGCAGTACCAGGTAGGAGGCTCCTCCTGACATTCCTGCCCTGCCTGAGGTCCGAGGCAATCCAGGATGAAATAAGAGTTAAAGAAACTCCTTTCAAAATCACCTGGTGCAAAGAGATGGAAATATAAAGTTGCTCCATGGCTTTTAACATTGGTGAGCTATCCTGTCTCAAATTCTGTTCCCTTCTTGTGCCCATTGCTTCTCCTTTCTTTAAGGCAGCACTTTAACAGTGTCACTTTTTAGTGTGAAGCCCCAACACTGAGACTTGTTCAAGTCCTCAAATATCACATCTCGACCTTGCTGCTCAGAACAGAGCATAACTGGAGCAAACACAAACTGCAATGATCTCTCACTGCCCTGCTTCACATAACAGCCATACCTGGAGAGCAAAAACTAAAACAGGCCCAGGGCCGAACCCCCCCAAACAGCACACAAGAAAACTCTTTGTGTCTCGTGCGATGGGCAAAGAGCCCAGGTAAGATCCCAGATCAATCTGATTTAGGGGTTGTAATTTTTTAAATCTCCCATTACTGTCATGGCCTCAACCTTTCCTGCCTTCATTTGCCGGATGGTATTTCTTCCATCTTATCTTCTTTCATCAGAGTTCTTTTTCCTCCTGCTGGGATCACCACATTCCTGATCTATATGCATATCAAACCCTGGGAACAGATGCTATTGTCAATATTTATTAGCTTATTATATTAAAAAGAGGAGGTTATCTTTGTAGCTACTGATATAAAATAAGGCTACACACTCCCACCAAGAGCTCCGGCTCCTGAAAGATGAAGTGACAGAATGAAGGAAGAGCTAGAGTCACAAATCAGGCCCATACTTTGGCTGCAGACAGTGTCCGGGGCTGGAGGGAAAGCAGAACAATCCCTCAATACATCCAGAAATTGCACAATGCTCTGTACAAAAGGCAGATTATTTCTGAGTTCAGCAGAGAGCCTGAAGGGGTGAGGTGTGTTCCCCAGACGAGCAGAAGAGTTGGCCACTCTCTGCATGGGAATAATGTTATATATATACATTTACATATACTAGTGCTCCCTCTCCCCTCTGTTTGCTGCACATCAGCCCTTCAGTTGTGTGGGTTTTTCTTCTGTGCCTCGTGCTCAGCTCCTTTGCTGTTTCTGTGTTTGTTATTCACTCACAGGCCTCCAGCTGCAGTCCTTGTGCTGGAAAAGGGAAACCTGTGCTCTGGTGGGAGATAAGGGAGCCAGGAGGAGGCAGGGGAGCTGCCTGCCCCGTGACAAGGGGAAGGGGGGACACACACAGCCTTTTCTCCATTGCTCCCATTGGGAGCTCAGCCTTAGCTCCCATGGGCAGGAGGGAAGTGCTGCTGCTGAGCTGAGCAAGGCTGGGACCTTCACTTGAGCCTGGTGCAGCTCCAGACCCTGCTGCACACCCAGCAGGTGCAGAGCAGAGACCCAGGTATTTTATCAAGTACATATCAAAGCTATGGGGTCCAGGTGTCCCTTATATGCTGACTGCCAGCACCACCCAACGTGCACCGAGGTGGGCAGTGTAATCAAGAGACCTGCTTCACCTGGTCTAGGACACTGCCAGCCCAGCGCTGACATCCACATTACTCTTCTCTTCCCGAAGGCCCAAGGACACTGTTGGCATCACCACCGCCAGCCCTATCTGGCTCCCAATGGGTTAAACGAGTTTAAAAGCTTGCAAAACCAAAAGCAACAAAGAATACTTTATAGCCCTTGTGAGGGCTCCTGAGTTCGGTCAGGCCACATTTAGCTGGGTCAGTTCCCACTTAAATTAAGGTATTTCACTAGTCCAAAGGCATGAGAAAGGCATGAGGGAGGGGAAGGAAGATGGGAGGAAATAATCCCCTAGTGCAACAACGGGCGTGGACAGAGGGAGCAGAAGCAGCTTGGGGGGAGAGCCTGCTGATCCTCTCCAGGCTAATGGCCATGCACAGTATTTATTAATCAGCTCATTTGTCTATTGTTCGCTGTCCTGTCTTTGCGCTCTGCGCGCTCGGCGCAGAGCGGAGCACATGGTGAGCGGGCATGGGCACCGAGCTACCCCCGCGCGGCAGCCCCGGCACCGGAGCCGCCGGGAACCACCGGGTGCTGCTGGGCACGGGGAGGGGAGGGGAAGCCCTTGGCCTGAGCCAAGGTGCTGCAACCTGAGCAAATCCATCAGGAATCTCCCAGGATAGCGACTCGTCCAGGTGATTCCAACGGGCTGCTCCAGCCTCCGTGTCTTGGGAGTTTCCCGTTTGGGGTTGTTACTTTGTATTTCCTGTGGTTTCTCTTTTGCAATTTTCTATCTCCCAAAGTTTCTTTTTTGCAACAAAGTTGGTGGTTGTGAGCAAAGACCCCCGGCCCGGCCCAGGCGGCTGCTTTCTCTTTCCCCCAGCCCTGCCGCCCTGCAAAACAAGAGACTTTGCCTCTTTTTCGGGGCGCCTTGTGCATACAAAACAGATTTGCACGTGCAACCTGTAATCTCTAGGGTCTTAAATAAATTCCAAAGCAGAAGGACAATTTCCCCTGTGTCCAAAGCTCTAGATTTTCTTTATTCCGCCTTTTTCTTCCTCCTCTTCTCCCTCTCTTCCCCCACCCCATTAAAATCCCTCCTGGTTTCTGCAGCCCAGAGCTGGCAGGAATGATGTGTCCTGCACCAGAACAAGGATCCTGTGCATGAGGGGAACCTGTAGAGGGGCAGGAGTCGGGCTTGGCTCAGGCGCAGATGTGATATGAGCTTGCTTCCCCTCCATTGATTGCAGTAATGCAGGGGATTTGGAACGAGCTGGATTGGGTAATGGGCTCTAATTTGGTCCAGGTTTTGCAAGCACATCGTTGACTATCCAAAAGAAGGGAAAAAGAAAAAAACCTACAGAATGTTCTGGGAGGAGGGAGAGCGGAGCTGAGCAGCGGCATGTTCCTGGAGGCTCCTTTTCTCCCGGGGAAGCGCCTCGCATCATCCACCAGCTCAGCACATTACAGCTTAATCCTCTGCGGTGGCTTCTGGGGTGGGGTGAGGTTGGGAAGGCAGAGAGCTGGGAATAAGAAACCACGCGAGTGTTTTGTACCTCTGATCAGCCCGTTGGCATGCCAAACTCACGTTTTTCTTTTTCCCAGACTTCCTGCTCTTTTTCTGGAGCAGTGTTGATCCTGCCCATGAGGGGCCAGCCTCTTCCTTCCTAAAATAAGGTCCCCTGTGGCAGAGCCCCTGAGGGGGCGGGGGTGAAAATCCTTGCTACCCCAAGTGCCCTGTGCTCCCACATCCTTCCCTGCTTTTCTGTTTTCCCTGGTATTTCCTCACCCTTCTGCACCCACCGGGGTCCTCACCCAGTCAAGCAAGAAGCTGAGAGATGCTGGAGAGCGGCCTGGGGTGGAAGGCAGGTCCTGGCCCGAGCAGCCTGGGTGGCAGGGACAGGAGGGAGCCTCTCTGCACAGGGGAGACAGGAGGGAGCCGCTCCGTGCTGTGGGAGCAGGAGCCTGGGCAAGGCCTTGGCAGCCCCGTCCTGCCCAGCGTGGAGCATCACAGCCTTTCTACCTGCTCTGGCCTGGGTGTTTTCATTAGGGAAGGTTTCAAAGGGCTCATCCCAAGGCCACATCCACTGCTGCTGCTGCGTGTGTTTAAAACAAGTCATTAAAGTTCCTGGAAGGCCTAAAAAATGAGTAATTCTCCAAATGAGTGGGTCCATTAGAGCCCTCTAATAAGCTCTAATGGGAGGCCTGTGCACTGCTGAGCAGAGGGGCCGGGAGGACCCCCCACGCCCGGCACCACGGCGGGGGCAGCTGGGCCCAGGGCTGAGCTGGCCATGGTGTTTTGAGCAGGAGGGGCTTCTGTATATTTATTGCAGCAGGATTTTGCATTGCAGCCCAGCCAGAAGGAGGAAATATAGGAGCCACAGGAAGCCCCAGGTGCTACTGTCCTGTGCAAGCACCTGTTTCTCTGCAGCTTTGGTGACTCAGTGAGTCTCTATGGGACTATGTCCTTGCTGGGAAGGCTTGAGGCCACATGCACTGGAATGGTTAAAAAGGGGAACTTGTCCAGTGGGGGCTGCAGTTCCGTCCCAGCTGGATGTGGTGCCTTGAGATGTCATTCAGATTACTTTTCTACCAAGCCAGCGCATCAACCTGCGTCACAAAACACCTTCCTTTGCTGCAACATCCCCCCAGATATCAGCTGCAGAATGAATCTACCAGGTCCACCCGGCCGCAGGCGGGTTTCCATTCAGCACCATTTCCTTGCTCTGCAGACCAGCACATGGCACACTGCTGGGCTTCCCAAGTCCTGGAGCACATCAGGAATGCTGGGATTCAGGACATTCCACTCCTGTTGCAAGGTGACACACTGGGTACGCAGCGTTTCTCTCGACATCGCACTGAGACGTAATCCATGGACTGCCCTTCCATGTGAGTTCAGGATACAAGTCCCACGGGTGCCCTGGTGCCAGGCCAGTGCTGGCTCCGTCACCAGGAAGCTTCTCTGTTACAGTAGCAGCAAATTCACCAGCAGCACGAAGTGGCTTTGGGAAGCAGCCAGCAAGTGGTTTCATGCCAACACGGTGCCACCCTCTGAATGGCGCACAGATCCATTGGGAAGCACAGAAGGAGGGGACTCAAAGGCCATCTAGTGACTGCTAAGGGATCAGGGTTTCCTTATGTGGACACGAGCTGGTTCCTACTGCAGGTCACGTAACGCCTTATGCTGCTTTGCAGGCTTTGCTTGGACTCTTATAGCTCAAGAGCCTGGGCAAAACAGGAGTCTGATGAAGGCTTGGATTTAAAGCCATCCTCTTGGCCACAGGAAAAAATGTGAGGAATATGGGCAAGGTTTACTGGAAACACCTGAAAAGAAAGGGGAGAAACCGACTGTTCTTGCTGCATCTCCTGAGCTGCAAGTTAAGATTTCTTTCCAATCAGATTAGCCCAGACTTCTGAACTCCTGGGGTTGCCAGTGTTGTGTTCTTGTACTTGTGGTGTTATTAAGTGAATTCGTTTAACCCAAACCAGAGCCTCCCTGCTTCCGCAAGTCTGTTACTGCAGGCTGGGCCAAATGTTTGATTTCCTCTCTCTGGGGTCACCTGCACTAGGAACAAGATTCACAAGCGAATCAGATGTTGCTCATCAAGACCCGGTGCTGCTAAACGGGGGAAATTCTGCAGCACCTTTTCTTGCTTCCAGACTACAAATGACCTTCATGGAGAGGACAGCCCTGGACACTGGTGGAGCTCCAGAGGTGCAGCCGCATTGTGTCATGATATGGGCTCAGAGATCGGGGCTTGTGTTTGTCTCCTCAACATCTTTATTAAATTTCAGTGAGTTGTACAGGTGTCCTATCCAAAAGGAAGGTCAGGGAGAGGGGAGGAAATGGAAAAGAAACTAAAGCCAGGCCATAAGACACGCAGATGTGTCCTTTGCTGTGTCCGGGGATGCAAATACATTTGTCCTGCCTGGCCCAGGTTTCACAAGCTCAGCATGTGGATGTGCGTGCAAGTGCATGCACTGTCAGGAGCAGGACCAACACTGAGAAAGGACACTAATGGTTCAGCAAAGCTCTTTGGATAAAATCCTGAGAGCCTGAACCCATTCTTTCACTGGAAACCTGAACTCGAGGCCAAAAGCTCATGGCTTTTGTTCTGCTCCCTTGGTCTGAGACTGGGAATGTGCAGAGCTCCTCTGCTCCATCTCAGCTGTGCTCCAGCCTAGTGCTGCTCCAGGAGCCTCCTGCCTGGCCCTGAGACTCCCTGGAATTCCCACCACACTGGTGGATGCTCCTGTACCTCTTGGGAGTAAGGCGTTCCACCAGCAAGCGGAGCAGAGCGCTCCAACCTGGCCCTGCCATGGCCATATCCCTCTTCTCCACCCTTGCTTCCTCCTACTCCTCTCAGGAGCCGCCTGGCACCGGAGCCGGGGATTGGCCCGTGCTCATCCCTCACTCCAGGGCTGAGACCCCGCATAGCTGCATGCGCTGAGCAGCCTCACAGCTTGCCAAGAAGGGGATCTCTCAATAGCTGAATCTGACTGCCAGGACTCTGCCAGCCCCTGGCTCCCTGTCGCGCTGCTGAATGCTGCAAAGAGCTCCCGCGGCCGCCGCCGGCACGGTGTGGATGTTGGCTTGTCTTCCTTAGGGCTGGAGTCAGGTGCTGCCGCCGGGCTGCTCACGGGGTCAGCCCTGCTTGGCCGGCAGGCGGAGGCGGCCGCGCACAGCCCGGCTGCTGCCCGGCTCCCAGGCTGCAGCAGCAGAGTCTCTGTTAATGGGAAAATCACCTTTCCATGAAGCTCCTGGGGCTCAGTGGCTGGCTGGGACATCGTTGGGACTGCAGCAGGCTTTGTAGGGGTGACAATGGCCCATGCAAGGGCACAGTGCTGTGAGCTCCATGCTGCAGCAATCTGGACTCTGTATAGAGTCTCTCTAGAACAAGGTGCTTAATCCGCCTTTAGTCTCCAGGATGTCCAGAAGGACAAAGGGTGCCCACTGGATGAGAAGGACAAGACTGGAGTGGCAGTGATGATGGAGGTAGGATGGGCATGCAGGAATGCAGAGGCAATTTCTTCTTCTCCTTTTTTTTTTTTTTTTCCATTTTGATTTTGCAAGCAGAAATGATCTCATGTTTTGTCTAATCTGAATTCTGTCAAGCAAGCAGGCAGAGGGAGAAAAGAGGGAGATGGAAAGCGAACAAGGGAAGGCTGCACAGTTAATAAAAATCTGCTAGACACATGTTCCCTGAGCTCACGGAGCAGGAGAGGGAGAGCCAGGCAGTGGCTTTACGGAGCCGTAGGACAGAGTGGGAATGTGCTCTGGGCTCGTGGAGCTCCCCACTGCTCCCGGTAGGGAGAAGCTCGTCCTCCAAAAGCAGGGGGGGCTTTGGGAGCTCTCCGTGGTCTGCCAGCAGCGTCGCGTCCAGGGCCGGCTCTAAAGCTGCTGCAGATGCCCTGAGACGCAGGGTGGTTCTGGTCACCGATGGACCCTATAAATGCGGCCAAGAGGCCACAGCGAGACCCTGATGCTCTTTACCTGTGTTTCCAATTCCAACCAAGGTTATAAAAATGGAAAGAATGCAAAACATGCCAATGGCTTTTCCTCCTTTGTGGGGCATGTTTGCTTTTTCCATCTCACTTGCTAAATCACGTAGAGCAGGACAGATGCTCCTTGGCTGTGCGTGTGGAGGGAGCCGGGGGGCTGAGCACAGCCTTCTCTTTCCATTCTCCTCCTCCAGAAAGATTTTCTCACCTGATAGATTTCATTGGCCTTTATTTTTCTTCCCACAGCATCCACATGTGGATGAGTGCAGAGTTATATGAAGACATGGTCAGCAGGACCAGCCTGTCGCTGGGTGCATGTTAGGAGCCAACACACATCAGCCAAAAGGAGCAGCAGTGACTTTTGTTTAAAACATATTTTTCTCAGCCAAATTTGTTCATCTCTTGGCTACAAAAACACGTTAGTGCCAGCACAAGGAAGGAGGTGCTGCGGGGGCAGGCGCGGGGCGCAGGCGACGGGAGCCATCCAGCTTCTTCCCACAGCAGTGCTGGCTCTGCTGGCGGATGAGTCTCTGTTCTGCTTTGGCTTCTGCTCAAGCCCATCTCCGTTCCCGTGTGACAACTGCTCGTGGGAGAGGTGTCCTGCCATGCCGGTCCCACCAACGTCGCCGTGTGTAGGTCCTGCTGCAGGGGTCTGCGTCAGCCCCTGCCGCTGGCTCCAGCCCCTGCCTTGCTGGGTTGTCCACACCACCGTGTTGACGGTGCTCAGATGTGCCCACTCTGCGACAGACAAGAGTGTGAAGTCACCTGGACGATGACTTCAAGAATGATTTACCCTTAGTCCCTGCAAGAAATCCCTGGGTGATGCTATGACATGGCTGATGAAAACTGCTGATATGTAGGTATTCCTGACCTAAGCTCCCGTCTTTGCCATTCCTTGGGGAATTCCAGCAAATGCATCACTGTGGCAGGTGACCAGGTGTGGGGTTTGTGTCACACACCAGGGTAAGGAGTCTGTTTTTGTCTTGCCAGAGCAAGGATAACACAAAGGGAGACAGCAGAATGGCAGCTGCTTGGGGCCTTTGGTAAGTGTCATGGTCATCCCTCACGTAACATCATCCACCAAGTGCCACCAGGTCTTCAGAGGATGCTCTCCTCCCTCCTCAGGATGGTGCAGGCCCAGGGAGAGCACCGGGACAGGCTGCACGGAGAGTTTGTGGAGGCTCCTTCTCTGGAGATCTTCAAAACTTGCCTGGATAGGATCCTGTGCCCCGTGCTCTAGGTGTCCCCGCTTGAGCAGAGGGGTTGGACTGGATGATCTCTGGAGGTCCCTTCCAACCTCAACCATTCTGTGATTCTGTGAGTGCCCAGGAGCAGACCATAGCTCAAGCGCGCCCAAGGAGAGCAGTCCTGCCACAGTCAATAAGCGGGAAAGGAGACAGAGGGAAAAGAGGGAGATGGAAGAGGTTTGATAGAAGTCTTTAAATGAGGATCCTGAAATACATTTCCAGGCCACAGAAACCACACTGGAAAATTCGCTTCAAATTACTTGCTCTCAGGGCCGAAGATGGAGCTCCAAAAAGTGATGCTAAGAGATACAAACTGCAACTCGGGGCCTCTTGGTGTCGATTAACAAAACAAACAAACAGCGTTGCCCATAATGAGCTCCGGCTTGTGCAGGGAGGAGCGTGATTGAAACAGGATGCCACCACAGCCACGTGTTTTGGGCCACATGCCCTGAAACAGCCTGTGCCCATGCCCTGCTCCCTGCTCCTGCCCCATGCCAGGCTCATCTTGTCTCAGCCCTCGAATATGGCCCACGGATGATGGAGATTCTGCCTGCAGCTTCCTGTGTGATCCCAGGTGATTTGGTCTCTCACATTCCCATTGTTTTAATGCAGGGCAAAAGGTTTCCATGGAGCCCGTGTCCCTCAGAGACGCATGTTTTAGTAGGAGACATTTCCAGTAGGAGCAGAGGATTTCCCCCCATGCTGGCACTGGATCCCAATGGCTCTGCACCGGCTGCTGCCCGGGCTGGCACGGGCCCTCTGCCATCCCGGCTGCTTGGCTGTGGCAGCCTTGTGCCCTTCCACCATAAATCAATGCAGAAATCACATCATTATGAGATTGCCTGCAATAAAATCTGATTGCTTGTAAAAGCATTTTTAAGTGAGGCCCGAGATGGCATTTTTTCCCTGTTTAGCCTCCCCCCAGCATACTGACAGAGCAAAATCTGCTGTAATTGAGCTGTGGCAGCGGCGAGGAGCCCAGTGAGAACTGGGCTCGGCTCCTCTCCCAGCTCCCTCTTCCCTTCCCTGCAAGCTGGATTTGCTGCAGAGCCTCTTCATCAGCTCCCAGAGCCAAGAGGCCACTGGAGCCCAGCCGGGGCTCTCGGATCCCACCTGCCGCAGAAGAGAGGTGTTAACACAACCCCCTGCTGCGTCCTGCCCAAAGCACCACAAAGGCCTCAGCAATTTCTGCTCTTTCCTTTGGTTTCTATGAGGCTGAGACCTGAACACAACAGCTGACCAGCACAACAGGAGACACGTGCTGGTGCAAAGAGCCACTGGATCCTGGTGCCACCACAGGCACCCGATGGGAAGGGCTGGTGTTCCCTTGCCCATGTCTCTGTGCTGCAGCAGAGCAGCGGGTCGGGGGCCCGGTGTGCTGGGATAGTAATGAAACTCGGCTGGAGCCGATGGCTTCTTTATCTCCCCAGCTCCGTGTTCTTGAGGACCACGTTTTTTAATTTGTGTTGGATAAACAATATGGGATTGTGTACGCAGAGAAGCTCTAATTATCCCCTCGGGTTGTGTTTCCTTAAAGGAAATGAACTGGGCATGGCGTTCCCATTTGAGAAATGCACCGGCGCAATAGCTTCCAGATTTTTCTTCATGCCACTAAAATCCAGAAGATCCCGTTGTGCGCGGGGCCGGCCGAGGCGGAGGGGGAGGGATGCGCGCTCCGCGTTGCGCGCAGGATGTTGCACACATGCTGCCCACGGCCAACTTCAAAGGCATCGGAGGGGTCCTCCGGGCCTGCGCCATCCCCGGGATGGCTGGTGCCTCCCTGCGTGGTGGAGCCGCTCGGTCCGCGCAGCCGGGCCGGCTCCTTGCTCCTCGCTCACTCAGCTCGCGTCACCCTGGCAGCTCAGAGGGGCTGAAGGTGCTGGGCTGTGACATGACGGAGTTGTCATGGGGTCTTTTGCTCCCAGACTTGTCCGAGACACACAGAAATCAGAAGAATTTTGTAGGTGCAACATCCTGCTGCTCACGTAGGGGCCAACAGCTTGGGCCTTCCTCCCCAGGAGCTGCCTCCCCTCTGCTGCCGCTGCTCCCACTGCTCCCATGGCCCCTGCTCCTTCCAAGGCCCTTGGCTCTGGGTCAGCATGTGCAGCTCTCGCTCACATGGTGCCCAAGCAGCCGTCTCCCCCATGCCCTGTGTATTGCGGGCCCTATTTCAGGGGGGTAATATGCAGTTGGCTGCAACAACTCATGCTCTTTCCCCGAGCACATTCCTCATCCAAGTCGAGAGGGCTGTGACACCGTATTGATTCACCTCATTGAATCGTGCAGCAAGTGGACGCAGCCTGCGAGAGCTGCTGAGACTGCTGAGTCTCCACTACATCTTGAATCCCCCCTCTGGGGACCAGGTGGGTTCCCATCCTGCATCCAGAGAAGCGGCCCCTGCCCTATGTTCCCAGGAGCTGCTAAGGGAGGGGATCGTCCTTCACAGGTCACTTTGCATTTGTCCAGGCCCAGACCAAGCAGCACATACTTCTTTTTCAGTCATCCTCAGAAAGGCCACTCTTTGCTCAGCAATTGCTTGTTTTTCTGCATAAAAGAGTGAGATGCTGTAGAAATGCAGAGTAAGGGGCCTTACAGGTACCGTGCGAGGTCTCCAGACAGCTCGCCAAAGCAGAAGCGATCGCCGCTCCCAAGCAAGCACCCTGGAAGCAGGAGCAGCTGACCGTGATGAGAGATGAACCGTGAATCTTATGTATTTATCCCTTTTCCACAACGCTCAGCAATCCTTATTTACACTGCTGACAATTGCTTTGGGCTATTTTTAGGCTTTATTGCTGATTGTATCTTTAATGTTATGGGTAGTTAACTTGGCAGTAGTGGAGATAATGCGAGAGGCTTTCACCTCTCCAGAGACCTGACACCAAGCCCTATTTATGACAAGTGAAAATGAGCATGGTGGTTTCTCCTCTTAGTCCAGCGACCTCCACGGATCATCACGCACTGAGGCCGGATGGGCCGCCCGGCTCTGCCCCGGAGCACGGCCGGCACCAGCGCCCACGTCTGCTGCTGGGGCTGGGACAAGACTGTGGAGGCCCCGAGAGGGAGAGGATTTGCTCGGCCACATCTCCACATGGCCCTTCCTGCAGCCCCAGCTCTTCCCATAGTTTCCCTTTTTGCTTGCAAGTCTGCGAAAATGGGCACAGGCAGAAGGACCAGGATGCAGGATGAGCTGAAACAGGGCAGGGATCTATAAGGGCAGAGAACGTTGCAGCAGCGGGGGATGCGCTTGGGGGCTGGGCATGGGAAAGGGAGGCAGCGGTTGCCCCGCAGCCCTGGGTGCATCTCATGTGCACAGGGAGGACCCAGGGGATGTTGCCGATGTGGGGCACGTGGGCAGGGCACCAGGCGGGGGCTGCAAACGGCCCGGTGCCACTCGTCTCCTTCTGCCACACTTGCCGAGCGGCTCTGGGAGCCACACGGTTGCGCAAGTGGAACCCGACCCATCCCTTCCCTTGCTTGTTTGCTGCGAACAAGCTTTGCTGAAGGATTTAAATTCAATTTGTTTTATTGAAGTTTCTTTTTTTTTTGCCCTACTGATGCATCGAACTATTGTTGAGGCTTCGAACCCAGCCTCATCGTACTCCTCTCCCACCCATTCCTGCTCCTCCTGCATCCCCCCTCTGGACGAGCCATCTCATCCCGGCTCCTTGCAGAGACTCATGGCTGCCTCGTAAAACATCGAAGTGGGATTGTTCCGGTTCCTGGGGGATGCACATGTGGATTCTCAGGGCCTGGGCTCTCCTGCTTTTTATCCTGCAGCTCCCGGCACTGCCGCCTGAAGTGGAGAGTCCCTGCATATGGCAACAGAAACTATTATGTTTTCATTGCAAAAGCAAATGAAGGCAGCTACTTAAATGAGTCTGTTAAACAGCAGTAGAGTCCCTGGGCAATGCAGAGCAAAGAGGCCTCTACAGTGCTCCGGCGGGGAAGCAAAGGGGGGTGGAGGGGCAGACGGGAGGCAGCCCTTCCCCTTCGCACCCCCCCCAGCCTTCGCTTGGCCAGTTTTATCTCCCTCCCTCTCCCTGCCGCCACCTCTATCACCTTCCACATTTTTTTCCCAGTGTTTCTGGTTGTGACTTCCTTCCTTCCAGAAACTTTGCGGTGGTGGTGGAGCCCCCTTCCCGGTGGGCGCTCCGCCTTCCCGCATCCCGTCTCTCCCCTTTCCACCCCGAGAGCTGTTGGGGACCACGCAGGCCCCTGTGCTGAGCGGGTGTTGCGGGACCCTCGGCGCCTGCGGCCCCCGCGCGAGCGGCTGACGGGCACCGCGGCACGGGGGGGCCCTTCCCCCTCACGTGTTATTCTTCTTTGAGATTGGTTGTGACACTCCAGATGAATAGATTTTAATGAACAAACCTAGTTTATTAAAAAAGCTTAGCTAAAGTGTCAGGGCTGATTTGAAATGGAAAACAGGGACTGGAAGGAAAAAAAGAAGAGAAAGGGGGGAAAAAAAGGACTGTTTTCTGCTGGAAAGCACCAGGGAGCAGCTCTTTCCCGGCTCCGCTTTGTCCTTCCCACGCATCGTGTCCCACGTCTCCATCCTCCTCCAGCCTCGGCGCGAGCCTGGCGCTTGGTCCCGATATGGCCAAGGGGCAGCAGCAGCGATGGACGAACCCGTGGCCCTGCGTGTGGCTCAGTGCTGAGACCCGCAGGGTGGGGACCTGGGAACATCCTCCCGTGCCGGAGCGGAGCGGTTCCGAGCCCCGTTCTCCCCCAGGTAGAGGTGGCGGGGCCTTGCCATGGCACCCTGCCCAAGCGCATTGGCCACTGTGATGGGCAGGGTTTATTTGCTCTGTCACCACATCGTTGCCTCCCTTCGTCCCCATGGCACAAGGGGAGCCAGGATCTTCTCCTGAGCTTCTGTCCCTGCCTCCAGGTCTCCGCTCGCCCTTGCTGCCAGCACTGGCCCTCAGGCACAGGCTGGGAGCCACTTCCTTGCTGAGCCCCTCAGAATTGCCACCTTCCTGGGGACAAGTGCCCTGAGCTGTCCCTGTGGAGGGAGGGAGAGGGTCGTGGCCGCGGCCACCCGGCCCCTTGAGAGAGGATGCGGCAGGAGATCCGATCTCCTGCAGGATGGAGGGGCACCTTGCAGCTGAGCTCCTGATACAGCAGCAGCCCCCACGTTCTCCTCCCCGGGACTCGAGTGACCTCGCTCAGCAGCGTGGGCTGTCCTGGGGCTGCTGCGTGGCACCAGTGCATGGGACAGCATTTTACCTCCCTTTCCTTATTTTTCTCTCTGCACAGGGTTGGGTCCAGGTTCCCGCAAACGAACCACGTGCAGAGGCTGTGACAGAGGCTCCAGGCCTGCAGAGACCTGGCCTTGCTGCCTGGCACTCCGGGCCAGCACATTCCAGCCGGGAGCACCAAGGTGCAGGGAGCCTTGGGAGGCTTCTCTCAAGGTGAAAGGAGCCACAGCGGCAACAGGCAGGAGAAAACAGCTCCCGCTGCAAGGGCTCCTGATCGGGACATAGCCAAGCGCCAGCCTGTGGGGTTAAGAGAAGACACTCCTTAAGGACTTTCCGTAATACTCCCTTTAAGTGCTTTTTAATACTTCTTGCTGGCAGAGAGAGGAGGCTGTTGCTGGCAGGAGGGAGAGCGCAGACAGGGCCGGTCCAGGCCAGAAGGGCAGCTCTGCATCGCGGTGCCGTCGTGCCACGCTGAGTGCCACCACGTGCCAGCATGGACACAGGCAGAGCTGCACCCTGCGCCCCGCGACTCGCCTCGTTTCCTCCTGCAAGGTGTCATCTTATGGTTTCCCGGGGTCACAGGTAGACCCCCATAGTGCGACTTGCTGTGCATGATGCAGAAATGCAGCAGGGGTAACATCCCGCATGCTCTGGGGTGGAAGGTGCCACGGGGAGCGGAGGCTGCTTGGAAAGCTCGGCCTGCCACACCATGAACTGCTGCTCATAATCGCGCTTCATTCCAGCCCGGAATACAGATGTCCTCGTGCACGTGTTGCGTAATTGGTTACATGATCTTGCTCCTGCTCCTTTGCTGGCGAATTGAAGCATCATAAAACAGATGAATATCGAGCGGCAGATAATGCACTTCCTCCCGCAAATGGTCAGAATGCAAAATCCCGCAGCTCGAAGTTCATGAAAGTCCAGGAACTTGGGAGCGTTTCCTGCAGGCCGGCCGCGATGGCTCGCGGGACCCCCAGCCCTGGTTTGGGCCCCCTGCTTGTCCCCCCTGCTGGTGGGGACATGGAGGGACCTCAGCCGATCCCTGCTCTTCCCATCTCCTCCTCCCCTGCCGACTGTGCACCTGGGACTCTGTCCCCACCTCCTGGTGTGGGAATTTGGGGTTATTAAGTGGTGTGTTATGGGCTGACTTGTAACAAATCACCACAGAGAGAAAACTGAAGAGATTTCAAATGCTTGGACCAGGCAGCAAAAGCAGGTTATTTATATTTTATAATGTGAAATCTAGGCTTGCTCCACAAGGGCTTGGGAGTTCGATGCCTTTCAAGCTCCTGAGTAGAGAAATAAAACCTGAAGGGAAACACTGCCAGGGTGTTTTTCCTCATTTATAACATTTCTTTTTAAGCCCTTCTCTCTATTTGCCTCTGTGTCTGCCTCCCCTCCCCATCCACCCCCCTTCCCTTTCCTCGGCTCTCGCTGGGAAGCTGCTCCGTGTGCTCCCCTTTCTGCCGTGCACAGCCATTTGCGGGAAACTCTTCTTGCCACATTTATTTTTGCAGGACCTTCCTTGTCAGCTCGTGTCACTGGGAAATGCAGTGCAAATGGGAAGTTTCCTCTGGTACGTTGCAGGAGGGTGTTGTTATTACCTGGTTATTCCCTGTGCACGGAGTTGGGGTGAGGCTGCCTGTGCGCTGGTCACGCTGGACGGTGGGCGCTCTCAAGATGCTCTCTAGACTGCACATCACTTCTGGGGTGAGAGCTCAGTGCTGTGTCTTTGCTGGCGCTTGCAAAAGGCAAAATTGGTAAGAGCCAGTTGTTTTCCTGCGAAGTGTCACAGAGAGTTCCTGCAGGCAGGAACCTCTGCTCGTGCTCTGGGAGGGGAAAAGTAAAACAAAACAAAACAAAATGAAACAAAACAAAATAAAGCAAAACATAACAAAACAATAATAAAAGAGGGAAAAGGAAAACTAGAGCAGACCAGACCACAGTGCTGGGGATGACGGAGCTGGAGCCATGGAAGTCAGTGAGGCCAGGGCCAGGGGGATGTGCAGGGGAGCAAGCGGAGCAGCCGGGATGGCTCATGGCAGCCAGCTCAGAGCCACGTTCCTGCTCCTACCAGTCCCGCTGGGAATCCAGGGCCAGGGTCCCGGAGGCAGGAGCCGCTCCATGACCTGCCGAGCTGGAGACACAGCCCATGGCGCTGAGCAGCCACTAGGTGTAGATCGAGCCTAAGGAGAGCACGTCCAGCGGAGCTTCTCGTCGGGGGAAGGAGAGGCGAGGGAAGGGAAGGGAGAGGGAGGGCCCGGGCTGGTGGGGGTTTCGGGAATGCAGCCTGCCTGGGAAAACCAGGCGCGGCCTTTTGCATGGGTCATCTCTCCAGCAGTTCCCTCAGCCTCGGCCACTGAGTCCCGGGTAGATGACTAAAGCAGCCCTATATTAGAGAGGAGGACACAGGCAGGGTGCAGCGCTGTGGCTTGGCCCGAGTTAAGAGCAGTCTGGTCTGTGACGATGTCCCCAGGGAGAGCAGGATGGGAAGGACTCCGGCCGTGCCAGGGCCGCGTTCCCACGTCGGAATAGGGAGGAGCGCTCGGGGTCAGCGCTACCTCGCTCCGAGCTGACCCTGCCCGGCGCTCGTCACTGGCTCGCTGGCGACCGCAGCAGAGCACGCGGGTGGCTGGAGGGGTGCCCAGGGCCGGAGAAGCCAGGACAGCCCCTCTCCCGCCTCCACGGCCGCGCGTCGCTGCCGCCGCCGCCCCAGCCGCTCGTCCTCACCCGCTGCAATGCAGCCACCGCCGGGGTGGAAGGTGGCAGCTATTGCACAGCTGCTGTGCAATTTAAGACAGGAAGTGAAAAACATAACAGAGCCAATGGAAATCAAAGCGAGGGAATTGTGAAATGACCCGGGCTGGCATTCGACCAGGATCCGAGACAAAGCTGCGCTCCAAAAGGATGTTTCTGGGTCAGCAGCTCCGGCATCTGCAGTTCAGATCTGGTTTGCACTTGCAGAGCAGGTAAAGCAGCAGTGGGGACATGGTCCCGTGCAGGGCCGGCCGGGTCGGCGCCTCCGCCGCTGCTGCAGCCTGGAGCAGAGCAACGGGAAGCTCGTGGGTATTGAATGACTCTCAAGTCAGGTTTGTTTAGAACTTTTCAATTCCAAGGAACATATACATACATATATCTGGGGGAAAGGGTTGAATTACAGTTCAAATCCCATTAATAAATGTCTCCTCAGTTCTTACGGTTCTTATGAGCTGCTTTGATTTGCAGAGCGTATACAGAAAGCTAGCTAGAAGGCCCCACGAAAACGCTGTCATGGGACTTCATGGCCAGCCTGTGGGTCTCGGGGCTCCAGTGAATCTGGTGCATCAATGATCAGTGCTGTTGATCAGAAGAGGTGCTGGTTTCTTCCACAAGACCCTGGCCCTGATGAGCAGAGCTGCTCCACAGCCACCATCCCTGCAAATGCCCATCTTCCTCCAGTCCCGCTTCTGGCTCACCTTCTCTCTCACCTGAAGTCTCAGAGAGCTGCTGACAGACAAGTGTGATCTATGGCACTTGTGACACGAGTCGCGTGGCCTCAGCCTAATAAACTACAGTGCCCGTGTGTCTGGTTGGACAGGCATGTGGGGCTGAGGGTAGCAGGCGGCTCCGGCTGCTCTGTGCCCGGGCAGAGCCGCTGCTCTCGGACCGGGCTCTGGAGGCCGAGGTGAGGAGGGAGGCAGGGGACCCCCTGCCAGTCCCACTGCCCCCTCCCGGGATGCTCCATCTGAGCAACCTGAGCACTTGTCATCCGTGATGCTGCCGGAGGAGGAGCAGAGACACCTCCTCACTGGGGTGTCTCTGCTTCACAAAAGAGAAGCGAGGCTCATTCTGTCCTCCTCGTGTGGGACCCAGCAGCCGCAGTGGAGTGAGAAGCATCTGCTCTCCCCATGGTCATGCATAAAAGAGATTTGCAAAGTTAGCTTAGCTTTTAAGTCGATTCATCAGCGGAGCTGCAGGTGTCAAAATGGGTTAGGAGAAGAAAATCTCAAGGAAATAAGCAGATGGGTGATGAGCAGCCAGCAAAACAAAATCACCATAGTGCTTTTTCTTGCTTTGCTGGAGCAGCTGATAAGCTCATGCAGCACTGCAAGCACTGGGGACGAATCCTGCGCCCTGTGCCACGAGCAGCACGGGGCTTTGTCCGCAGGAAGCGTTTCCCCAGCTTGTCCTCGCGAGCGGGAGCGCGTCCCCACGGCCGTCACGGCGGCAGAGCGCTGGGGCTTGGCAGGAGCCGGCGGCAGTGAAGAGCCCTCTGGCTCCTGGCTGGCAATGCAAGGGAGCTGAGAAGTGGTTCTGAGGCTCCGAAGGAAAAGAAAGAAAAAAGGAGGCGGGTGTGAGAGCTGGGGAGGTTCTGAAGCAGCAGCAACACTCTGCGATCAATGCTGGGAGCAGGTGGGACAACGTGCGCGTCACTCATCACAGCATGGTGACACTGCTGTCAGCAGGCAGATAAGCAGCTCTTCCTCGTGCGTCTGATATTCCAGCGAGCGCTCCTGGCCCGGATCCCTCCCCACGATGCCAGCGGCAATGGCAGGAGGCAAGAGAGGCACGTGCTGCTCCCGGAGCCACGGGAGAAGGAGCTGCGGCTGAGCCAGGATGGTGACAGAGGAGCTGGGACACTCCGTATGCCCTGTGCTTCCCGCCCAGAGACCTTTCCAGGTGCAAATCACGGGTTCTCCCGATGAGCAAAGCCAGTCCCATTATCCCGCTATCCGGCGTTACAGAGCAGGCCCTGATTGCAGATGTGCCGCGGCTCCAGCAGAGCCCGGGCTGCGGGACCCGCGTGGGAGCGAGAGGCCGAGGTCCCTTTCCCCAGGAGCCTCCACCTTGTCCGGCCACCGCGGGGCAGGGGCCTTTCCAGGGCCCTGGAGATGGGCTGGAGTGAAGAGGCGGCGTGGCTCTTCCTGCACCCACCGCCAGAAGTGTCCTGAGGACAGGAACTGAGCGAACGGGAAGACAGTCAGGACAGCAGCTGAGAAAACACATTAATGCAACATAAAGAATGTCTTTGCTTCCCAATGATCTTTTTTATTACTATTATTTATTCATTTATACACTGCTGCTTTTCTTTCTTTCTGCTCCCCCCCAGCCAATGCCTTGCACTGCTCTCTGCACCCTGGAGACCGCATTTAGACACGTCTGATCCGCAGGCCGGGATCCCGGGGCTGGCTGGCAGCGGAGCATCACTGTGCCTGGCACCGGCCGTGGCTCCGCGCAGCGCTGCGGCCGCTTGCTGAATCCGGCCACGGCTCCTCCATCGTCCAAATATTTAGATTCTAAAAAGGCTCGGATAGAAACACCAAGAAAAATAAATATTTTACAAACACAGTAACTGAAAACCTAAACAGGAACCCGCTGCTTCTCTCTGCCCAGTGCATGCTACTGAATTAGAGCAAGCAGTGCATATATTTCACAGCTGTGGCACTGACACTTTATTTCCTTACAAAGGAATGCTATGCAGCTACAGCATAACATCAGGCAACTTTTATGTAGTTTGGGGAATGAAGCAAACTTATCTTGGGATGCTGGAGAGCTCGGGGGCTGGTAACGTCATGGTGCTCCCGCAGTGCTGCCGAGGGTCGGCTCGGAGCTCCGTGCCCGCAGCTGAGCAGAACCGTCCCAGCCCCACACAGCGCGTGCACTGTCCTTGCATGAGTTGCCGCCTTGCACATACCCTTCAACCACTGGAGTCTTCCTACTTAAATATTGCTGGTGCTTGTTGTGTCCGCGCTGAGACAGTAAAGGTCCGTAGCCCTTTTGCTGACGTTACACAATGCAGCGAGTGGCGACGGTCTCCTCCTCTCTCCTCTGGAAGCCACCAGCCTCTTTGGGCAGGCAGTGCTCATGGCTCCTCTTTGTGGCCCCTCCAGAATGAAAGAGCTCTTGTCCCTCTGCCTTGTTACTCAGCAATCACTGCAAGCCGTGCTGGTGCCCCACAGAGGTGCCCCTCTCCAGGAGACAGCGGGGAGCACATCCAGCCCCAAAGCGAAGGAGAAGGAGCGGAGCAAGCAGTGGTGCTGCGGGCGGGTGCTTGGCTCCGGGGACCTCCCGCGACTCCCTCCTGGGCACAGGTGCTGCCCGCGCGCTGCCCCTCGCTGGTGCTGCATAGGCCATGTCCGTGCTCTCCGCCTGCGCCGCGCGTTCCCAGGGATCTTCGATGCTGGTGGGATGGTTCTGTGCTCGGGGTGTTTTCTGAGCTCATTTTTAGTGCTGGTGCTCAGGGACCGTGCAGTGCCCAAGGCTCTGGCAGACGCTTGGCATTTTCCTTTGCAGCTCCAGCTGGGTGGTCATGAGAATCACACGAATTTCACTGCATCCTGCCCAAATGCTGAGTCCAGAAAGCTGAGCGCTTAAAGGCACAATTTCCTGCACCACAGCAACTCCCTGACACTCACTTTTCTGCCCCGTACACACATCAAAGCGCAGCACAAGAGCCAGGGGATGCTGCCCACGAGCAGATCACTCTCTCAGGGTAGACCTTGCTGCTGGTTGTGGCTCTTGGGCCGCTTGCAAGGAGCAGCCGCCACCACGCAGCTCTTCCCCGTGTCTCACCTCGCCTGCTTGGGGGCACAAAGGGTAAAGCACGCACGCATCGGGGGCAGAAACTTCCCCATTTGCTTCCTGTTCAGTTCCTTATCTTGCTGGGTGCTCCCGGCCTCCTGTGCCTTGCTCCCCTCGCCCAGCCGCAGGTAACACCCGCTCCGGACGGTCCCGCTCTCCCACCTGCACAGAGACCCCGTCTATCTGCCTGTCTCGACATTCACCACAACCTTTTTACACAGAGCTTGCATGCCTTAAGAAATCAGAACAAAAAAAAAAAAAAAAAAAAGGGATCTCACTGAAAGCAACCAACTGTTCTCCTCGCATGTAAATGCTGCTGCTCTTTTGATTTTAAATGGCTTTAATGCTGAGTTCATCTGCTAATTCCCCTCCTGCCTCTTGTGTATTATATATTAGGAGAAATGTTGTTCTGTATCATGAGCAGTTTATTTTATCGAGTTTAAGAGAAAATCCCATACTGAGATGCTGCAGATAAATATTCATTGTCACATCTGTTTTGGTTTAAGATTGTTGCCTAAAATGTTAAAAATACAAACATATTTGGCGGGGGAGAGACTGGGATGGGAGGGACGGTACAGGCTGCTCAAGTCTGGGCCTTTAGTGCATCTCATCAAACATTTTATCACCAGCAAGGAATGAAATCACAGCGAGGGTCGATCTCACTCGGGGAATAAGGGAAGGGAGCAGTGGGCGAGAGGCGGCGCAGAGGAGCAGGTCACGGGGGCAGCGCATCCTCCTGGCGCGGCACTTGCCCGGGACCGTCCTCGTGGCTCTCCTCGGAGCGGGAGCCGCGCCAGGCGGCACCAGCAGGGACGGCTGCTCATTCCGCTCTACCCGGGCAATCCCGCATGCCGGAATGGTCCTCAACGGCCCACACGGAGACCAGTCCTCGGCCAGATCATCTGCTGGCCTTGCTTCAGAACAAGGGCTTGTGGCCGCGTCCTGAGGACACTGGGAGTACAGAAGGTTCTTGCGCTTATATGTCCACAGGATTTAAAGGACGTCTTTAAATTCCTTATAAGTGAGGAGTTACAAAGCAACAAAAAGCCAGCACAAGCCTCACCTGCTTCGCCGTCGGGCGCAGTTTCTGCCATGCAGAGGGCCGCGCTTCGCGTGCTGGCTGTCCCCAGCGTGTGCGACGTGAGGCGCGGGCAGCGTGGCAGGGAAGAGGCCCGGGGAGGCGGCAAGGGCTCGGAGCGCGCACGGAGGCGCCCAGCCCGGCGCAGCGGCGGTCGCCTGAGATTCCCGTTCCGTGGTGGCATGGTGGCCCCTGGATGGAACGAGTTAGTGGCTTCCAGCACAGCTCATAGCTAACAGATGTCCCAGGGAGCGTCCTCAATGACTGGCACCAATTAATTGCTGTGAGCAGCTTTTGGCAGATAGGCCAAGGGCTGAATATGTCCCTTTTGTCCCCAAGGAAGGATCTGTCCTGGTCAGAGGCACAAGGAGGCCTAGCTTGGCACAGTCTTTCCTGTCCCTACTCTGGAGATAGAGAAGCCTTCACTCCCCAGCGCTGTTAGTCCATTACCTCTGCTCAGCAATGAAATTTTATTTTGCATTTAAATAAAATAAAACAAACTCATTTGACCTTTTTATTTTTTTTTTCTTTTAAAGCTTTTGCAGCTCCACTGAATGCAGCTAGTGAATATGGAAAGGCATAATAATAAGGATAACGCTTTCCACTTACTGAGCACTTTATATTCTCTGAGCACTGTACAAACATTAGCTAATTAAACAGAGCAAAGAAGCAGCCCTATGCTCTGTCCTGGTGCTGAGAAATGGAAACAAGGAAACTCTGAACCAATATGTCAATAACATCAAAGTCCCATTGTCCTGCCTTGGCTTTGGTGCAAAGGCATCCAAATTGTGTCAGAGTTTCCAGCCTGGCTTCAGGCACTTCACACTTGGGAAACGAGTGTGAAAAAAAGCGTTTTGGAGTCAGCAGACGAGCCCTGATCAAAGTTGGCAGAAGTGGCCGTAGAGAGGCCGGCACCGCAGCCTCCCGCTTTGATGCCGCGTCATGTGGGAGCCATCCCGGCACAAAGGCGGAGGAGCCGTCCCCAGGGCTGGCATCTTCCGCAGGGCCCTCTCAGGCGCATCTGGGGGATGTTTCCTATTAAGGATTCACACTCTGGTTGAGCTGCATTCCTAATTGTGGAGACTTTAACGGCCCTAATAGGAAACACGCCCGCGGCGGAGCCCGCCTGAGTCCTTCTCGCAGCCGAGCGGTCCTCGGCCGGCTGCCACACGCCAGGGACATCTTCGCCGTGCCGCCTGGCCGGCCGGGAGGGCCCCTCGTCACCCCGCAGAGACCCAGCTGCCAACTGCGCGAACGGCTCCACGGACGGGCGCCACGGGAACGCTGGGAGCCCCGGCATCTCCCACGGGTGCTCCACACCCTGTGGGACCTTGGCAGAGATCCGCTCCTCTGCCACCTGCTCCACCAGCAGCAAACGGTTCTGTCTCCCGAGGACCGGAGCTAGTGACATGGGAAGAGGGTTCTGGAGCTCCAAAGAAGCCCATCCCAGAGCATCCCCAGGGTCCAGGGGCACCATGGACCTTCCTCCTGGGCTGGCTCAGGTCTCTCCAGAAAGGTGCATCCCAGAGCATCCTCAGGGCCTGGGGACACCATGGACCTTCCTCCGGGGCTGGCTCAGCCTCTCCAGGTTTCGCTGCTGGGGAGAGCCCCCTTTGTGCCCAGCAAACTGAGGTGACCTTCTGTGTGTCTCTCTCTCATGTCAGCGCTCGCTCACGTGTCCCCTTCATTGGCTCCACAAGCCACGCTGCTCCAGGGGAAGGTCACCTGAGCTCTACCAGCCTTTCTCTTCCAAATTTCTACTTGTGCCAAATTAATTCTTCTTCATAAAGCTGAATAACCCAAAAGCAATTATTTGATCTTTTCTGAATATGCCTGGTTTAAGAGGCCTCCCTTTCCTCCCATTTCTTCCGTCCATATTGAGAGATATTGAAAAAAAAAAAAAAAAAGCACCAGGTTTTGCTCTCACACCTTGCTTTTAGGACAAATTCCTTAATTCTGGGGATGTTCTGGCTGAATCTCAGCACATTTTTCTGCATCTGCTAGACAGCAATACCTGGTGATGTCAGACAAGCCTCTAGGGCCCTCAGCTCCTATTACCAGCCTGTCTAATTAAGGAGAGATGCTGCTGCTGAATTCTTTGGGTGAGCGGCGGGAGGAATACAAGAAATGCGGATCTCCGTCATCCCTTGGAAAGGACCAGGGTCTGCCCTTTTAGGGTTGGAGCTGGGTCTTTGCTGGCAGTGCAGCGGCACGCAGGAACCTCCCTGGGTATCGCTATTGCTATTGCACCACAGGCCAGGATTGCTCGGCAGCTCCTGGTCTTTGGAAGGTTTTTCCGTGGGCAGAGCCTGGGAGGATCCTCGGGACCCTCTGCGGGCGCCCGCAGCCGCATCCCTGCGTGGAATGTGTTTGAACCGCCGAAGGGGCTGGGACGCTGAGGAAGTTTGCAGCCTTATCTTATCTGAGCAGACTGACTCCAGTTGCTAATAATTAGCAAGGGGCTGGAATTATAATTAAGGCAAAATGAGGCACCCCCCCCATGCCTCCCGCCCCGGATGGAAGTCGGGGTTGTGACAACGAGGTCCTTACGGTTCGCATTAGAGCTGCGAGTCCCCGGGCCGCGCGGCTCCCCGCGGCCTTCCTCGCCTCCCCGCGCTATCTCCTCGCACTTTCGCTGGCGCTCCTCCTCCTCCGCTTCCCTCGCCGGGCCGGCGTTTCCCAGTACTTTCTCTCAGGTTGGGAATGTTTGGCTCAGGGTTGCAGTATGGGGGTAGGGGGCTCTTGTTTTTATTCTTCTACAGTGGGAATGTTTTTCCTCCTGTTATTCATCAAATTCTGCTGGAATTTAATACTCACCAGCTCTAAATAGCCTATTGCTCTAACAATGATTGATGGTTTCCAATGAGTCCACAAATGCTGCCCCTCCTTATCCCTGTTCTTTCTCTCCCTTCTCTCCCTATCGCTCCATCTCTCCTCTCCTCCCTTTCTTGCTCCCCCTCTCCAGCACTGGAGAAAAGCTGATCATGCTGTTGTTATGAGGATTGATTTGTTTTCTGCTTCTTCTGTGTTTTGGGGTAGGAAAACATCAGGGTCTTTTGAAAGAGCAATGAAATGCCATGGCCAATGAAGCCTGACTGGAAATTCCTCAGGTTATTATCTCTTAGATTAGGGAAATCTTGGTGAATATCTATAAAAAGAGACTTCAGCAGGGAAAAAATGGCAAGGCTCAGCGGGAGCTCCCCAGTTCTCCTGCTGAAGAAGTGCCCAGCGGGACAGGGCAGTCCGAGCTGCCCATGCACGAGAGGAAGGCCCGTTGCTGCACGCTCGGATCGGTGCGTGCGAACATGCGCCCTTGGATGCTCCGCACGTTTCCCAGGGCAGGGGAAGGTTGGAAGCTTTTCGATGGCTGTGGTGGGCATGGAGCTTAAGACAACACCAGGAATGGCCATGTGCCCACGTGTCCTCCTTGACTGGCGGCAAACAAGCAGTTTGCTGGGATGAGCAACCCTCTGTTTTCAGGAAGCAAGTCCTGAGCCCATCCCAGCCTTGCAGTTTAGAGATAGTTGGTGCCGGGCAGCAAAGGAGCTGGAGATGGAAATGAAGAAGACGAAATCCTGCAAGAAGTTATCTTTTCACCTCAGTGCACCCGAGATGGAGGAACAAAAGCCCTTAGCAAAGCCCGAGTGTGGGCTGTACACTGCAGGATTCCCGGGAGGAGCTGCAAGCGCAACGCAGCCACCTGCCTGCACATCCCTTGTGCCACCAAGTGCAGCTCCCGCCGGTTGCTGGTGCTGGGGTTCTCGGCTGTTCACGGGAGCTCCCTGCGGGATGCAGTGAGTTACGGGTGCCTTTCCGCTCCCCTGCTGCAGGCACCTCGAGCAGAGCTGGCTCCTACCTGCTGGGGCTGCCCTTCCCCTGGAAAGGTGCGCGGCCGCCGAGGAGCTCACCCTGTCCTCATCAAACTCCAGCCACCTGAGATAAAATCTGGGGAGCTTTTAGAGGGAAACAACTTAAAGAGATGTAAAATGGTAACTTGATTTACTCATTTGTTACTGAATGCTTGATTCTTCCTTGAACTGCCACCCAGCCAGCTGGGTTATGTGTCAAAGGGAAAAAAAAAATCCAATACTGGCAGATCTCTTATCAGATTCAGTGCATTAAAAGGATTTGGGGAATGCTAATGCAGAGACGGGAGCGGGGGCCGAGGGCGGGCGGCTATGCATGATGGAGCGCGGCCGAGCCCCGTCCACCCGCGCCGCCGGCACCGCCGGACCCGCGTTCCTGCTTTGTGGCCCTGGGGGCTCTGCCTGGGGACAAGGGGAGCTCTCCCTGCCACCTTCTCCTGCCCTCTGCAAAGAAGAAAATCTCTTGCCCAGCTTTGCCATTTGAAGTCGTTTTCCAGCCCAGCTGTGATGGGGTAGGGACAGCTGTCTCAGAGCCCAGAAACATCCCTTTTATAGCCTGAATCCAGGCAAACTCACTCCATGGCTGATGGACATCCCACTGCTTCCCACCCAGGAGGGCGGAAGCGCTGCCTGTGATGGATTGAGGAGCTGCAGCCCAGGGGAACCCGCGTGGATGGAGTCAGCCCAGCCTGAGCGCCGCTTCCCCACAGCAAAAATACCCCAGGGATCGGGACCTGGTGGCACTGGCGGCGGGGAGAATTGTTTTGCAAATTAACAAATGTAATTTGTTTCCCAAACAAACACAATCAGGGAAGGGCAAGGTTAGGACAGCAGGAAACACACTTTGCTCATTCATTTTGACAACTGCAGTTTTGTTTCAATTACTGGTCCGCATCCTCTGCAACATCCTAGGGAGCGTGCTCTAGTCACCCTTGCCAAAACGATGAAGTCTTGGTAATAGGAGACCTTGAGCGTGATGGCTCTGCTATTAAACCTGTGCTGAGATGTGGAAAGAACCATTTTTGTGTGTCCAAATGATGAAGGGCAGATTAGTCCGGCCCTGCTGTATTATACTGCAAATATATTTAGCTACTCAATGTGATATAGATTAAGAGCAGCAGGAAGCCTGGCAGTCACACTTCGAGGGCTGGGAGGGGACGTGCTCGCTTAGCGGTGCTGACGTCGGCTGTGCAGGCACCTGTCTGCTCTGCACCCCGGCCCGGACGCCGGGGCCCCGCGCCCACATGTCCCCTGGGTTATCTCACACCTCCCGGCTACAGGCAGGGTCCTTCGAGTGGGTGAGTTTGGGCTGGTTGCAGAGCACCCGGTTATCTTTACACACGCAGTGTTTATAAATTATATGGAAACGAAGGAGCTCATGTCACGCTCAGCCAGGCAGCAGCCCTGTGCCTGGCTTTTCACTTTTATTGCTGGCACATAAACCAACAATGTAGTCTTAAACTGCTCCATTAAGGGATAAATATTGCGTACTCCCATCTCCTGCCTTTGGAGGATGGGTCGAGAGGCCACGGCACCCACTTTCCCACTTTAAGAGGTTATTTCTTCTTCTGCCGCTCCACCTGCTCAAGCGTTGTGTGTCCTAGTCCCAAGGAGGGCGGAAAGTGGCCTTAGCAGAGAGATGGAGCAGGGGCCAAAGTCACCTGCAAGGATTGCTCCCTTCCTGCCTCACCAGATCCCTCCTCGGCATCGTATCCCTTTGGCACAATCCTTTACTGCTTAGGCTGGAAATTCCGGCAAGCTGGAGAACTGGCCTTATTATTTGCGGTCACGTGCTCAGTCTGGGGACTGTATGATTTCAATAATCGTGCCAGTGGTGAAGCATGCGGCTTCGCAGCCCCTGCCAGCCCCTCTTTCCACAGGGCTAATAGGAAACTTTGGAGATGTTGACAAAAACAAGCTTGCACTCAGAGAAAGGAAAAACAAAATAAAAAAATCTCCCCCAAACCTGCTTCAAGTAAAGCAAAATGTTTTGTTCAATTGCAAAACAAACAGCCCATTTGCTTTTGCGAGCTTTCCTCTTTTTTTAAGCCTTCTTAAGTGGGCTTGAATTAAACATAGCCAAATTTTGTCTGAAAACATCATTTCAGAGCAAAACAAAAGAAGTCAAAATGCTTTCCTCCAAAACCATCAAAACAAAATGTTTCAACTCCACTGATTTTATCTGATTTTCTCTTCTTTTTTTTTTTTTTTTTATGCACAGTATGACTTGCCATTTAGCAAATCATCTTGGTTGACCTGAATCTGCACTTTCTGACAAACAAAATATTAATGAGAAAAAAGTTTCACTCATCATTACAGCAGCCTCTTTCCTTGACGCCTAGCCCTGCCCCGCTCCTTGGAGGTGTGTGGATGCTGCACGCTCGTGTGCAGTGTTGTGTCAGGCCCATAGAAAACACAGAATTTCTGGTTTCCATAAAAGAATATGGAGAATATTATCCAGTGAGATTTGAGACTTTGGTGGGAAACTTGCCAGCATGCAGCATTTTGAAAGAAACTCCTGTATCTCATATTGCTGAAAACTGGGAAGTCCTGTGGGCTTAGGCAAGGGGAGCCGGGAGGGGTGGGAGTATGGTCACGATGGACTGGGGGATAGAGGCAAAGCAGGGAAAAACTTTCTGAAGGGTTTCTTTTATATTGGAATAAGTCATAATTAATGCTATCAAGTCACAGAAAGGCAGTTTCAGGTAACGTGAGAAGATCCTTATCTCCAGTCATGTCATGTGGCCAGGTATAGGCAGGATACATAAAAAACGTGTCGGGAGCTGGATGGCGTGGAGGGATTAGGGCTCTGGCTCTCCCCTTCCCCCTTGCCAAGGGCACAGGCTCAAATCCTGCCTTGCTTATTGTAGGAGAGGGGTAGGCAGCCTTGGCGTGGGCAGAAATGGAGCCTGATCCACAGATGCTGGGAGAGATCCCCATATCCAGGGGCTTCCATGGGCACTCCACTTGCGGGGAGGAAAGTGAGCCCCATGCCACAGGACCAGGGTGTTGCAGAAGAAGGATCCAGGACTGTGGTGGACTTGCCTGCATCAGCATGCGGGTGCACGCTTGTCTCCTGGGGTGTCCTTGGAGCTGGCCTTGTCCCTGAAGGTCTCGGGAAGCAACGAGGCTCGGAGCTGGGCCAGGCAGGGAGCGAACCGGAGAGCGCGGCCGTGCGCACCGAGCTCATTTCATCCTTGGGCTGTAGAGCATGGTGGGGCTGGGTTTTGAGTCTGCGGCTCCTTGGTATTAACATTTCCTAAAAACTTCTCAGTCTTAAATTGGCCTAAATTTCCATTTTGCCCTTTGCATCCGCCAGCCTTGCTGCATGGAAACTGCCCTCCTGCCTCCAGCAGTGCCGTGGTGAGCAGAGCAGCAGCCACCCAAAAGGAGGAATGGATGGGGCTCAGCAAAGTGCAGTGTTTCCCCCAAAAAGCACCTTTTTCCTTTGCCCTTTGGCTTGGGCTCCTCGAAGGATGGATGTGGTGGTCCGTGACTCCCAGCCTGTCAAGCTCGCGGGGTTGCCTGCGGCTCCCGCAGCCGGCGGCCGGGTCTCCGAGGCACGAGCTCATGGTGTTAGTTAGAAAATTTGCTAAATAAAAGCTGATTAGAGGTTTCCCCGCCTGGGTCCCGGGAACCATATGTCTTTGTTTATTTACACTTTTTGGCCAAGCTCGCCTTCTTTTCCTCTCCTCCGGCAGTCCCGTTGCAAGCCGCATGATGCCACTTTAATTGGTGGCTTGGGCGCATCCTCTCCCGTTTCGGCTTCCCGGGCGCGGAGCTCCCTGTCGCGCTCAGCCCCGCTCGGGCTCCCAGCCTCGCCGGGCAGCGGGAACCGGCATCGCAAAATCCCCTGTTTCTGGGGAAACTCTCTTGCTACGGGACTAAAAAGAATTAAAGTTCCTTAAATTGGCAAGTCGAAAAATATTCAGCAAAATGCCTGTGCAGGGATAAAACCTCTGTGATCCCAGTTACCTTTTTTTTATGTAAGGATTCTTGTATAGCTGGAGAGGTTTGGTTTCTCAACAGCAACGATAAAAAATCACTTTAGGTTTTATTTCCCTACTTTGTGCTCCCTTGGGAGTAAAAAAGCAGGAGAGAGAAAGATTCCACATGCACACACACATATGCACACACACATATACACAAGCACACACACACCAGCCATAACAAAGTCTGACTGAACAAAAGCCTCAGAACTTGCTTGCTTTATTTTTGTTGAAAAGAATGTGAACTTCTTAAAGGAAAAAAAAAAAAAAAGATTTTCTTATTTTGTCTCTGTGGCTTGTCCTATTTTTGCGGGATTTGTTTTGCAAGTCGCAGTCATCCTTGGATTTTAACTTCTTCCCAGGAGGAAGGCGCTCGGCAGCAGGAACCCAGTCCTTGCTCGGCAGCCCTACCGGGCACGGCGCGATGGCACATGGTGGTATTGACCCTGGGACACCGACCGCCACCAAGGTCCAAGCCACAGCATTGCTCCCACGAGGGCTGGATTCCCAAATTCCTTTTTCTCCTTTTTCTTCCTTTTCTTATGCCGTGCAAGGCCGGAGGCAGCTATGCAGCATGACGGATTGGTCCCTCAGCCTGCCCTGCACTTTCATCCCCACTCTGATCTTTCCCTAGCGCAAAGCAAGTCGTCAAAACCAAAAGTGCTTAAAGACCGAACCAAAATAAATATATGTATTATGTGTGATGGATGGTCCCTCCTCTGAAATTTGTCTTTGTGAGAGACATAAACTTGTGAGCAACGGAGCAGCCGCAAGGAGCTCGTCCAGCTCCCGCTCAGCTGTGACGCTTTGCGCGGAGCATCCGCAGCCGGAGCTGCTTGTCCCTGTGCTCCGGAGGGTCTCTTTGCAAGGAGAAACAAGGGTCTGGCTGGTAGGATGTGTGAGATTCCTGCGGAGAGCTCTGCTGCGTGCAGGGGAGGTCCCTCAAACCCTCTCCTGCTCCATCCCTCCCCGCGTGCAGCCAGACTGGGTGGCATTTCACCAGCCAGCTCGCAGGGCAGAGAAACCCGACTTTCCTCTTTGGAAGCTCCCCCAGGGGCCGGCTGCTCAGTAGAGCATCCTGCTGTGTCTCGCCCTTGCTCCGCGCCCCGTGGAGATCCCTGTTTTTGAAGTCACCATAGGACAAAAGGAAGGTGGTCTGGGGCACTGGGGAGCAGCCTCTTGGCGAACCTGGCTATAACATGGTGGAAAATAAGCAGCATGAGCTTTTGTCTCTGGTGTGGATCAGAAAGGAATCTCTCCTAGAACTCATCCTGCTGTGGAGAAAGCTGGTGATTTGATTTATTTGGGGAGTTCTTGGAAGAAGCAGAATAATCTGTTCTAGGAAGACACACTATCCCGGATCTGGGGAAGTTTTAATCAAAGTAATAAAGTATCCAGAGCCAAAACCAGGTTCTTGCCATAGTTCTGTGCCTCTGAATTCCTCTGAATTCAGCTAGATTCCTCAGTGCTGCCTCATAAGACTTGGGAAATTTTTCTTCAGCATCAGTTCCCTTCCTGGCCGGCTGCCCCTGCCCGTGAATGGACCCTCAGCCCAGCAGCCCCAGCCAGACACTGAGCCAGGAGGGAGGATTTCCTGAGGTGCCCCGGGAGCCCCATGGCCCTGGAGTGGTGAGACCAGAAAAGCGTCCTCAGAAAGCCACAGGTTTTCCTTGATCTGCTGACCCATCCTGGTGCGCCGCGCTGATGGACTGAGCTTTCCCCTTAGCGACGTCCTCCTCTGCACCCGCTAGACTCATGCCAGTTCTTCCTACTCTTTTATTCCTTCCATCAAATCCATAGGAAATGAGCTGCTAATAAATAAACTGTGGTTTAAATATCCCAAGTTATCCCTGTTCCTGAGTTCCCAGCCTCTCTCTGCTGCCGTATACCTCTCATTTCGGAGTGCAAGGTCCCCTGAGGCCAGAACTGACTTTATTTTCCTGTCTCATGCGGCAACAAACAGACTGTGGATGCACGACGAATAACAACCAGCATGTAGATAAGGCGACCGTCTGGAGGAGTCACGGCGTTAGGTACCAAAGAGGGAAGGGGCAGTGGTGGAAGGAGACTCAGAGGAAGAAATGTCCTAATTGGATTAACCTGATGAATTTCCGTGGGGGCTGAGGCCTCGGCAGTGTAGCCTGCAGCCACGATGGAGTGTGCTTCCTTCCCGGGCACAAATCCACCTCCGCGTGTGATCCGCGAGTAACTAAACCTTTCTGCTTTTAAGCACACAAGTTAACACACCACAAAAAAAACAAACAGGCACAGAAGAATTTATCCCGTGCACATGAGAAGAGTGAGGGAGAGGGGCCACTAAAATCCGAGAATGAGCTCAGAGGCAGCAGAGCCTGCGGAGGCTTGCATGAGACGGCCTGGGGAGGAGGAAGAGGAAGGCCATCTGGATCACTTGGCAGATGCTCTAATGGCTGGGACTGTCCAGGGACACCACCTCGCCATGACTAATCCACGCGGTCTCCCAGATCATCCTCCGCGCTCTCCTCACTGAACACCTCCAGGCATTGACGGCTGCATCTGCAAAGCACAAAGGTTTCAGCAATAGGGGAAACTCCCCGTCCGAGTCAGCCTGGAGACCCCGAGCCCCAGTCCTGCCCTTGTGCAGCTGCAGTTTGTGTCGCAGCTTTCAAGCCTTCAGGTATGCGGAGAACAAGGCGGGCAGCAAGAAGCTCCTGCGCTGGGCATCCCGCTCACGTCGGCCGAGGTGCTGCATGGCAGAGGGGCCCCGGGCTGTCGCCCTTCCCGCCCTGAGGCTGGACACATCACCCGTCTGATGAGCAGGCATTAAGGCTAGATTGAAAATATCTTCCCTAGAGCAATGCTCAGAAAGGTGTAGGATTAGCTCAAACCCCGCACCCTGGTGCAAGTGTGAGGCAGGAGCCAGGCACCCCTGGACACGGCGGCGAACCCGCTGTCCCCTTCTTTGGGAAACCTCGGGGGCTGTGTGAGGGAGCGATTCATCCAATGGCTTTTTCAGTTGTTGTCTGTCAATGGGGTGCTAGAAAAACAATTATTGGGGCATGAAATCAGGAGGGAAAAAATCAGATCTGGGATGAGAACACAGCACAAGGAAATCCTAAAGACCGCAACCTACCTGTACTGGGATGGAGGAGAGTGAAAAGCGAGGAAGAAGTTTACTGCCACTGACCTCCAAATAGCTTAAAGGGTGTCAGCAAACAGCAGGGAGGGGAATGATTTAGAAAGGCAGAGGAATGTGCAATTAGGAGGATGGGATTAAGGAAAGGAAAATAGGTGATAAATTTCAGGGAATTAATCCAGTAGAGAGAGGCACAGTAGTAGAAATTGTCATCAAGTTGTTGAGAACATTTTTCCATGGGACTGTGAAATAATCTTAAAATGATAAAAAAAAGAACTGCAGATGTGCAGCCCTTCACTGGTTGTGGTGGGAGACAGCATGGGGAAAGGGTGGCATGACCTGATGTAGGAATTATCTCAGGGTCTTTCCCTTGGGGAATCTATTTCTGGTTTTACTATCTCTGCCTCCTTAGCTCAGAGCCTTTTTTTACTCCTTGTGCCAAAAAATCTTGACTCTGAACTTCCATTTTCCTCCCACCTGTCCTTCTCTTGCCTTTTCCCTCCCTGGAAGGTCAGCCAGGATTCAGTGCCATCTCGCTGGTATCTCTGCTCAGATGCAGTTCGCAGGTGTGCAGGCTTGGCCAGAGGCGCCCAAGGAGGCCTGAGAGAGAGGCAGGAAATCCAGGGAGCAATGTGGAAACTAGGAGGATAATTCAGAATTGCATTAAGAATTGCATTTAAAAAAACAGATCCTAGGGGAGACGTTGTGACCGCAGCTCCGCACTTACACCTGGCCAGCCACAGAGGAGCTGCCAATGCTGAAATGCCAAAACGCCAAAATATGAAGCATTTGCAGTTTGCCAGGCCATTCCCAAAGCAGATGCATCGCTCTTACTCCCTGGTGCTTGGGGAGACCCCTGCGTAAGTGGCTTCCTCGCTGAAGAGCCTCGAGACCAGCAACGTGTCCTGCAGCCTCGGACAGCAGCAGCGGGCAGGGACTTGCAGGGCAGCAAGCTGTGAAATACCAGGTCGACTCCAAGAGGGGCAGCAAGCTCATTCCAGATTGAGTTCTGCTCGCTGAGATTTACCAGGCAATGGAGTCCAACTCTCTCCCTCAAAGGGCATTCATAACTTTTTCATCTCTCTTAGTAACAAATAAATCTTGGAGTGGTTTTCTTTTCTCTGGCCTGGATGGGATTCTGAGCGCGTCGCTTGGCAGCAAGTGTAAACTGTAGGGGGTCACATGAGACGAGGGGCTTTTGGGGCAGCCTGATACCTTCTCAGCTCCGTGGCACCCTGACAAGAATCCTGGGCTGGCCTGTTTCCTGACAGCACTAGCACGGTTGCAGCAAGGAGAACAAGGATGCTTGGAAATACCTTATAGCCTTTGCAGTCCCAGGTAAGGTCCAAGGTTTAATAGGATTAAAATGAGCTGAAGAAAATTTATATTGTAAGGGTCTGATGCTCCTCTGGATTGCTCCAGTGTAAACTGGGAGTAAGTCCACCACAAACACTGTACTATACAACTGGGGCAAGTAACATCAGAATTAGGTAGACAGAAATTAGAGACAGAAAAGGCTGATTAGATCATTTATTTCATCCTCTTACCAATTAGGCAGGAAATTATTTAACTGCTTTATTTATTTATTTAGGAATGTACCTCAGCAGGAAAAAATCCCCAACAGCAAGCTCCAGGAGGCCGTTCAATGTGTTGCGAAGGAAAGTCAAGCCCAGCTCCCGATTCATTAAGCACAAACCTCAGCAGAGCTTCCTATAAACAAGAAGCAGGGAAGTGCAGGTCTCCTTGCAAGTCTGTGTGAGTGTGTGGCCTCCACAGACACAGGAGGGAAGTTGTCTCACCTCCCTTTCCCCCTTCCTTACCAAGATCGCTCTGCCCGTTCCTTTCCACTCACTTTTTCTCCTTCCAGAGAAGCTGCTTTCACCAGGCAAATCCAAAGAAAGGCTTGCGAAGAGGATGCTTATAAAATATTTATGGAGGATCGTGGTGAACATGAGTAAGATAATGAGGGTCTGTGGGATATGGGATGCGTCCAGACTGGCACGGAGAAGATCTCGTCGGAGGCAGAGGCACGCGGTGGAAGCCATTAGTGAGTCCTGCAGGGTCTTTACTCATCTCCTCGCCACATGCTGCTCTTGTTTGCCTTTCCTTGCTCGCCTGGTGCTCCGGGTTTTTCTCCATGGCAGATGCAGCCGAACCCGCTGTTGTGCGGCCCTGGGTCCATCGCATGGCAGAACGAGACCGTTGTGGGTCTCTATGGTGGGGAAACGTGTCATGAGCGCCCAGGGCCCACGGATGCTTCCCTTCTCCGAATGGCCTTTTCCCTACCCTCCTGCCTACATCAGCTGGGAGGGGTGGTTGGGTGGCGGGGGGCGATTTGCTCCACCATGGTTTATTTATAAAGTGTAAGAGGCACACATCTACACAGTGGAGCGTCTCCTCCGCTCCCATCACTTACGGTGCTCGTCTTCCGAGGCTTTGCTCGTGTAAACACACATGTGCTTAGCTTAAAGCTTGCAGCGCTCCGAGGAGCGTGCGCTGCCCGTGCCAAGAAGGGGCTCGGCGCAAGCCAGAGCGCTGTGCAAGCTTATCCTGCACGAGAGCAGAACCAATAAACATCCAGCATCCAACATCCTACCTAACGCCGGGAAGAAATGCTGCTGGCCCCGTCTCACGGCTGCCGCGCTCGCTCCTTCTCCGGTTACTCGGCCAGCGGGTGTCCCGCATCTCCGGCGGCCGGGATGCGGCCGACCTTTGGCCAGGCTCGGAGCCGTCCTCGCTGCTTGGCCGTGGGGTGCTCAGGGCACCTCTGCTCCGGGGTGAAGCTCGTGCTCACGCCCTCCTACTTCTCCCCCTGCTCGCTTTCAGCAAGTCCTCCCCGCCAGCTCTTGAACTCCTGCTGGAGCCTTTATCCCATCGGGAGCCATACCGCTGGCAGATGTTTGCTGTGATACAGGACACGACAACTTTTATTACTTGTCAGCTGGAGCGCAATATTTTGAGGTCTTTAGGTTAAAATGGAAAAGCAAAGCTTGAATGCATGGCGGTGCCGGCAGCACGGCCCGCCGGGCCGGACCAGCACGGCCCCATCGCGCTGGCACCGGCGACCCGAGCTCATCACCTTGGCTCATCCTTCCTCCTCAGCTGCTTTCCTGGTTTTGCCTCTTGGCCTCCCAGCACAGCTCTGAGGTGACATGTTCTTCATACCAAGCCCAGACTGCCTGTGGGAAGAGCCTCCTTCTGCTCTGCCCCTGCTGGGCATGGCTTAACCCCACGATCCCCAGGAGGTTCTGATAAAAGGGAGAAGAGACACAGCTCATGCCTATTTTCTTATGAAGAGTAAAGGAAAATTCCCACCTCTTCCAAGCTGGGAAACCATGGGAGTTTTTCACACTATTGCACATTAATATTACCAGATCCTGAAGAGCTGTAAGAGAAAAGGTACCTGTCCATAGCCTAGCACTTCCCTATGCTACTTCTCATGAAAGTGTCTTTATTTTCCTCTTGACTCTGACAGGGTTCCTCAGCTTTATAGAGCTGCCCAGTGGATGACAAAAAGCAGGACATATTTTAATGGTGTGATCCATTGTGCTGGAGCAGGGAGGGATGGTCTGTGCCGGCTTGAGGTCCCTGTGGGACATGGAAGGTTGACATGGGATGGGCTTTCCCATTAGTCAGTCAAGCAATTCCCAGAGAGGGATCGTAGGCACAGGGAAGGTCAGGTAACACATTTCTAATGGTCACTGGGCATGGTGTATGAGCAGGGCCAGAGAAGAAGCTGTGATGGTGCCTTTGGGAAAAGCAAATACCCGGCTCCCATCCGAGCCCGACCGGCAGAACTGCCGCACGGAGGTCCCCTTCCCGCCTCCCACCGAGGACGGACCCGTCACGGAGGGTTTCACCCACGAGCGCGTCTCCGGTGCCGGCTTCCCCCATCCTGGCTGGTGCTGGAAGAAGCTCCATCCCTGACTCTCGCGATGGGGCCCTTGAGCCCGTGTGACACAAAAAGATGGTAAGAAAAGATGTCAATGAAGAAGCCCCGTGCTAAGGGCCTTACGTGAGCTCTCTCTGCCTGGAGGAGGCCAGCATGACCCGCTTGGCCAGGGCTTGCCTGCTGGTGCGTGTGGATCCGTGGATCCCGCGCTGACCTCTCGCTCCCTGCACGGCTACACCCGGCAAGCTCCAAAGCTCCAGTCGCTGAGAGCGGGGAAGAGTGCTCCAGACATGAAAGGTATTTCTGGGCATCACAGGAAGAAGTGATTAATCTCAATTACATGGTTGAACACTGAATAATCTGGAGCGGCAGATTGGGTTACGCTCCCCCTTTCTGTGGCTATCGGAGGGGCTTTTCCAGCCTGAGGAAACATTTGAAAGATGTTTTGACTACTGAAGTGCCAAACTTAACCCCAATGTAATTGGAATTGTGGTGAAACATGTATGTTGTTTTTTGCTTCCTGAGCCCTCTGGACAGCCTGACGTTTATGCAGCTGCCACCTCTTTACCATTTACCGTGCGTGACAGATCTCACCCCATCACGTTCTTCCCAAGGTCATTATCTCAAAAAAAAGAAAAAAAAAAAAAAAAAGGAAAAAAGAAATAATGCAACCTGTTGCTTGCAGACTCCAGGGCCGGCACCACCGCTGCGGAGGAAGTGGAAAGGAAACTCCTGGCATGTGGCTGCTGCCCCGTCCTGCCCATGCCTTGGTCAGTGCTGCTGCTTGGCCAGTGCTGACCTAACCCTGGGGTCCCAATGCTGCCCCATTGCTCCTCTGCACATCAGCCCAACGTCCCCCCAGCTGACCCCTCAGCAGGGTCCAGATGCATCCAAAGCATCAGCTCCTTTCCCGAGCGCTCGTGCGATGCCGCCGTGGATGGGAGCACGCACAGGCTGTAACGTGACCGGGCTCGGAGCCGGGCTCTCCAGAGGGATGCGGAGCTGCCGGAGTGCAGTGATGAGTGTGGTGTACGAGCCTAGACAGACAGATTGATAGATTTAATCCAATGAGCTTCTCAGATCCTTCTCGTTATTTAACTGTGCCTTTTTCCCCAGACTAGAAAGCTGTTACTGATATACTGTGGGGACTAATAATAACCTAATCTCAATTTTTGATGGACTAAACATACACAGCATGTTCTGAGCTTCACTCACTCCATCCTCAGCTGAGATGCCAAAGCGCCCTTTGGGGTGCAACACGACACACAGTTATCAGCGATGCTATTAGACGTTTTAGGACTGGAAGTTAAAAATAAATGTATTCCCAATGGAAACTGCAGGAGGATTGAGTGAGGCCAGACTGTAATTACCTGAGCTGGAACAGAGCCAGGATCTAACTTGTATTGTAAATTCTTTGCATTACTTGAGATACCTGCTAACGAAGTGATTATAAAAAACATATTTATAGAAGATTAGGACGTATGTAACAGATACACATACATAATTAGCCATAATAGACCTGCATTGATTACATTGCTGTTAATCCTTCCCTAAATATGTGCACACTTACTGAGCAGCATTTAACATACATATACAAATATTTTAAGAACAGGAACTGTTTGGGGGAGTGGAGCAGACAACATGAGGCTTCTTTTCTCCTTCGGTATTTATTTTCATCCCTCTCTGTCCTTCATCTTCTTCTATTTCTTCCTCTCTTTGGACAGGAAGAGCAATAAATGTGCTGGCCGCATTCTCTCCGCACTGCCTCTCACTCCCCTTACGTTACCTGATCCCCTTTCTTTTCTCCCTATCCCTATGGAAATGCTTCCTGCCATGGCACGTGGAGCGGGGATATGGGCAGAGGAAGGGATCCCACCGGAGCCAACCATCATCCAGGCCTCCGAGCTCCCTTGCACGAGGAGCAAGCCCCTGCGATCATCCTGGCCTCTTGTAGGGATGTGCAGGGCAGATTTGGCCAACTTAGGGCTGCAAGCGCCAGAATGAGAGCCCGAGTGTCTGGCCGCATGCTGGGGTGCCAGGGCCACCATGCACCGAGGAAGCCACCACACCAGTGACCCTGCCAAGCCTGATTGCTAAAGCAGCTTGTCTCTTTAAGTTACTCTCCTATTCCGCAGAAAGCATGAATCATAACACGGATCCTGTTTCATATATCGTAAAAAAACCCTCTACAAATCCAGCAATTAGCCTCCAATTTGCTTTCTCCATTAATGGGGAAGGGGGTCTCTCTGGGACCTGCTGACGAGACCCTGTTTTCTTCATCAGTTCAAAACCTTTCCTTCTTATTTATTTTTTCACTCTTTCCCTGAATGTATTTCCCACCACAAAAATGTTTTTCAGATCTTTGCAATTATTTATTCCACCTTTTCTGTCATATCGCTGCAGAAATAAATGTGTCCGGTGGGAGTGAGGCGGGAGATGAAAGGCGCGGAGCTGCAGGAGGGGCCGGAGCGGCGGCGTGGGGCCCACGTGCTCAGGCGGCCACCGGGGCCCCCGTGTCCCCCAACTTCCATCCTCACAGCCAGACCCGGGCGGTCCTGGGAACAGGAACGTCGCAGAGCAGAGCGATGTGAGCGCAAGGCAGCCGCAGATCCAAAGCTGCTCCGTGCCGCTGGGTGCCAACTGGTTGGGGTGATGATGGGGACAATGTGGGGGGACATGTTCGGGGGAATTTCACGGGATTTCCCCCTCCTCCCTGCTGGAAAGGGTTGAAAGAACAGAACAGAGGTAGAGAGACCCCCCCCCCAACCACCGAATTTAAAGGACCTGTATACAGCATTGCCTATTTTTGCACCAAACTTTGCAGATCTAGGATCAAACAGGTCCATGAGGGCCACACTGGACAAAGGTCCTTTAAAATATACAAACCTCAACCCTCCCCTCAGGCCTGCACACGTGGAGGGGTTTTAAAAACTGGAGATCTGCCGCTTCCTCGGGTCTTCCTGCGTGCGTAGCCACCATCTGCTCTGCCACCGCTCCATCTCCACCCCGGTGGAGACACCCAGACACACAGAGGTCCTTGGCCGGTCCTCAGCGGGCTGTAACGAATAGATTATTACAGCATCTTAGCACTCAGCTGTTTTGCAGGTTGGGAATATTCGGTGAAGCCAGGAAGGTTTTTGCAGAGAGAAGCCTTTCTCCCTCTCTCCGTATCTTAGCAGTCTCTCCCAAAGCTGGCACGGCTGTGTTTTAGGTCTCATTTTCCAAGTTCTAGTATCCCAAAGACATCTCTCTTGGTCAACATCAAGCACGTTGCTCCGGTGCCAAGGAGCTCCACGCACAGCCCCTCTGCCCGCCGCCCCCACGCCCGCCCGGGACGGGTCTGATGTGCCGGGGGGCGCAGAGCCCCTCGTGCCCCGCGCTGCCGCCTCGGCCGCACGTGTGCCGGGATCGTCCCCATGGTCACGGGGCCTTTCAGAGGGAGGTGCAAAAACCTCACACCATATACATGGATTTGTCCTGGCTTAGCAGTTTTTCCAGCCTTCTTTCGCTGGAAGTGGAAAAGCTCAAGCATCTTCCCCCCAAAGCAGCCACTGTCCTCTCCTGCTTTCTCATATTTCTTTTTCCTGCTGCATTTAATGTCCCAGCACTGCTCAGTGCCACGATCTGCACTGGCCACCTGCACCTCACCAGACAGCATCTCTGGGGAGGGAGAGAGCAGTGAGACCCTCCCTAACCATCAGTACAGGAGGGAAAGCCCCGCTCTCCATTGCACTGGCCTTGAGCATCCGTGAATGCCGTTGATCCGGCTCCTCTCACAGCAAAGCTGATGGAGGCTCCAGGCTCTTACCTCTTGGAACAAGAGGCAGCAAAGGCTCATAGGAGGATGCAGGAGGGGATGGGAGCATGGAGTCTTGAAGGGGCTTAAAATTGGAGGCTGCAGGTTGCAGTTATGTAAAAAAACGTGTGAAAAGCGAAGAAGAATTCAAGTGGACAACACTTCTTGGCATCCTAGAAATAAACAGCCAATTAACGCTAAATAAAGCGTTTGCATGGGCGATGGGGGCTGCTGCAGCTCCACCGTTGTGGTTGGTACCTCCTGGCCTATTCGAACACCTGAGATGCTCTGCACTCTTCCAATGGCAAAGATCCTGGACAAACTCCAGGAAAAAAGCAACATTTTCCTGATGCTTCCTTGTGCCCATGGGTAAGAACAGTGCTCGCCTTTAGATCAGTATTCCTTGGAGAATTCTGAACTTGGAGTTGACCAAGAAGCAGAGTCCCTGTGGTCAAGCTGAGTGCAGGACCGTGCTAGGAGTTCTTGGAGGTTTCTGTTTTCTCCTGCCCTGTTTATGAAGAACCTCCAGAAGGTGTGCGTGCCTCACCAGGAAGCGGAGCCGTGCTTCGTGGAAGGAACCCACTCCTTCCCAGTGGGATCTCAAGGGAGTCCCAGGCTGGCACGGGCCATGCCCCTGGGAATGATGAGCAGGGGCTGGGAGAGGCCACCATCAGGCAAGAGATGTTGTGCTGGACACTGGCGCCAGTGCATCCGTGCTGATGCTCCGCCACGTTGCATGGCTATGCTGCTCTTTCAGGAAATGAATCACAACACATTTTACAAGCAATAACATTTGCTCCTCAAGCTAGCACCTGCATAAACAGAAATGAATCCATTTCATCTGCTGTTATCCATCGACAATGGATCTGGAGCCTGGGAAGGAGGGATGTGAATGCCAAGCAGCCCAAACTCTGCAGGGAAGGGAGCTGGATACCCTGGCAGACCCCTGGGATGCTGGGATGGGAATGCGGCACGAGTTTGGCATGTGGGGACCTTGGGGTGGGAATGCTGCACGTGCCATGAGTCTGGCATGCGAGGATCTCTCTGCTCTGGCACTGGGAAGCTTCCATTCCCGGAGGGCCTGAAAACCTCCCTGTGCCTTTGCTGTCCCTGTCCCACAGGGAAAGGGCAGGGAAGAAGCATCAAGCTGCTCCACAGTTTGGGAGGCTGGGCAGAAAGGAGGCTTTGCTGGCTTGGATAACCACAAACCGGCTCGAAAGGTGGATTTTCCCCGCCGTGCCAGGTAAGCACGCGGAGGACCCGACCTTGGAGCGCAAGCTCTGGTGCTGAGCCGCCCGCCAGACGGGGACGTTAGCAATGAAGGAGGCGATGGGCTTTGCACTCGCCGTGTCTCATTTCGCCATCTGTAACCCGGGGTTAATGATGTGTACTTCAGCAAAAAGCTTCAAGATCTTCGGATGAAAAAATGTGTGCAAGCGCAAATTATTCTGCTCATGACACGTGGAGGTTTATGGCCTGCATATCAGCCCTTAATAGTGCATTAATTATGCTTACGGTATTGAAAGTGTTCTGTGATTACCAAAATAATTACAGAAATAGATTAGTAAATGGGGCACCGGGTGCAATGCTTGTTATTCGGCTCACCCCAGTCTACATGTTACAAGACCACATTTTCAGTTGCTTACAGCTTTGCCAAACTTTAATTGTTTGAGATGAAATTTTCCATGTCGGTGTCTGCCTCAAGCTAAATCGTTCTGGGGAGCTCCAGCCAAAACGGTTAATCTGCTCCTGAGAATGAATCCTGCAAAAGAAAAAGCTGCTGAATTCTGTCAATGTCTCTCGGAGAAGTTCTCGTTCTTCGTGGGGGCTCTTTGCAGCAGGGCTCAAACCCAGGAGGGGTCTTTGTGCCCTGTGCATCCTCCCGGATGTGGCCAAATGTGGCCACATCAGAAGTCTCAGTCACAGAGGCTCATGGATAAGAGACATCTTCAGCCTCTTTTGCTCCCCTTTTCCAAGAGGGAGGATGGTCTCAGCCCAGCTCCTGGCTCGCTGTGCTTGCCGTGGCAGGGCATGCACATACTGCTGATCCCTGGCTCATCCCGCTATTTATCGCAGGATACTTAAATATTCGCTCTCCCAGCTATTCAGTGGTCCCAAATCCTTGTGTATGTAAGAGTATTTTGCATGCCCTGGAACTAAAAGTGTTATCAATTTGAGGAGCTCTCCTGTCCAGGAAGCTGTCAGCACCATTGTAATCACTGTGTTCATGAAATAGCCTCCAAGGCATCCGCCTACGTTTTAACTCATCTTTTTTTACAGCAGTATTTTTTTTTTTTTTTTTGACCAGAAAGTCCTGTTTTGGGCAAAAACGTGGCAATAGCATTATGTCCTAGCAATTTGGTTCTCGCTTCTCTCCAGGCAGCTCCTTTTTCTCCATGTGCCACATCAGAATACAAACACCCAGATAATGCACCACGTTGGTCGCACACAAACTCCGGCAACGATTCCTGGCGCCAAGTGTGACTCAGGATCCCCAACAAGACATGTGGTTGTTACCTGTGATTGCCCTGCTGGGCTGAAAACCATCCAAAGCAGCAGCGAAGGGGCCACAATTCAAGGTATCCGGCAGGAAAGAAAAGCAAGCGGCTCCCAGGCCATCCCAATATCCATCTCCTGAGGACGCTGAGCTTTCCCGCTTTCCCGTGCCTGCCTTGCTCGCATCTGGAGAAAATAGGTGCCTCAATTTGAACTCAAGTAATCAAACCTGACCAGTAACACCCTCACTTCCCTCAGCCTTTCTGGATATGGTCTCCTGTATCCCTATTATTTCACCTGAAATAATTCCACTCCACCCTGGCGATATTTTGCTGAATTTTTAGCTTTTTCTTCTGTTCCTATGCTTATTTAAAAGAAATTAAATAGTTTTTACATTTTATTAAAACACAGCATAAATTTCTGCCAGCGAGTGCAATGCTGTACTTGCAAAGAGAAGAGCATGGTCGGTAAGAAAAGGCAGTGAATATAGCCCCTTCTTTCACATATGAAGTATCTACAAACACAGCTGGGGCTTCTTACTCATTTTAACATCGCATGAAATTGCTCTGCTGCTTTTCCCTGTGCTATGAGAGCCTGCTGGCGAGCCAGCCCATTTGAGGATGCCAGGGACTATTTGCCCTTGGTGGCCTGGGCACCTATGGGCCGTGCCATTATTTTGTCCACCAAAGAGATTTTTTTTTTTTTTTTTTTTAACAAAGCAGTGGGAAATGGTAGCAATTTGGGATTGTCTGCATAGTTCTGGAGACCATTTCTGATCAAATGTCCTTGCACCAGCAATTTGCAGTGTACACTTTCTGCCAAAAAATTCAGTTAAAAAAACCCCAAAGTGCTCATAGGAATATTTGTGGAAAGCGAAGAAAAATAAAAGGCTCCCACATGCTTCCAGGGGGGACTGATCCAATGCTCAGGAAGTCATTGAGCGTCTCTTTTTTTCTGACTTCAAGCAAATTTGGATCATCTCCAGCATGAATCTGTGTGTTTCATTTGTCAAGTAATTTTTGAGAGATTCTTGTAGCTTTAGCTGGACAGAAACAGCTTCAGCATCTGCAACCATCAGGCCAGTAAGTTTTTAAACATTCAGATCAGCTATTAAAATACAAATGCAGAATATATTTGCAAGGGCTTTATTCTCATGCCACGTGGGCAGTCAAGCTGGTGCTTTTCCTTTCATCCTCACTCTCTTATTACTCCAACATTGCACATCCATCAGCTCGTTTTTATTTACTTCTTCCAGCCTGTTTCACAGAAGCGGCTGAAGAAACCCTGCTCAGCGCGGAGGGCTGACCTGGAGCCACTCCTCCCCTTGCCCCTCTTTTATTCAGGAGTTTGCAGTGAGTTCAGGCATCGCTCAGAGCCCCCCGCTCTGCAAGCCCCGTCATGGTGGCCCCGCGGGCAGCGCCACCCTGGGCATGTGAGATTATGGGAGCGAGCGGGGAGCATGCGGAAAGGCGCTTTCCCAGGAACAGCTCTGGGAAGCAGCCAGGGGCGGTGGGATGCTGGCGGCAGTGGGGCTGGGACTGGCGGCAGTGGAGCGGCCGGGACACTGGAGTTTTGCATTTAATCACATTTTAACGTGTGGTGGGGGAGGGAAATTCCTCAAATCTCTTGCTTTTCCCAAACCTTTCCATACCCAGGTCTCAGTGGTAATAAGGAATTAACACAAAACCATCCTTACCAATAGCAGCTGTGCTTAATGTGCTGATAAACTCAGAATGTGTCATGCACAAGGGAGCCCCAGCATCGCGCCCAGCCGCCTCGCGATATCACCACGTTCCAGCCTCGCTTTCCCGCTCCCGGCCGCACCGCAGGACTCAGCGCTGGCGGCTGAGGGGACGTGGCCAGGCCTCGCATGTGGGATCAATAACGCGCAGAGCTTTAGGGTACAGGGTCCTCGGCTTTCATTTAGGGAGTCCCTGCACCACGAGGGAAGGCCCAGGGAAGGTTTGCATGGAAACAGGATCTGTGGTTAAGTCATTAGGGCAAATGCAGTGCAGGTGGAGGCAGCCCGGCCCCACGGCCGGGGCCAGGGTGCAGCCAAGGGGCTGTGGGGCTGCGTCCGCACAGGTCGCTCTGGCACCTGCCGGCAGCCCCCGTGCTGCATTGCCCCTGCTCTGGCCCTGCCTTGCTCCGAGCATCGCTCTGCGTCTCTCTCCAAGCATCGCTCCGAGCATCGCTCCATGCCTCCCTCTGCATCTTGCTCCAAGCATCGCTC
>VZSV01000010.1:903342-944183 GCA_013398735.1 Nothocercus julius
GAGCATCGCTCCCTTCCTCACTCTGCATCTTGCTCCAAGCATCGCTTCGAGCATCGCTCCATGCCTCCCTCTGCATCTTGCTCCAAGCATCGCTCCGAGCATCGCTCCATGCCTCACTCTGCATCTTGCTCCAAGCATCTCTCCGAGCATCGCTCCATGCCTCACTCTGCATCTTGCTCCAAGCATTCTCTGCATCTCACTCCATGCCCTGCTCGGTGCCTCCGTGGTTCAGGCTGTCCAGAGCAGCAGTGGGTCCATCATAACTTGTGCCACAGCCTGGGGCAGCGCAAGGTCAGGTTTTTCCTGAGGGATGAGGATGTGCTCCGGGATCTGGGGCCATGGGGATGCATGAAGGAGGTGTGGCCCTGGGAGCCCTGGCTCCCCATCGCTGCCATCTGCATGGGATCTTGAGCCTTCTGAGATGGAGAAAAACTCATGGAGGCTTCTTCTAAAAAATTCCAACAAATCTGGTATCTGCTCTTCACTGATGTTCAAATTACAACTTTGAAAGACAACCCATAAGCAGGGCTATGAATAATGCAGCCCCCACTCGAAACACCAGGATTTTAGCGCATCCCTAATACAGGGGGTCAACGTGGGGAGGTGCCATTGGATTGTGGGAAAATCGGCTGCAGGAGCCCTCCCACATCCCGGCACATGGGGACACAGCCGGGCCCCGAGGGCTTCCAAGTCCTGGTTATTGGTGCCTTTTGCAGCCAAAATAAACTCCATAATCTCATTAGGAAGATGGGGGCTGATCCAAGAGCGCTGGATATGGCCCATAGAGCTCCATAAATAGCTATATATATATATACACATAGCATATATATGTAATATAAATGTCACTCAAGCTGGCTCTGCGCGCTCAGGGCTGCTCGGCGTCAGGGCAGGCAGGGCGCCTGCTGCAATGGGGCTGGGGATCCTCATGGTGACGAACTGCCAGCGACGGCCGGGCCATCGGCGCAACGAGCTGGCCAGGCCTCTGCAGCGGGGCAGCCACGGGCTGGATCCGAGACACCCGAGCTGGGATGCTCCGTGCACGGATGGGGCCCTGCGCGCGAGCCGAGCGCGCCTGTGCCGCGGGCAGGCAGCCAGCGTGTGAACGTCGCCCGCAGGAAAACGGAATCACGACGGGAAGGAAAATTGATTCTTCTGAGGGTTTTATTCACATAATGTTTGGAGGCTCTACCTGCTCCTGGGGTTATCTCTGCTCTCCGTGATCTACCGATGTGCTCCAAGTACCTTATCTCGGTAATGGCTCTTCTGTTGTGGAGCATCCGTATCACCGGATCTGCCGTGGCTCAGGCTTCCCTAAACACGGGCTGCTCTTAACTAATGGTCCCTGCCCGGAAGCAAGCCATTTAGGAGTTACTCCCACCGTAAAGGCAAACTAGAGGGAAAAGGGTTTTCAGCTGCTTTTGTGGGACTAATGGCAACCAATCCCTCCTAGGGATCAGGGGTTCATAAATTTCTTTTGGCCAAAAACCTGAATTATGATTTGTTTTTATTTTTCTTTGCAACAAAAGAAGGGAAGAAAATTAAGACAAAAATCCCCCATGATTTTGGTTCGGTGCCTGTGCAATCTGTCAGCAAGGACAGATTCCCCATGCTTAATCCAATTACACAAAAATTCCTGCTGCAAAATTATTTGGGATGAAATTGGCAAAAAGTCATGAGGGACATTTTTTTCCTTTCTTTCTCCCTCCCCTGCTTTGAATCAAGCCGCCAGCTCCTCTTCCCAGCGGGGTCATTGCCAGGGATCCTGTGGTGCTGGAAAATGTGGCCTCAGCCTGGTGCAAGCAGGGGGATCTGTGTGGAAGTGCCGATACGTCCGGCTGTTTTACAGCTCTCCCCGCTTCCTTTGGCATGGGAGCCCCATCATCGCCTGCTCCTGAAGCAGCAGTGATGGGTAGCAAAGCCCCCAGGGCCCACGAGCTTGGATGTTGGCAAGGGCGCTCTGATAACACAGGCTTGGGATATCCCGGGATGTGCTGGGACCAGGGAGTTTGGAGATGGTGGGAATCTGGCTCTCACTCTGCACCATGGGAAAATGAGCGGCATGAGCTGAAACCCAGGATCCTCCCTGACTCTGTGAAGGGGACTGGAGTGTTCAGGCAGTGATGGACTCCGGACAGGAGCCGGCTCCCATCCAAGTCTCCCTTTCCTGCCCTCCGGAGCTGGGCCAGGCCCATCCCTGCAAAGGCAGCTGCTCAGCCGGACACCTCGCTCCACTAGCAGGAATTTCCTGCCGCCGCCGCGCTCCAGTGTCCCCCTCGCAGCTGCTGCCACTGCTCCCGCTCCTTCTCTTCCCTTCCTGCTCTTCCCCTCTGCAGCAGGTGGGATGGAGCACACACGCTTGCATGGACCCGGAGCAGCCTCTATCCCGGGAATGCCAGGCTGACTGCAGGGCTGCCTGGGAGGAGCAGGGCCAGTGGTGGTGGTGACATGGGGAACATGTTAGGAGGGTCCCCCTGGCTGCAAACAGGCTCCGTATTGTTACCAAATGTTCACTAATCCAAAAATAGAATGTAAGAAATGCAGCAAGTTTTGTGGGAGGAATTCAGACAATCCCGGAAATCCTGGAGCGTTCTGAGACCTGGGGCAGCTCCCAGGCTGGATCCTGCTCCAGCTGAGGCAGCTCCAGGGGCTGGAAACGTGGATCTGTCCATACAGCCCCTGCTCCAGGGCAAGCAAGGGGCAAAAGCCAGGAATGAATATGGAGGTGGTGCCCCCACCCGCCGGGCGGGAGTCTGGGAGCAGAAGCACTTGGAGGGCAGGAAAAGATGGGAGTTTGGTGCCCCTGAGCCGGCCCAGCCCGAGGATGCTCTTCAGCTGCCCCAAGGGAGTCAAAGCAGGGGACATCCCCCTCCTTGGGTGGACGCGGCTCCCCGGTCCCGCTCTCCAAGGCGGCACCCCAGGTGATGCTGCAACCTGCCTGTGGCTGCTGCGCTTGCGCTCCGGAGCGCGGCCTCGGGAAGGGCCTGTGATGCCAAGGGATGCGGGACAGGAGCACACGGGACTGCAGGAGCTCCAGGGATCTCCTTTCTCACTGAAAAGGGTTTTTTAAACCCGCCCGCACTGCAGAAATGCCCTGGGCTCAGCGAGCAGGGCTGTGCGAAGGGTCCCCGGCGGAGCCGCGCCGGGTTCACTCCAGTTCACAGGCTCCGCTCGCTCCCTCGCGAGCCGCGCTCAATAAAGCCTTAATGTGGACGAGGTATTTATACTATAAAAACAAAGATAAAAGTGGCTCTCAGTGGAGAGCAGAAACCGCAGATTCTGGGGCCTTACGGGGAGGGGAAGGGAGCCAGGAAAGCAGCTCTGCCGTGCGCCGAGCCGAGCCCTGGGCAGCGCGGGGCCCGCGCTCCGCACTCCAGCGTTTCCTCCGCCGGCCCCTTTGTTCTTTTGGGTTCACATCAGCACATTTTTCTTCCCAAAGTTGCAGCTGGAGAGAGACGAGTCTCACGGACCCTCATGCAAGGAAGAGAAGGGACACTGGGGCCCCGTCAGGGCACCCAGGAAAGGGAAATCTCGGAGCCTCCAATTTGCAGGGACCAAAGGAAACCAAGTCTATGTAGTTCATGTCACCCATTTGCCAGCTGGGAAACATATTTCCCTATTTTTTCAGTGGCCAGCACTAAGTGTCATGGTATGAAGTGTTGTCTTTGAGGCCTGGGAGAGATTTTGATGCTCTCCTGAGCTTTCTGCTGCTCAAGTAACAGGGGAAGGACAATGTGGTGGCCCCACTGGAGCTGGATCTGGATTGCTTGAGCATTTCCACACTGCCGGAAGGCCTGTGCTGCCCCAAACATTCCCAGAAGTGCCTGGGATGAACAAAGCAGTGGAGAAAGTCTAGCAGCATGCAGGAGAATTGCTCCAAGAGCCTCACATATCCCCGGCACCCTGTAGCTTTAATGCATTCTGCCTTTTGGTCCTGAATAACTGACAATGGCAAAGCAAACCCAGAGAAACATCATGCAAAGTACAGCAGCAGGCCAGAGCAAGAGCTGGAGCATGGATTTAAGCACAGAAACCACTGAACACCCAAAAGCAATGCTGGGTGCTGAAAGGGCTGCTGAGGGGTATTTGGGCAGGTTAGAAGCACTGGATTTCCATGTCTTTTTTTCTCGTCTTTGCTTATCCCCAGTTAAGGATAAGTGGAGGATAAGGATCCTCAGGATCATCGAGGCTGCTGCTCTCCCTGCACGGCACGTGCCTTGGAGGAACGTGGCACAGGTATGAGCAGGTACTGTAGTAATTAGAGCTGGGCAAAATGTGTCCAGCACCAGCTTAGGAGAGCTACAAAATCCAGGTTTGAACACACTGGCTTATTCTGCCTGTCTGTACCTTTTTTTTCTTTATTCCAACCTCCCTCACCCTGAAAGGAAAGCAATTGTTGCAAACGAAAACATTTCATTTTATTATTCTCTCCAAGTGAAGGTTTTCATTCTTCAATACAAAATTATTTTCATTTTAAAATTACATTCATCCTCATATGTAAAATGGTGAGGAAACACTTGCAAACCGCGTCGTACGGTGCTGCCGCTGCTCAGGCGTCAGCTGCTCAGGCTTCGCCTTAATCTCACCCTCCTGCCAAGATATTCCTTCTTATAAAGGGAGACACTGATGCGCTCCAACCTTCCCCCTTACCCAGTTTGCAGCTGAGAAATGCTCTGAGTGCCCAAGAGCCGTTTGGCTGCCACGCAAAGACTCAGGAACCTGTTTGGGGGTGAATATCCAGCAAGGCGGCTGGGCATCCCTTCCTATTTGCTAGAATAGGCTTTCCCAAGTGGAGAGGGCCTGCCAAGCATCCCTCTCCGACTGGTCAACAAATGCAGAAAATAGGTGTGCCGTTATCTTTTGTATATGATGTTTCTTAGGATTCGCAGTGTAACCCGGGGAGCTGTTATTAATCCATTTCAGTGATTTTTCAGGGTGAACAAACTGTTTTTTCACCTAATTTCAAACCCACTTGAACATTATGGATTTGAAAGTTTGCCTGAAATGTCAAATGCTACAGAGTTCATGTTCCAAGAGAGGATGTGAAAAAGGGCACAGAGAAAAACATACTTCTGCTAAAATAATTCAGTGCACATTATACCACACTCTTGGCGAGCTGAGCTCCAGTAGAAACCCTATCACCCCAGCATAGAGCAAACGCCATCCATCACATGGCTTAAAAAAATTCAGATCTGTGGAGGAACGACACGAATCTTAGAGAAGACTGCAGTTCTAAAACATTAGTGACTTGGGCGAACTTCTGAAAGCATTTCAAGATAGTCACAAGCCCTTTTGGTCCCTTCTGATCACGCTACCAAAACCAACAGATTGGACACACATCTGAGCCTTCTAAAACTTTGTGGGCAACCGTTAACAAGCAGAACATGGGAAAATTATAAGCAGAGGAGCTGTGCCGGTGCGGAGGGGAGAGGCGAGCGGCAGGAGGCTGGGCCCGCGGCGCCGGCCGCGCTCGGCGCAGGAATGCGAAGCTCGCGCGTCCCGGGGCGCAGCGGCTCTCCCGCGGGTCCTCTGCAATCAGCGGCGACGCAGCCACCTCGGCAGCACCGTTCTCACGGAGCGGGCTGAGCACGCGCCTCCTGACTTAGGCATTGCCGCTGGATGCCAAAAATGCGGATGGAATCAATCTGGCCTGTGTGTGTGTGTGAATAAAACATAAAGGGAAGGAAGAGCGATGCTTTTTTGGACCAGGGAATAGACCTAGCGCTAACTAGAGTTACATAAAATATTCCTTTCCAAGATGACGGAAGGCATCCTAATAGGTGGGAAAACAACCAGTGGGAGAGGATAGGGAAGAATAGATTTGGAGACACCTGGATAGGCCTGAAAAAGTGCTTCAGGACTTCAAACAGGAGTGATCCTGGTGTGCCTGCGGAGTGTGCTGGGTCACTGGAGAGGGAGGACACTCCTTGGGGGAGGGGGAAAGTGCGTTTTTTGTCTTGATCTTTACTACAGAAGACAATGAGGGGAAGCGTTTCCATTTCAAAGACGAGGATCAGGATGTGACCTTAGCAGTGGTGGCAGCCTCTGAGGAGGAAATCAGGGAGCAACTGGAGAAAGTGCAGTAAATCAGGCCGACCGGATGGGATATATCAAAGAGTTCGGAGAGAAATAAAGTGTGAACTATTGGGAAGGTGGGTACAGGGATATGCAATATATCCATGAGAGGGGGTGGGGAAAGGAAGCTCAGTCACTCCTGGGATGGAAGCAAAGGATGACATCAAAATAAGAGTAATAGAAGAGTCAGACTCAGAACATTACCAAAATTTCCAGCAGAGGAAAAACTGAAATGCAGTTTGGGAAGAGTTTTCCAGCACTTCTGCATCACTCGCGAAGCTGCTGAGAGCACTCGGGCATGACAAGGTTGTGCTGCTTGGCCAGGCCGTGCAGTGCCCCGCTGCTGCCCTCGCAGGGCCTGTCGCAGGGGTGACGGCAGCAGGCAGCAATGTGAGGCATTTCTGCACCCAAGTGCTGGGGGTGGCCCCACGGTGGGTCCTGTACTCAGGTTGTAAGCCCAAAGTGTGGCACGGCCGCCAGGAAGCCCTTTCCCGCTGCTCGGCACGAGCTCCTGGGCAGCGACACCATGAGCTTGCGAGGGCGAGGGGCTCTCGTGCACGCGGCCAGCACGTTGCAGTCTGCCGTGCGGCCAGCAGAGCGCAGGGCAGCAGGTGTCACGTTGTGCCACGCAGCAGGGCCAGGCCCATCACTGACACTTGGCCCGAGATGCCAGGCTGCGCCCTGAGGCTTTGGTGCTGCAATTGCTGTGTGATGCACCATGCGACGGCCGATAAAACCCGCAGCTGTGCTGCAGCAGGAAGCAGAACCAAGCTGCAGGACGAGGCCCCGGCGCCGCTCCCAGGGAAAGGGTCCACTCCCACCCCCTTCCCTGGAGGGCTGGATGTAAAATTATACATGGAAACATCACAGCCCGGGAATCTGAGCGCATGCAGCGCCTCATTCTCCCACTTCTTCTGATTTCCATCCAAAGGAATAAAGCTGCCTTGTGCCGGAGACCGAGCGCCTGCATTCAGGACCGTAATGGGAGCTGACAGCTCCGGCGGGAGCCGCTCCGGCGCGGGGAGCTGCGGCGGCGCATGCAAAGCAGCCGCGCTCCGTCACCCTGACAACGGCGAGCGGGACGAGCACTGCCGAGAAGGTGAAACACCAGCCGCTTCCCTCCCCCTTAATAACATGGTCTTGGCTGGGTCAAGGAGCGGGGGAACACAGCAGGTTTGTGCCGGCCCCCCCGGCCGCGAGGCTCCAGCGGTGCCGGAATTCTGCGGAGACGGACCCGGGATGCCATGGCAATGGTTAAGCAATTATCCCAGCACGGGACGGAGCCACCGCAAGAGCAGCCGGGGCGGCACATGGGCGGGATGCTGCAAATGCGGGAGGAATGAAAGCAAGAACGGGTGGATAAGGGCGCAGAGGTAGCTTCAAATCCCGGTCTCATGAGCCTCGTTAGAGACCCCCTGGTGCTACAGGGGAGGAAAAAAGTTCTTTGCAAGACAAAACCCCTTTGAGCGCCGGCTGCAGCTGGCCTGGCCATGCGAGGCGGCTGTTCCGCCCCAAACCGCTGTGCGCGGCGGGACGGAGGGAGCGCGCCCGGCCGGTCCGGCGCACCGGGCGCTCGGCACACCGTGCAGGAGCGCGCCGCGAGCTGCCATGGAAACGGGCCCACGGCTCCATCGCGGGCAATGCGGAGCAAGTTGAGCCGTTTGCTGGAGTGTCGTGAAGGGCTCCGAGTGCTGCCTGGAATGTGAAAAAATGAGAAAGAGGGTTAACTGCCTGGAAACGGCGCAGGGGCCTGGAGACGCGCAGGGAGCCCTTTCCTCCGATCCTGCTCTCCGTTCTGCCGGCAAAGTGCCTCCATTGGCCGCCTAGAACACGCTCAGTGGGACCCTCGCCAGCACAGACCCTCCTTCCGCAAAGGGCTTCTGCTTTTGCTATTCCAGGCTCGTGGAGAGAAAGGAAGGAGCGTGCTCTCATCTTCCCAACACCACCTAATCCCTAGGGATATTTTGGTGTGACAGAGTCTACCTGTGGCGCTTCCCCGGGCAGTGGGAGACATGGCCTGCAGAGCTTGGAGCATCCGTTCCTGCCCCCCAGAGCATCTGCTTTCCCACCACGTGCCCTTCGGGGTGGGGTCTCCCCCATGGTACTGCTGCTTGTTTTTATTTTTTTAATTTTCCTGGTGCCAGTCACGGTGGTGAGGGCACCTACACGGTTCAGCCAGTACCCTGGGGCCACAAACCTGATCCCTGAAAGTCCCAAGGGAAAGAGAAGCAATGCCAAGCAGGAGAGGCCCCTTTTTCCTCTCAGTTTCTGCCTTTCCCAGATGCCAGGACAAGCCCAGTTGGCTTCAATGTACTGGTGGCATTAACTGATGAAATTCTTACAGGATGCAAGGAAAAGGTCGTGATTTATCCCCGCTACGGTTTCACCGGCAGCAAGGAAAGTGTGCCATGGATGGCAGGCTTTTCCATCTCCTTTGCTAAGCAGATGCAGCCCCAGGTAACTGCAGTCCAAGCTTCCCAGGCAATCCAAGAGCATTTAGTCCTCCCCAAGAGAGGCCATCGCACTGAAGGATAAACTTCATCTCAACAGCTCGTTCAGGCTTTTGCTTTGTTGCCAAAACAGCCCACAAGCAGGACTGGGAAAGGGGGAAGTGGTGGGACAGGGACAATTAGAGCCAACTGCGGTGGAGGGATTTCGAGTTGATCTCTTTTTTCCCCCTCTTTAATAGCACTGTATTATAAATATCACAAAACCACATGTTATCGGGCAGAATGAAACAATTAAGCTCAACTTCACAACTACAGGCATATATGCCTTCGGTGGGGCCTTGCGCTCTCTGATGTGGACACCTGCTCTTGAGAAATTTGATGGGTGAGCAGTAACTTGACCAGGATGTGGGCCTCAAAAAAACTGGTAAGTCAGAGCAAATTTCAGTCATGACCAATTGGGTGCTACTGAAGGAAGAACTCATCCCAGTTGCTGAGTCACTTTAATCACACTCCGCTAATGACCTTCTGGGCTGGGAGCGGGGAGGCTGCGCCCGCTGCTACACGAGGTTCTGATTTGTGCGGCAGGCTCGGCAAAGCCGCGCACCTATAATGGATATACAGGCAGTGGGGGCTCAACGCCGGCTCTCCTAGGCAGGTTCTGCTGGAAATAATGTCAGTGATTTTTCTGCCCTATTTATTTTGTGCCGTTGTGGTTTTGCCTCCATTTATTAATACGACCCATTTTGGTCCCTCCACCACAGGCACATACTTTCTCTCCCTTCCTCTCCGCCGCCAGGAGGGATTTTTTCCTTGAGAAGGGCCACTCGCGAGCATCCCCCGGCCTCGGCCCGTTATTTATAGGGTACCTCTGTGCCGAGCACAATGCGGGGAGGTGAGTGAGTTATTGTTCCGGGTGACATCATGGGCTGGGCTTCACCCGGGGCTCCGCGGATGGTCTCTGAAGACAGCTGCAAAAAAGGCAGCCCTGAAGGATATGATGGAGTGGGTGAGACATAAATTTCTTAGGACAGGCAGTGAAAAAACGTTTACAGCCCTTCTTTCCTGAGTCTGGTTTCAATCAGAGCCCCAGCCGTTTCATTGATGCTTCGCGCTAAGCACTCGCTCAGACATACGCTTTATGCGTTCAACCTGCCTTATTTATTTTATTTTATTCTCTTTTTTACTGTTTATAAAATGCATTGGTACAGGATGGCTTACAGACTCTCAGGCAGCCAGCTCCCATGTAAAGTAGCCATAGAGAAGGGCTATCTGCCTGGACAGGAGTCTGCCTTGCAGACGGGAACCAAGGAAGAACAATATTGATAACAATAACAAAGGAATGGCTTTATAAAACCATCACATTGCAGTCTCAGCCTATAACCATCGTGGTATTAACTTTGACATTCATTAAGGCAACTTGCCATTTCTTCCAGGCTTAATGGAAAATCTGCCTGTTTAGCAGAGTTTGTTGCAACGGCAGAGGTTAAGGGAAGGGATAGGTTACTGATTAGAGAAGCCCCGAGCATTTGGCTACCCCAAAGGGCATTTTAAGTTCATTCTGGGGCTTCTCGTTCCTACTTTTACTTTATCTCATGCCTCCTGGCTGCTGCTTTGTAAGCTCGCGATGGCAGCGAGTGGCAAAACCGGAGCTGAGATGCTGGGTCCCCGCGGGAGGTCCCCGGCAGCGGCGCACGGCCCCTCCGGGCTGCGCGTCTGGAGCCTCTGTCATCTCTCCGTTCATCGACAGACCCTCCGTTGTCTCCTGGGCTCCTTGGACCTCTGAGTCACCATCCAGGTCTGGGAGAGGCTTTTCTCCCTGCGAGCCAGATCTGCTCGGCTACAGCTCAGCTCATGACTTGCCTTTCTCCGGCACGGGCAGCAAGAACAGGTTTTTTCCACAGCCTTTGCTGCCACATTTTATGGACCTGAAGAGTACAGTCATCCTCGTCTCTCCGCAGCCTTTGCCTCTGTCAGCTAAGCAAGGCCAAGTCATCCCACATTTCCATGGGACTTGGATTTCCCTGGTAAGGGGCTGGAGCTGCAGTGGCTCAGGTAAAATTAGGAAGGAAGCTCCCTCATCAGCAGCAAGTCTCATGTCCCTCAAGCACCTGGCATGAGGATGGGGATCCCTGTTTGGGTGTGAGGAGACACAGTTTTCACTCAAATCTCTGTCCTTTTCCCAGGAGCCCTCCAGCAACACGAGCTCAGCGTGCTGGGCGCGATGGGAAGGGGATGCAGGTGATGGGCCAGGCAACGCGGAGGGGCTGATTGGAGCAGGACTCCTGTGCTCCTCTGCCACGGCCTAACGGCCCTTGGAGATGCTGAGCTCTGCAGTGGCGCCCACAGCACCGGCCGGGAGTGCAGAGGGGTGCGGAGAGAGCCCTGCGCTCGTGCAGAGCGCTGCCCCCCGCGCCGGCTGCTCGGCAGCCCCGGCCATCTGGAACAGCCTTTCCATATCACAGAGCATCTCAGAGCTCTCTGTCTTAATTGAAAGGGTAGAGCTTCAGTTCAACGCAGCGAGTTAATCTCTATAGGCCTCTCTCTGTAACGGGCCAGCATTTATCAGTGTTCTGTATTTTACATATATGTGCGAGGCATTTAATAAAACCCAGACGGAGGAGATGAAAGATTTATCCTCTTGCCCTGGGAGATGTCCCTTGTGAGGGCAACTTGGGACTCAGCAACGGAAACCTGGATTGTTTTTTATGGCAGCTGCGCGAGGAGATAGCGAAGCCTTTGAAGTCGTCCCGCGCTGCCCTCCCTCCGGCTGCCCGCGTGCCGCCGTGGCCCCGAGCACGCCGGACAAGCGCGGGGGCAGCGAGCATCCGTGTGGGAGCCACGGGCTGCGGATGCTCTGGCAATCATGGGATGCACTGTGCCTGCACCCGCTCCCCTGGGCGCCGGTAGGTTTTTCCCGTTATGATGGGAGCGGTGGCACGCAGAAGGGCCTGGAGGCCGCAGGCCGGTGCCAGCCCAGGCGAGCGCCCCGGGGACCCGCAGGGCACCAGCGCTCGCCGGGCGTCGCGGAGGGAGCCGGGGGAGGGACGTTGCTGACATTGCGCTTGCTAACGAGCGGTTTTAATTTCTTCCATAAACAGCTAATAAAGCTCATCTCACTCGCGTGCCTGCTCCCTTCTCACTAATGCACTCTTTATTGCTGGTGTTGGAGGGCAACCGAGGAAACCCGCGTGGGGGGGCGGCAGTGGGAACATCAGCCCTGCCCCATGGAACCCAGTTCTCCTTCCTCGCGGCTGCAGCATTGCCAGCAATGGGGATATCGATTAGGGGAAACCCAAATCCCAGCCCATATCTGGGGGCACCCCTGGGTTTCGGGGATATCAGGAGGCTCAGGATGGCATCACTGGCTGCACCACAGGGCTGATGCTGCAGATCATGGGTGCAAAATCATCTCCATAATCTGCAGGTCATGGGTGCAATATCACTCCCTGTCTGGTCAAACGCCTTTTCCACTTTCAGCCCCCTGAGAGCTTTGCGAATACCATGCAAAAGGCTCAGGAATATTGCATGTCCTTGTGGATTATGATTATCTTTAAAGTTAGCGAAGGATAATTATCATCATGTCAAGAGGCTGCTGATGATCTCATGATATCACACTCACTAGTGGTGAAGAGGAAAAACACAGCGCTAATTACGAAAGAATGACTAGACTGTATTGAAGCAGAGAGCTCTAGTTGTGCAGGGAAAAAAAAGGAACCTGGTTTCCCAAGTCTCTGCACTATGTTCTGCAGGACCAGAGCAAGAGAAAGATTGAATGCAAGTGGCTGAAGCGTTGGCAAAATGGAGGCGCAGGGTCCTGCCAGGAAGCCTGTTATTGGGCCTGTAATGCCTGTGCGGAAAGCCAGGGTACAGGCACGTGTGATCTGCCAGGAGCCATCGTGCGGCACCCACACAACCACATGCCCATCCGGATCTACGTAAGAGAATTCTACCTAAGAGAAACTTATTTGCACCTTGAGTGTTGCCTGGGAAAGAGATATCAGACAGGTATTTGCGCCTTTTAATGTAAATAGTTGATTCTTAGCAAGAGCAGGATGGAGGCAGGAATGCATTAGCAGGGCACGGGAAGGAGATGGGGTGCTGCAGGCCAGCCAGCGTGTACGTGTCCAGCAGGAGAGCGGCAGAATTGAAATGCTGACGAAACAGTGATGTGGGACTGTAATATCTAAAGTGCAGGGAGTTGCTTTCACTTAAAAAGAACTGGACTGGAAAACTTGTGCCGTCTAAGAGCTCCTTCCCAGCCACCACGTCCGCGGAACAGCACAGCTATATGGGAAAGGGAAAACAAGGATCAGGAGGCTTAGCAGAATCTGAGGAAAAATGAAAAATTAAAATTATCAAGTGGCCAGAGGGCTGATTAAGAAGTGGCCTGATTGGAGTTCTTAAACGGGCTAGGGGTTATTATGAAGTTAAGCTTGGCAATGTGCTTGCTGGGCAGCTCGGCCCAGCGGCCCCGTTGCCCCCCAGGGCCCGGGCGCGCTCAGGGCTGCAGAACCTGCTCGCTCCCCTTTTCTCTCGCTCACAATGTTCTGCAGCACTGCTCTTTTGGGCTGGAACTGCCACTGTTTGGGGTGCTCTGGAGACCTTTTCAGCTATTTTACTGGAGAAAGGGTGAAAAACGTTTCTCATTTGTGTTATAACCTTCCCCCAATCTTTCAGTTCACTGCTTGCTTTTTTATTCTCTGCTATGAAACTCTGAATTTGGGAAGCTGTGCTGATTGCCTGCAGCTGAATATCCCTTCCTGTGATATTTATGCTGGACGTAGCTCAAATATCATGAACCTGGTCATGCTCTTTCTATACAAAGATCAGGGGCGTTGCACAAGGCCTGAGCTGCCTGAGCAGCTAAACCCTTGCCCTGCGCAATTGTGTAAATACTCCCTAAGTACTGATGGCCAATCAAGCCGAATGCAAGTTAATTAGAATATGTCAGAGGACTGCAGATCAGCTCCACAGCAATTTTAAATGTCTGCAGATTACATAAAGGAGGCAACAGTCATTGACAAGTTAGAGCTATTTCACAGTGAGTGTGCAGAACTACTAGGGCATACCTGCCTTGCAATATCCAAGACAGAAATTATAAAGCTGAGATATACAAGCTTTATAAATATATATATACATACACACACACACATATATTTTTTATATATATATATAATTTTATGCCAGCAATAGCTCAAGAGCTTTAAACTCCTCCATTTCCCCCTCCAATTCCTGCATTAGAGCATTTGTGCTCCCTTTTTGGGGACGCTCAAATCTCTCTCACTACATGGGCATTTGAAAAATCCTATTGTCTCCAATCAGCTTATTGCATCTGAAGCACATCTATGCACAGAAAACACATTTAATGGTCTTATTTATATGTCCCGCTGGACCAAACACCTTTACCCAGTGCAGCACAAGCGCTTACATCACTGGGATGTACGTGAATCCATGGAGTTACAAGATCTTCCCAAATACACTTTCACGGAAAGAGAATTCTGTGCACAGATATCACACAGACTGGAAATGAGGCAAAATTTGTCAGGTGAATTTGTCAAGCAGTGGTGATAATCATTCATTTAGCCTGTAATGACATGGCACTTACCGTGTAATAACCTGGATATTGCATGGAAATCTCCATGTAATCCAATGCTCAGTAGTTGCCATATTGTCAGTGGCTGCATGGTAATTTGTACCCTCTCATTTAAAGCCCTGTAACTGCCATTATTGTGAAAACAAAGCAGCAGATTCACAGTTTGCCAAAAGGAGATTCTCCAGAGGGATGTTATGAATAATTAGGCAGCCACGGTGGTTTTGGATAACATCTTTACCGTAACTCCATTAACTAACAATTGATTGCTTCCCGAGCTCCGACTTGTTTCCAGCCCTCCGTACTCAGAAATGGGGTGTGCTGGCAGTAAAAACACAGCTCTGTAGGATAACTGGCCCGAGAGGGGGATCTTGAGAAGCAACAGCCCCAAAGAGACCGGCAGCTCAGGAAGACCAACAGTCCCTGAAATGGTAAAACTTTGGGGGACACCGGGATCAGTGTTGAGCTGGTGCAACCTGGAGTATCTCCTCGGTTTTAAAGGAATGCTGCCAGATGAGAACTTGACACAGCGTTTCATTAGCATTAAGGACACTTGTGACATGGTCATTGCAAGCCAAGTGGATCGGAAATCAAGGCCACCTTTCTCTCTAGGACAAATCCAGGTCCATTCTCAGATCTCTCTGTTCCCCAAAATCTCCTTAACTGCTTATAGGCAATCACTGGGCGCAGTGCAAAATGGACTCTTGTCACACTCCAGCGCCCAGCCTAAACTTTGTCTTTGGCGTGATTAACCATGAATCCCAACAGCCATCACTGTGCTGATAGCATGTTATTTATAGATGGAGAAAGCATGAGGTCAGAGTTGATGTTTTGCATTTGTCACTGGGAGGAAGGCAGGGCCCCACGGCCCTCCATGTCCCCGCTCATCCTCTGCCCTCCACAGTCCTCTTAACCCCAGTACTCTCCTCCCACGTGCTGCTCCCAACAGCTCATCCTCCTCCAGGCGTTCGGTCCAAGGGGCAGCGACGCCAAGAGCCTCCTCACTGCTGCCTCCTGCATGTTCCTCTTCCTCGGCCCAGTGGTGGCAGCGGGGCTTTCCATGCGCTTTGGTAGCTCTTCCTCAGGACCCCCATCCTCTTCTCACCTCTGCTCTGCCTCCCCACATCGAGGACATACCATTCCTCAGCTTTTCCTTCTAGGCTATGACATCTGTGGGGAGCAGCTCTTTGTGTGTGTGTTGTTGTTTTCTGTATAAACTCTCAAAATGGCCTGTGCCGGCTATGTGAGAGGAATGAGTGTGTGTGGGAGGCTCGCAGTTTCTAGTGATTGAGATTCTTTGGTTGGAGAAGCCTAAACAAACACCGTAACCTCAGGGGAAATTCTGCAAAGTTTTAGTTTTAAGTGTTTCCTCTAACAAAATAACTATTCGACCTACAAAGCTACCATAGAACATTCCTTTGGCTCGTGAAGACTTAGTGAGTTGAGTCTGGAGACTAAACTCACCCTTTAATATGTGGAAGAAGATGAATTTTGTCTCTGCTTTGAGTGCGAAGCAGAAAGCAGACTTTCCACCAGGCTAAGTCACTGCTGGAGACTGCACGAGATGTTCAATGCGTGGCATAACTGCCCCAAGAATAACACCCATAAATCTGCCAGTGTTAATGAGAGGACTGGAGAGCTGGGACTCAAAAGGGTTGAACGCAGGTCCATCATCCAGCTGGACACTTTCTCCTCTGGTGACAGAAGAGGAGTCCCCCAAGTCTTGCAATGTCTCTTAACCTTTTCAAATTTCTCTCCTCCACAATCTGAGTTGGGTTTTCTTTTTTCTTCCTTTCTTCCTTTCTTTCTTTCTTGCTTGCTTGTTTTGTTTTCAGAAAAAAAAAGCATTGCTTATCTGTCTAAGTATCTCTAAAAGGAGATACAAATAAAAGCTTTAATGTGGAGCCGATTCTTACCGCCCAGCATGAATAGAGGACAGCTCACCGCCCGCCCGATCCCCTTCCTGCGTCGCCACTGCCCGCCTGGCGTCCTGGGGCCTATTTGCCCATTCCAGAGGGAATTTCCTTGGATTGGGGACTGCAAGAGGCAGAGATGGACCTGAAAGAGAACTGTGGGACTTTTGACAATGCCTATATCCAAGTGGTATATATATATCTAAGTGGAGAAACAAGGATGCTGAGGAACGCGTCTGTGGGAGAACTAGAGGAGACGAATTTCCAACATTTTTTCCTGCACCTGGTGAGCTGCGTGTCGAGCTTTGCAGGCTGCCCCGTTGCTCTGGAAGCCTCACGAAACCCAGTACTTTGGAACGTTTTTTTTCACGGGATCAGACAAAATACAAAACCCGTCAAGGGCAATCTCATATCAGTTAGCACCAAAGAGGGCGGGGGGGATTGAAAATCACTAACCGCACAGTTTTGACGTGTGGAAAGGACTCAGTTTATGTTCATTGCAAAGTTCAGGCAAAAGACCAGGACTATGTGTTATTTTTGCTAACTTGTTTAGTTCCTGGACGGGTAAGAGCTAACACGGAAATATCAAAGGGCTCGCGAAGCTTTGCTTGGAGCTTTCCCCAGGAACACAGCTTTTTGCACAATGATCCAAGCTCTGTGGCTCACTTTTGCCAGAAGGAACTAGTGCTTTTTACTTGTTTAATGCTCACCCCTTGATTTCTAGGGTATGGCTCAACTCCCAAGTATCAGTCTTCTCCAACATGCCATAACCAGGGCAAAAAGCAAAGCAAACCAGGGTAAAAGCAAAAGTTTCAGAAATGGTGAATCACCAGAAATGGTGAATCACCAGAAAAGGAAGGCCATCTTCTACAGCATTTCTGTAAACCAGACTAAAAAGGCAACCAGAGCAGACTTCCAATATGTTGATCCAATACATTGTACTTGGCCCCTGATGTGCAGAAAAAGACCAAAATGAGAAGGGAGTGAAAGCAGTTTTCCAAGATCAGCGCTCTTCGTTTGCTCTGCAAGCCTGGAATGAAGGGGCAAATAGAGCTTCATTTGCACAGCCCAACATCCCCAAGCTGCCTCACTGCAGATGCTGCACCAGGTCCAGCATTTTCCTCTACAGTGGAGGAAATAGGAAGAATGCAGGAGAAAATTCCTGATAAAAGACAAATTCTCTCATTGGTAGCAGGTCCTCCAGAAGACGCCTGTCCTCTGCTCCTTTCCCCGCAATTTCTGCTTAGTCCACCATGTGCGTGGCCATGCTTTACACGGGGGTGGCACTCACCAGCGGTGGGATGGAGAAGCTAGCCCATTTTTAACTTTATTGTTCATTTTTTTTCCATCTACTACTTTCTTTTTTTTTTTTTTTTTTAAAAAAAAAGAGCAAATCCAGCAATCCCAGCTCCAGGTTCGCCTTGAGAAGAAAGAGGGAAGCAAGGAGCTCCAAACAGGGCAAGGGATGTTTACAAAAGGATAAATGTGGACTTTTACCAGCAGGGTTTTTCTGCAGAAGATGGATGTTGCCCTTAACATAGGAAAACCCCTTGGTTCCTTCATTGGAACTGGACCTGGAAATCACAGCACCTCCGGTCAGCCCGGAAGCCCTTTCAACAGGAACAGAGTCTGCACCCAAACTGGCTTTTTTTTAGGAAACTGTAACCAGCAGGAATTGCATTTTGTGAAGTGATTTTAAGAAAGCCATCTACATTTATTAGCCATCTGGATTAGAGGAATGAAGTTCTTGGTTCTAACTGCTGGCTTAGCAAAATCATCACTACTGAGCAGGATAACTTCTCACGTTGCTCTCTTTCCATGCCATGAAATGTTTGTTCCTCTTGCGCACTTTATTTATGACTGTTTGCTCTCAGCAGGTCTCTCAGATAAATCACTCTGCTGGATTCAGAGTGGCCTTTGAGCTCCAGGTTAGAGCAGGGGGAGCAGATCCTGCTGCTCCCTCTCCTCACATCCCTGCTGAGACACGCGCTGTGGGCGGGAATTGCACAAAACCTTCCCAAGCTAATCATGGAATATCCCTGGACAAGGGAGGGGGCTTCAGTTCATCGCACCTCAGCTATCGCTGTCCTCCTGCCGCTCACTTTTTTTTTGTTCTAGTCAGGGAACAGGAATATTCCTCCTTACTTTGATTATATTCATCCACCCTAAATTGTATCCCTGCACCCATCATCGCTGCAAAGCCCAGGCCCTCTCCATGGCCTGTGGGCTCTTTTAGGGCCAGTTTCCCCACAGCAAGGGGGGAATAAATCCTGCCTGCTTTCTGATGCTTCCCGGGCTCCAGGGCTGGGGTTTGATTGCTCCTGCTGCTCTGCAAGCCACGTTCCTAAGGAGATCTGCTCCTCATCTCTCCAAAAGCTGCATTTATCCTTATTACCATTGGTTCTCCCTTTAATTGAGCTCCTGACTGCATTAACCTGGGAACTTAAGTATTGATTCAAAAGCAATTGAAATCAAGGAGCTGAGCTCAGGCCTGTGCTGCCTATGGCGAAGTGCAAGTGGTGGGAACTCGCAGGAGCGGGGACTTGCCTTAGCTCGTTGGGGTTGTTGTTTCTTTCCTTGGAGGGAGAAGAGAAGCTCTTCCATCTTACTGCCGTGCCGGGAATAAGACAGATATTCTCTGTCTTTAGCTCGCAGCTTTGCCTCCCTCCCTCACACACATTTCTAGCATCTCGTAACACACTCAGCTGTGCCGAGACGAGGGGAAGCAAAGGGTTATTTTTCCCTGCCATTCCCTGGGGTTGTTACTGAGCACGTTTCTCAGCTGTCACGATCCTGTCCCCGACACCCAGCGTGTCGGGTCACATCTGGGCTGGAGGAGCAGCTGCAGGACACGCAGCCCTTGCTGCTGTCCCCACCAGTCCCCCCACAAGCACCCCCATGACAGAGCCTCCTGCGCGGGAAATGACGCTTTCCCCCTTGTTTCTGTGAGAATATTGAAATGGGAAAGTCCAGACCATTCCTAGAAACCAGTGGAGAAGAGATGCTGGAAGGGAAATTCGTAAATGAACCAATGCTGCTGGAGCAAAAACAAACCAAAAGCAAAAACCCTGAACACATGCTAAAGCCAATGGAATATTCCCCAAAGTAGCTATTCTTGTTCACCTGCATTTTATAATGCTCCCTAAACAGGAGTGCTTCTGCCAAGGCAGTAGTCTAGCCCAGGAGAGTTTTTCCCTTCCCAGGTTCTCCAGGCAGAGCCCAAAGCAGGTCCATGGAGCAAGGCCCAGCCAGCAAGGAGGAATCCGTGTGTCCAGCAAAGTGCTCCTCCGTGTTGGACAGCTGGAATGATCAGGCTTCAGCTCCCATGGGCATCATTTCTAAATTAAAATACTGTCATTAGGACACTTTTCCCAAAGCATCGTGCTTTTGTGCAGGGTAGAGGAGAAACGCACGGACTTTGTAGCCAGTGCTAATGGCTACATGCCCTCGTTTATTTTCTCGGGTTCATTCACATCCACACGCACATGCTCTTAAGGAACTGCCTTCGGGTCCGTCTCTTTGCCTCATTAACGTCTGGCTCAGCTCTGAAAGCATCGCCCAGATCAGTGGCAGGTGAACCGCAGAGCTCCGGCGTGGTTGCTTCTCACACTTCAATCGCTGCACGTTTTTGGAGGTCAACTGAATAATCTTCCTTTTCTACAACCTTGTGGTCCGCAAACTTAGACTAGAAATTTTCTCTGGGAAAGTTTAAAGATTTCTCATTTATCTTCTATTCAGAGGAAAATAAGACAAGACTATTAGAGCTGGCTGCAATACAAGATTCCCATTCAGCCAAGAATACCACTATTTCAGACTTTTCTTTCATCCCATATTTGAACAACAGTGTTAGCAGGTCCACATTTCCAATGAAATAAAAATTCCAAACTCCTAGTATAAACACTGAAAAGCCTTCTCTAAATATTTTGTTTCAATGAGGTTAAAGTGTTTCACTCAGCTTTATCATTTAATAAACTCCAACATCTTATAAGACCTTAAATGATCTTGTTGAAAAATGATAAAGTCAGAACAAGATGCTCTGGCGGAGGCACCTGGTGCTCCCAGGAAGTGTCACAGGGACCCAGAAGACCTTGGTATCTGTAGGGTTTTCTGATGTCTTCCTTCGTTTTGATCCTCTACTTTTGATCTTTTCTACAGGGGTTTAGGTTCTTCCAGGGCGATGGAAAAGCATCATTGGCCTGTGTTGGCCCATGGGGTAGATGATCTGTGGCCCCTTCTAAGCCTAGGCGAGGTAGAAGAGCTAATGACCCATGGGGTCAACCTGGTTCTACGACATTTTTGGAGAGAAAGCAATTCCACTGAAAAATGCTCTGACCTTCTCCTAGGGAGCAGCTTTCATACATGTCTGAATGAATACTCTTGTGAGGATCTGCAGCAAGATGAGGAGAGCATTGGGAATGTTTCTGATGAGGCAGGTGCCCGAAATGCGTGCAGGGCACACGTACTGTGCAGATGCAGAGGGTGTAGTGGAAAGGAGAACCAAGTTGTCTGTGCTGTCTTGAAGACAACCTCATTTCCATTTCTGTTCCAGGTGAGGGAGGAAAGGCGGCACCTTTCTTATTGCAGCCAGCCTGGGTCTCATCTTACTTGTGAAAGTTAAAGTTCATCCATCACGCGTGCCCCGGAGGCTGCATGCCAGACCAATTATTCACACTTAGCCATGCCCGGATCCCTGCAGAGCCCCGGTGCGAGCAGCGGGCCAAGCCCAAGCGGCGGCTCTTGCCCTTGGGGTTATTGCATTCATTCCTACAGCTTTCCCGTTGATTCACATGAGGATTTTTCCAGCTTGAGGGACATGAAGTGAGTCTGCAGTGCATGTACGTGTGCTTGTGCGGGCTTATGTGAGATGAGTTTTTGTAACTCTGCACTCCAGGCTTCTCTGCTCAAGTTTTCCGTGCTCTCACCAACCTGTTTAAGTGAGTCTTCCTTGTGGTTAATGTGGAGCATCCTGGGGTGCAAAGGAAGGCAAGGGACAATGGGGCTCTCTGAGCATCTGCAAACCTGCACCGTGACCCAGGATGCTGCCGTCCTGGGATGTCACTGTCCTGGGGGTGTCCACAGCAAAAGTTGCCTTATAGCTCCAGAATACACCAATCCAGGGACAAGGCATGAGGTAATGGGTGGATATTGAGAAAGGGAAGGAGGAGGGAGCATTAGTTGGCTAGCCAGTCAGTGGTCCCAGGTGCCAGCATCCACTTTTTGTGGCCAGTGTGGTGAAATAACTTATTAATGGGGAGTCAGAAGGCGCATTACGAGGTGTCTGAGAGCCTTCCCCGCCTGAGGAGCATGAAGACGTTGTTTGAAAAGGTTGAGTCGTGAGCGATAAAAGCTGGTATCACAGACTGGAAGAGGCACAGCTGAGCCCGCACTGCTGACGGGGCAAGTGCAAGGAAGGAGCTGGCTCTGAGAGCGCCTGATGGATGAAGACAAACACCTTTCCTTGACGGGAGTGAAAAGGTGGATCCGGGCAGCAGAAGGAAAGCTGCGGCTGGCTGCAGGCCCAGTGAGGGGCCAGCAAAGTTATCTTGGTAACAGCGCTCGAGATGGATATTAGCAGGCTACTTCCACATTTGTTAAGGCTTGAGAAAAGGATGTGTCAAGAATTAAGTCATGAAGTGATAACAACCTGGAAGCTTTAGCTGCAGACAGACAGGCAAGGTCATATCTCAGAGCTATTAAGTGAGACTTATAGGTGTGCTGGATGCAGAGACCTAAAGGAAAGTCTGAATCAAAGGCACTGCCCAGGACAGGAGGCTGCCTGCCTGGAAAAGGGCTGATGTTGCTCATAGCTCCTACTACTCCTACGAAAAGTGCATTTATGGGCTGGTGGGTCACTGATAAGAAGGAAAAGCCAATGTCTCCAACTCCTGTGGGGGAAATTTCAGTCTCCTGAGCAGATATGTGGGTCTGCCACAGGTCATGTGCTGAACTTCTGATTTCCTCCTGCTTCTCCTGCCGGGCTCGGGTCTCCAGCTCTTGTCTGCAACCTGCACATCTCCATCCACCCTTGCCACCCCGCTGTTCACTTCTTACTGCTGTGCTCCTTTCCCTCAAGCCTTCTCTCACATCACCCACTGCACCTGCAACTTCTCCCCTTTTTTATTCCTCAAAAAAGCTATCGGCAAAACCGCGAGCGAGAGGCAGCAGCTCAGATTGCTGCCAGCAGAGAAAAGGACCCATCTTGACTGGAGCCTGACCCCTTCAAAGTGCCCTGTGTCTCCTGCCCGGGCTGCTCTGAGAAGGTGCCCAGCGAGAGCCCGGCTCCTCTGGCTCTAGGAGGAGAACGCCCGTTGGCTGCAGCGAGGCCCGAAGGCTGCCTGTAGTGCAGAAAAATACAGTCCTTGCTCTGAGCTTTGCGCTCGTCAGTCCTGAAGCAGTGGGTGAATAACTGATAATAATCACAAAGAACTTTTGTTTTTCACATTCATGAAAAAAATCAGCGCTTGGTGATGCAGATTAGTAGATTAGTGCAAGAGGAAGAAGGGCAGAATAGCAGCATCCCAGGGTGCCCTCTCACCCTTTGCTCAGGCTCCCACCCGCAGTTCCAGAGAGCAGAACAATTAATTAATTAATTAATTAATCACTGGAAGCAGAAGAGCAGGAAGGAAAGTGAGGGAATGGCTGGATCTCGGGTATGGAGCAGGGCTGGCTGCAGGCAGCAGAGAGGCACCGTGTGCCGGAGCAAGCAGAGCACATTCCCATGCCCCGGCCGCGGCGAAGGAGCAGGGAGGTGTTGCCGAGACGAGAACATTCTTCTCCCCCTGCGGAATCGCTTTTCCAACCGCAATCACACTCTAATGCTAAATGGGAGGCGGTGCGAGTTCCTGATTTCACAGCACTCCCGCGCTAGCACGCAAGCAGGAGGCTCAGCAGAAACGCTCTGCTCGCAGGGAGCATCTCGATAGAAGCACGAGGAAAGGGAGCGGCAACCTTCTGTGAAACGAAATATTTCAGCTTGTGTCCATTTCCTTCTTGTTCAAACCTGGATGTGCAGAAGAGTTTAAGAGCTGCTAAATCGGAGGCGTTCTTGAGGCTCCCCGTGTGTACATAGCTGGCGCACACAAACACGCGGCCACCCTGTTGTTTCCTTTGTCTCCCACTCTTCATTCTTTCTTGCTATTCTCATCTGTTGTGTCTGATCTCCTCTAAAGGCCCCTCTCCCACTCTGCACTGCTGCAAGGCAGAGTGCAGGGGATCCTTCCAAGCTTAAAAAGAAAAAAAAAAGCCCTGAACGTTGCCTTTGTAGAAATAATAAATAATAACTTTGAGAGTTTGCATTTAGCTGGGCTGAACATGTGTTTGCTTGTTTGCTTTTTAAAACACAGCTTATTTTTATGCCCAATGGAGGTGGATTTATTTGCGATGTTCCTCAAGCCTTTCCCTGCTCCCAGCCCCAGCTCCGGCCTCCCAGCCATTCCTGGGAGAGCTTCATCCACAGCCGGACACGCTCTCCCCTCCGCTCTCCTGCACAGTTGGGGTTCTGCCCTTCTCTCCCCCAGGACCAGCCACCTCCCTGGGAGCTCCTCCTTCTTCCCCAAGCAAGAGGACTCTCAGGAACCTGGAATTGCAGGGGAAGCAGCCAAGTGCTCAGTCGTCGCGTCCTCCTGTCCTTCCCTGCACCACCCCGGGGTGCCGGCGTGGGCATGAGGTGGTGAGAACATTTGTCTGCCACTTCGCTTAAGCAATGGGTGAAAAAAACCCTCAATTTTAACAAGTGGGGACATTTAGGCAGCAGGCGCTCCAGGGGCAGCTCAGTGCCGATGGCATCGTGCTTCCCATTGCAAACCGGAGATTTTGGCCTGCAGACCCATTTCCTGGGCTCTGGCCTGAGCATCCCCAGCACCCTCCTTGCTCTGGAGGAGCAAAGTGAGACCTCGAGGAGTCCGAAGCGATCCCTGGGGTCCCAACCCGGGATATGCAATAGGTGCAAACAGCTTGATGCCGGAACACTCCAAAGGGACCTGCCAATGCTGGGCATGATTTGAATATGCAAGAGAAATTAAATGAGTATGATTGCATTTGGATGGACTTGCTGCACCTAAAAGATAGGGCAGACCTATTTATTTGTGTCCTATGTTTGCTGCAGGAACTCAGGTCATTTTAGTCAATTTTTTACCTGTTTTAATGTGTCTTTGTATTAGTTCTACCTACAGTGTTGCTGATTGGTAGGATGGGAACAGATGTATATGGAAATAGATATGTTAGACCTGACCAGAAACTGTCATTTTCAGTCTGCAGGAAATATCAGTATTTCTGAATTTGTGTTTACCTTGGGTTTCTGTTAAAACCTAAAATTTCCTGTGAAATAGAAATTCTAATAAAATTCTTTCAGCATGAACCAAAATGTTTTTTTGATAAGAGAATATTGTTTGGTTTAGCTATAGGCAAATCCTTGAGTCTGGTGATGTCAAAGAATGCAAATGAGTCCCAATCAAACCAGTACATGAAATATCAAAAATTAGATTAACTATTTTTCTGTCATGTAAAAGAGAAAGTGTGAATGAAGATAACATCTCCAACATGATTCATTCTGATATTTTTCCAACCAAAAGTTCCTTGAAACTGACAAGTTCTCATGAAATGATTTAAAAAAAAAAAAGTCTATTTTTGACAGAGTAAAGTTTATGTAAAGAATTTGTCAGCCGGCTTGACAAGTGTCTGCAGCATCTGTCACGGCATTCGCTCCCGGGTGCGGGCTGCAAGGAGATGCAATATGCTGCTGTCTGGAGGCACCGCGGCGGTGGGAGAAGATGCCTCTTCAGAGGAGGAGTTTTGAGGATGAGCCCCAAGCTCAAATGGGAAGAGCAGATAAACCAGCCAGAGGAGCAGGGAGAGGGGGAAGTTGGCAGAGACCGAACCTGTAGAACCGCCCGGGAACGGGGACCTCTTTCTCTGCTCCTCGTGCAGGACTCTGGGCAGAGCTGATGGAGCAAGTGCTGACCTGGCCGCTCTTCTCAAGCTCCTGCCCATCACCTGGGTCCAGGGCGCTGTGTCTCCCATTCCAGGGAGGCAGGACCAGGACCACAGGAGCTGGAATTAGTCAGGACCTAGGAGCCCTGATCAAGAAGACGTCTGGGCTCTCTAAGTGCCCAGTACAAAGAGCCTCTCTGAAGTTAGCAGAGCTATTCCCATGAATAGAGAACTAAATATGGGCTGACGGGCTGGGAGGCCCAGGGGGCTCCTTGTGCAGAGCCCAGACGCTGCTGCTGGTGTCCTGCAATGGGAAGCACTGCCCAAGACACAGGCCAGCGGTGAGAGGCCCCTCCGGAGACCTCTGCAAGCCCCAAGGCAGGACCGTGTGCACTCCAGGGACAGGCAAGGCACAGAGAGAAACCTGGACCTTGAAAGACTTAAAGACTGGTCCTATGGGAGGCTGCTGCAGCCGAAGACTTTACATGATCTGAGAGAGCAGTGCTGCACACTTGGAGAGCCGCATGCTTGGAGCACCGCGTGCTTGGAGCCCTGCATGCTTAGAGCATCGTGCATTTGGAGAAACATGCTCTTGGAGCCCTGCATGCTTGGCGCACCGCATGCTTGGACCATTGCACGCTTAGAGTGCAGGGCGCAGCCGCGGGAGCTGCTCCGTTTGTCCCAGGGCTGGCGCATGGGGCAGTGCCAGTGCTGGCCCTGGCCCTGCTGTTCCCGCTCCGGGATAGCCGTGCTCCCTATAGCGGGCCACGGGAGGTGCTGCAGCGGCAGGGTGACGGTCGCGTGATGGACTGTTTGTTTGAAAAGCACTGGCCCGGTTTTGTTAACGCGCTGCCAGAGGGTGTTGAGGTCCCCCACGCCCCTCTCGATGTTCCCCTGTCAACACTCTGTCTCCTAGGCCCTCAGCCAGAGCCATTTCCTTTCAGCCTGTGGTCTGACACCGGCGGGATCCGGGTCTCCGATAGCAGCCGAGGGCGGCCTTGCCGGAGCTGGGCTCCGAGGGGAAGGAATTGGCTCAGCCCCGTGCGCTCCGCAGGCTGGAGCTCGGCACGGAGATCGCGGCAGCGGGTTTAAAGCATCTGGTTGGCGAGCGAGCCTGGCGACGGAGGAAGGGCGCACGTGTTTTGTAGATCGTGTTAAACGAGACACGTTGAAGTGTTGGCGTCATGTTCAGGAGACCAACTGATGGATTGATTTCAAACCAGCAGCTCCGCTCTTGGCTTAGCAAAACCTTCCTTTGATGATAGATGACCTTCTGGCAGGATACTTCTCTGCTTGGGTTTGATCCTTCTTTTGGGTAAGGCTGTACACCAAAACACATCTTTGTGCTTCCAGTTCCAGCCTTTCAGATTCCTTTCCATTCTCCCCCTGTCTCCCATAAATCCTTATGACTATGTTGGCCTGCAGACCAAGGAAAGCTGACCACTTTTTATTAAAAAAAAAAAAAAAAAAAGGAGATTAGGATGTAAACGAAGACATAGTTTTTGACCCCCCTGACACTGGGGCAGTTCAGGTCTGGGTTAGGTATCTCTTTGGTGTATTCAAGACTGACTCTTCCCGTCATGGCTCTGCGATGGCGAGGAAGCTCTCGTTGTGACGTGAAGCATTTCTTTGCTCTCTTTACTCTCCCACCCTTGGACAGGCCATTTGCTGTTTTATCTGGTAATATATATTAGTGCAAACATTGTGTGCTCTTCAAACACAGACTAGTTAGATGGCTCTATTGGAGCCAGACAGCCTAATTTTGGAGGTGCTAGGGCTGAGGGACGTCCTGAGTCCCTAAAGTCCAAGCTGGAAAAATCTGGAGCCACTGAAGACCCTTAAAGGTGTGAACACATTTATAAAAGGCCTTTGCCCATGAGGAAGAAGTGGGTTTAGCAGAAGGTTTTAATGAATGTCGGCATGACCGTTGCTATAAACACTTGTGTAGGTGTGTCCATCTCATGTCTTCATCTCTGCTTGTTGGTAACAACCAAAACAACACCCCTGCACCAATGTACCCCAAGTCAGAGCTTGTCTAGGCCCTGACAAGTCTACTCAGGGCGGGTAGGAGGTGACTTCTGCAGGGGAATGTGATCTTGCTTTAGAGTTTACAGGAGCCACAGCTCTTTGGGTGGCTTGTATGGGCCAGATCTACATTATTTTCATCTGGGGTTTCCAGATCTACATTAGTTTCATGTGCTCAAATCCCTGTTGCGCAACAGCTGGGTCTCTGGGGGCTGTGGTTGGTCGGCCTCTCCCCGGATCCCGGGATGCTGCTGCCATTGGAAGCAGACAGTTACCTCCCACTCGGAGCCGGAGGCATCGGGGACAATGGAGCCGAAGTCTCCTGCAGGGCAGCATGGAGAATTATCACCAAGGGAAAACACTGGCACAGGTTCAAACAATGCAATGGCCTTTCTAAGAAGTAATTTTTATATGGACAAGGGCTGAATTCTGAGGAGGGCGTTTTGCCCACAGAATCCAGCAGGAATTTCTCTACCAGAGTGGCATTATTTTATACCAAAATGAACTTTCTGTTGAAAATAGGAGGAGATGAAAAGTAGGCAGGCACTGTGCTAACACACCCCTTCCCACCAGGGTAGGAGAGATGCCTGAGGGAATAAGAAAGTCCTATTTTGTGGCCTGTCCTTAGCTTTCATATGCAGAGATCACACCAGCTCATGTCGAGCCTCCAATACGGGCCGGGGTGATGCGATAGCATCTCGCACGCAGCACAAGTCTTTCCTCTCTGCTTTGTTCTTAAACCGGTACATGATTCCCCTGCGCCTACCCGCACGCCCGGCTCCATGTCCCTGGTGTCTGTGGAATGAAATGCGGCTGCGATCATGGTTTACATGCTAGGAGAGATGGAAGAGGAAGAACGAGGTGGGGAGGGAGGGAAGCGAGACGGGAACAAAGACAACATTGTTATCTATTCCAAAAAGCTGCAGACACTTATTCAAGGCAGAATGACTGGTTGGGATTGTGGTTTGGTTTTAAATATGTGTTTAACCTTGTGAAATAGTCAACAGCCTGGAAAGAAAACCCCACACTCAAAGGCAGAGGCTGCCCAAGGCTCCCAAGCGCTCGGCCAGATTTTCCAATTTGGGGTGTTTGGCTGGAGCCCGGTACATGGGCTTGAGGACCCAGGGGCAGAGCCCACAGCCCACGGATAAAAACATCTTCCCAGTGCTGAGCCGGGCAGCACGTTGGGCTTATCAGGCTCCTGTCTTATCAGTTCCCAGCAGATGCTTCAAGCCAATCTGTCATCTAAATCTTGGCCTGCTTCACTCTGGCCAAGGAGCTGCAAGAGCCAGAAAGCCAGAAAGAAAGAGAAAAAAAAAGAAAGAAAGAAAAGATAGAGAGAGTGGAAGAATGCAATGAGCAAACACAAATTTTATAACATCTAAATAGGAAGGAGGGAGTGAGTATACGGTGCTGCATGCCAACTTTCCAGGGTTTAGAGCACAGTCTTTGCTGTGGTACCACCACTTATGATTACGTTTGCCTGACACTTCCCATTAGGAGGCTCCACATTCACTTGTGTAGATCTTTGCCAGACTTGAATCAATTGGGCTGAAATTTCCCATGTTTGGTATCTGCCTCAGGCTGAAGCTGAGGAAACATTCCAGTCCATGTGGCATGGCCGTTTCTGAGATCATGGACAAAGGAAAAACACCGTGCATTGCAGCTAAAAAAAAAAAAGAAAATAACTCAATTCCCAATTACATTTATTTTATCTTATTGAGAAGTTCTTGCTCGCCCATGATGTGGAACAGATGCTCAGCATTTTGCATGAAACAGCTTTTGTTGCAGATAGGCCTTGTTGCTTTCTCAGGGGAAAACTGCCCTGAGTTCATAGGATCTCCAGCTGCTCCCAGGCCAGGCGGGGGTGCAGAGCCTTCACACTGGGAACCCTTAGGAAAATCCTGAGGGAGGAGAAGGCGGAAGGCACCAGGATGGAGGTGCAGAATGAGGTTGCTCCAGAGCCCTGCCAAGTCCCTGGGGAAGAGGGAGAGCACATGGACATGGACAATGATGCCTTAATCTTTTGGGTGCAATAAGATTAAGTGTCCGAGCATCATGCCCGCTCAGCGCCCTGCCCAGCCGTCCGTCGCAGTGGCTGTATTTAACTTTCTCACTGCTCAAAACAGGGTTTCTGTGGCGCCTTTTTTTCCCCCTCAGTGACTCAGCCTGATCCAACCGCCTGTTCAAGCAGAGGGAAGAAAATGCAGGCGGAGTGTGGAGGGGCTCTGGTCCAGCCTCCCGCGGGAGCCGCCGCCATGGGGTGTCCCGGGCCCCAGGTGGGAACGGCTGCATCCTCTGGAGAGGCCAGGAAGTCTCAATGTCATCAACCCTCCTTCTGATGAGAAATTCCATCCCAGTCTTGAGGAAATCCTAACTAAATTCTCATTGAAATCACTATGTTTCCACAAAAGGTTTTGATTTCCATGCATCAGCATTTTCCAACAAAAAAAAAGAAAATGAAAAAACTCGCTTTGTTGGAAAATTCCTCCTCCTCCGTCGCAAGGAGCTCGCCTGGCTCCGCGGTTCGGTCCATCCCCTCCAGAAGCTGCTGGGTGAGCGCGGGGGCCACGGAGCTGGGCACCCACGTGCACTTACACCCCGTGCCTTATAGATAAGCCGGAGATACAACACCACGGAACGGCTTAATCATGTCCCATTCATTGCTATTTGCTGGGAATGCTCAGCACAACGCTGGCCTGGCTTGCAGGGCTTCAAGGAAAGTAACTGGGTCTCCACTAAGCAGCTTAAGTGCTGGGAGCACTGACCATATGGAGCTGTGTCCGTGTCCTTGCTCTAATCTGAACCGGGAAAGAGAGGGGAGAGGGACGGCTCTGCCTCTCGCACCCTGGTGATGGGAAGGGACCCGGTGCCTGCCCATGGGTGCCCCCGCGGCAGCTCCAGAGCCCTTCGGGGCTGCCTGTGCGGACGCAGCCCATGGAAATGTGCAATTACATCCACAGGCGTCTCCTTGTAGCTGAAGCAGGTTTAATATTACAGGCAGGCACAGGAAATCTTGGCCCTTTTTTCTTTTCTTTCTTAAATTATTTTTTAAACGCGCTCCTAGTAAAGTTAATGAATCACTCCCCAAAACGAGGCTTTTATTAGCGTCTGCAACTCGGCACAGATTTCTTTTCCTTTCCTGTGGCAGAAAGATGCCAATTAAATGCAAATCTTTTGTTTGAAACCCATTCCTATGGCTGCATTAGAGTTGTTTTATCCCAACACCATTAAAAAACCTCAAGAAACAACCTGGGCTTTCCAGTTGTTTAGGGTGGTCAGAGACAATCTCTCATTCCAACAAAAGCCCAGTGCCCTGCGGCCCCATTGGCCAAAAACATCTATTCCAATGTTGTGGGCTCAGTCTCCCTCCCAACCCAGGACAAGGCTCTAGGAGATCTCCCTGATCCCATAACCCCAATTCCAGCCGTTGCCCCAAATCCCTTCTTATTTCACTTCTTTTTAGGTGCCTGCTCATAGGGGTAAATGAGAGCCAGCCCTGTCTGCTGGGTTTTGAAGAGGTGGGAAAGCCATTGCGGATGGTGGCTACTACCTCCTGGTTTGCAATAACACCGTTTCTTTTGAAAATCTGAATGAAAATCATACTATTTTTATTAAAAAGGGATGGGGGGGTGAAACCCACCACGTTTCTCTGCCCGTTCCCCGCTCCCAGCTGCGCTGCACAGCCGGCAGGTGTGCGTCAGGCGGCCGGCCACCGAGATTTACAGCCTGCCCAGGATCTCTAAGCCGAGCTTTGGGCTGGGAAGCACTTTCTGCTCGCAGACAAAGCGGCTGGAGTGAGGGGGCCCCAGGGGACACAACAACCAGAGACGGGAAAACAAACGCATCCTTCCCTATTGCCCTTAAAGAATGAAGGGCCATTTGCTGTTTTGTCCCCTTCTCCATGTCCCTGCGCAGGACACAGCAGCTCGAAGGCGAAGGGGGGTCATTGCCGTGCTGCTTGGTGGCAGCTCAGTGGCTTGGGGTGGCAGGGGCAGATCCTGTGGGGACCTGGCCGTGCTGCTTCCCGTTGGCCTCCCGCTGCGCCGCGGCTGCCAGAGCTGCACATGGCCGGTGACCGAATTCTGCGTCTTTCCACAGCCCTCGTTAAAAATAGATCAAAAGCTGTGGGTGAAGAAAAAGCCACAGGAAGCGGTTTGGGCTTCCTGTGGTCACTCGCTCCTCCGCCCTCGCCCTGCACACTGCAAACCGGGGCTGGGATCAGAGATGGCATCTGAGCCCTGCTCGCATCCGGCCCTGCGAGCATTTCCCGCAAGGAAGAACCCTCCTGCCCTGGGGCTTCACTCAGCCAGGTCTCAGCAGAGGACACAGGCAAAGTCTTTGACCCTTCCTTGCAGGCAGGGAGCAATTTAAAGTGAGGAGAAAAAAGATATCACTGTTACTCCTTCCTCTGACGCAGACACTTCATATGGGCCTTCAGCATTTGGCTGGAGAAACTGCCCTGCCCGGCTGCAAGCCTGATGCTCTGGAGGCTGCAGTGGAGGATCTGCGGGACAGCGAAGGTCTGGAGGGACCTGCAGACTTTTGCTGCACTTCCTAAGACAACACAGCACCTCCAGATTACTCCTCCTTGTGCAGCATCTGGCCTCAGCGGTGCCTACAAAACATTCCCAGAACAGCTGTTTTGGAAGAGCTGTCAGCAAGAGACCCATCATGCGAATGTTCTTGCTCTCCAGTGAGGGTGCCCCTTCCTGCTTTAATCTCAGCCTGTTTGGGAATTATAAAGGAACATTTGCTTGGAGATCCCGACTGAAATGTATATTCCAGAATGATTCCTGCAGGGTCAGTGGTGCGGTGAATACAAATCCCGAATGCTGGGAATGCGCCGGGGGCAGGAGGGGCGGGAAGTCAAGGGCAGCCCATGTCTGCAGGTGTCTGCAGGAGGGCAAGCAGCTACGCACACAGACTCGAGGCATAACCAGAAGCACCGGAGTGAGAACGAGTCAGGGAAATCTTAGCTTAGGCAAACACGGGTGACGCAGCAGTGAGATAATGAGCCTGGAGGTGCCTGTGCCAAAGGCAACACGGGAGGTCCTGCGCGCTGGGCTCCAGCAGAGCACGAAGGACCCGGCAGCTCATCCACATGGTACCTCCTGTCCCCCTGGCCCCGCGATGTGCAGTGGGGTGGCACTGGGGACTCTGCCTCTTGGACAGGCTCCCCAGCTGCGTCCCCGTCCAGCCTGGCACGCAGCAAGCCCAGCACTGCGGAAGGAGCCGCAGTAGCACGCATGCAGCTGTGCACATCTGGAACAGGCTCTTCCAGCGCAAATTCCTTGCCAGCAGCCAACCATTCTGGAAGAGACGCACCGGCAGCTGTTCCCACAGAAGGCAGAGGAAAGTGGTGGCCGCAGGCTCCGCAGGCGCTGGCAGGGGCAGCGGTGGGGGCAGTGCTGGCACCTGCACCGGCAGGAGCCCCAGTTAGCTCCATCCCTGTCTCCAAGGCCTGAGTCGCCTCTCCCTCCGGAATGCCGAGGAGCCTCCTGGATCCAGCAAGCCCCGCAAGCCCTGGAGCTGCTCAGCAGCCCCTTCCAGCAGCCGGCTCTGCTGCTGGCACTCGAGCATGGGAGGAAATTCGTGACGAGGCGCTGGAGGAACGGGTTAGCAGAGCTGCTGCAGCTCAGGGAGCCAAGACTTGTGCTTCCCATACATGCCCTGAGCAACCCCTCAGTGCGTGGCTGGGGAGCGCAGCTTCCCGATGTCCCTTGCATCCCGGGACCAAATCCCTGTGGATGGAGCAAGGGACCAGGATTGGCAAAGCACGGCAATCTCTGCAGAGAGGCAGAGGAGGTGGAAGAGCTAAGGCAGGAATACTCTGCTCTCGTTCCTCCCATCCGGACCCCTGATCTGCCCCTGCGAAGCACCGGCCCGGGTTGTCCATGAACAAGCAGAGCTTTGTGCGATGTGTTTACTGCAGGCAAGAGATTAAACCAAAGGAAACAAAGCTGCTCAAAGGCTTCGAGCGGTGACTCACGCAGAGGCCTTCCCAGGCTGTCTTCACTCGGCACATTGCTCTGTCCCAAATGAAAAATGACTGAGTCAAAATAAATAAATAAAAGTCAATAAATCTTGTGCAGCAGAGATGGTGAGTGATGGGGGAATAGAAAAACCTGTTCAAACAGAGCTGCATATTCCAGGCAGAAAATTCAACGTCACGTTCCTGAGCGGAGGGGGACACTATGGAGAGCGGAAGAGAAATAAATATACATTGGCCACGTACGTGACATAGCTTCCAGAAAGCACCAGCCGCTGGCTGTGCGGTTGGCCTTACGGGCTGCCCTGGGCAGAAGATGCTTGGGCACCTGGAGGAGCTCGGTGCAGCCCTCCTGGGAACGGGCAGGGCTCCGTCACAAGGGACATGTGGAGCACGAGAGGACCCTCAGGGTGATCAGGAAGGGATGGTGTCTCACATGCCTGTCTTCTGTATAGCAGGAGATGGTGTTTATGCAACGGACCTGCTTGGACAAGTGGACCTGGTGCCCCAGCTTGTGTGCAGGTCTTCAGCTCTGGTAAGGTGGTCTCGCTGGGAAAGAACCTCCAGGGACCTTGATCCTTTTTTCCCTTGAGCCCCAAATTGGGACGTAAGTGGTGACCTCTGTGTTGTGCTCAAAAGGGGTTCTGCAGAGCTGCAGCCACGGCAGGAAGAGCAGCACGGTATTCTGCCCCCTTCCCAGCTTTGGAGCCCTGACAAACCAGCTCTCTGGGTGGAAACGTCCACTGGGGGACTGTCCCACAAAGGCCTCTTGGCAGATGAGAGATGAGCTTCAGTTTACCTCTGTCCAGCCCCTTCCATCTCACCTCGGAGCAATTAAATTAACTTCCAAGGGAGTTTCACAGGATGGGGAGGTGATGAGCTCTCCCACATATCAGGAGTCATTATGGGTTCCCAAAACACCCGAGTTTGTCTTGGGACCAGAAGTTAAATGGACATAAGCCTCCCATCAGTGATCAGCCCATCATGCCCAGCTGCAGTCCAGGGACTTCTCCTACCAAGCCAGTGCAGTCGTCGCTGCTGGCGTTGCAATGAGCCCATGTGTGGGGAAAAGCAAGATAAATATTCACAGCAGAGCCTCTTCAAACAGGAGACTGGAGAGCATCGAAGGTGGGTGGGTTTCTCTTGAGGCGACTTTATTTCTTCTCATTCTTGGATCAAACTGAGAGAGAGAGATGGGGTGTTGGAAGAGGGTTAGAGGGATAAAGAGGCTATCGGCAGAAGGAAGCTGTGGTGGCGATAGCCAGCGTTAAGGCACAGATGAGGCAGAGCATTGGCCTGCGCTTGTACAGAAAGTTGGACTGCATAATCTAACGGTCCCTTTGGCCTTACAATTTGTGAAACTATTTCATTCTGGTAGATAGTTGGCTCTGGCTTTAAGTCATCCTAGTCAATCCAACAGCAAAACGCTGGGAAACGCAGAGACTGCTGGAACAGCACCAAGAAGTTCTTGGAGTCGTTTCTGAGAGCGTCGTTGGGCCAAACCGAAGCAGCTCTTGCTCAGCCTGCGACGGGTGAGGGTTGATTTCTCTGCAGCTCCCCGGAGAGCAGGGGACTCCGCTCCTGCCTGCATGGAGAGCACAACCCTGCTCCTAAGAGAGGGATGCAGAGCACAGCCCTCGATGTCCCGGCCGTGATGGGTGTGTTGATGGGTTTGGACAGACGCACCTTCCTCTCCTGAATCCGGTCCCTTTACTCTGACAGTTGGAGTAACAGAGTCCAAGGCCGTGGGCCCCAGGCCAGCGGATCACGTTGTGTGAAGACGATCGAGAGCCGCGTGCGCTGCCCCCCGGCTGGCCTGCACACCAGAGCGCGGCGCCTCGCAGGGACTGCGCGCACGGGGACTGCAAGGAAGGAGACGTCGGAAGCGGCTCTCGATAGGCTCTTCAGCTCTCAGGACTCCTTGTTTGCATGCCAAGACAAACAAATAAATCATATTCAAAGGCATCTGCCCACAATAGTGCTGGACTCAGGAGGACATAAAAGAGGGGAGCTGAGATCAGGGGTCAGGATTCCTGTTAGGCACGACAGCCTTGCTCAGTGCTTCCCTTTCGTTTTGTTGCCTCTTCTGCTGCAGCTTGGGTGAGAGCGGTTAGTTATTTTTCAGCCTCCCTTTGGTCTGTTCTGCCAGCAGAAATCTGGGATACGCTTGCAGGATTGGCGGGCACAGGATGCCAAAGTGCCAAAAAGCCTCCGTGTTCAGCACTGCGGAGCTGGAGGGGAATAAGAGCAAAATCCAGGGATGGGGATGAGTATGGGGGAGTTATTTCTTTCCTGGGGACGTCGGAGCCACGCCAGGCTTGTTGCTTCAGTGCCCGTCGAGGAGAGCTCCGGCCCTCAGATCTGCATCCCGTGCTTGGCGTTTGCAAGGGCTTTTCTTCAAGGGGCTTGGGGATCTGGCTGGAATCAGGTCATTTCTCGTAGTGCAGAGAGGCCAGAAGAGTCTAACTGGGAGCTGATTTCAGCTGTTCGTTTGCCAGGACTCCAACCAGAAAAAAAAGTGCAATCTGAATTAAAAAAAAAAAAAAAAAAGGAATTTCCTTCCCCTCATGGGCTGGCTTGTTTCTTAGTGTTATTTTAATGTAGGTCTGTTTGGTGCTTATTTGGAGTTTAAGGTGGCTTAAAATAAGCCATGGGCCGGTTGTGCCGCGATGTGGAGTAGGGCAGCAGCTGGAAACGCACTCGGCTCGCGGAGCCCGGTGCCCTTGGCGAGCTACAGGGGCTTCCTTATCTGCATGGGACTTTCTTCCCGGGGACCCGTGAGTCACCCGTGTCCCAGAGCTGGGAAGGGAAGAGCCCGGCTGCGGGTTGTTTGCAAAGGGCCGTCTCTGGCTTGCGCGGCTCCTCGACGGAGCCCTCCCGGAGCCTCCGGGCTGCGGAGCCGGCACGGGGAGGCAGGAGCGCCGCGGGCTCGCCCTCTCGCCCGAGCTCTCCGGCAAATTATTACTCATGCACAAATCTGACAGAGTTTTGGGACTTGTGAATGTTTTAATAAATCCCCAGTGATTGTCTCGCTATTCACAAAGAGCGAGTAACAGGATCCCATAAATCAAGGCAAAACAAACTCAGCACTTTGGGTCAGGAAAATATTGAGAAATCTGTGGGTTTTACTCTAATCCTCCCATGGCAGGAGCCCTGGAAATGCACTTTTTTCTTCTTTTTTTTTCTTGCATCCTCCTGGCTCCAGCACTACCGTCCTACCCCAGGCCCGCCAAGCCAGGGCCGCTGCTGCCCAGCCCTCTCAGCCACTTTTAGCTGCTCGGGCTGTTGGGAACTGGTGGCATCTCCATGCCCCCAGGCTCCTGAGAAAGCTGCTCCGGCTGCTTTTCTGGGCCCGTTTGCTGGTTAGCAAGGGCTCCTCAGGTCCTCAAGTCTCTCATCCTACGCCAGACCGCTGGTGACTCCAGCGGGGACTGCCTGCAGCCTGGCCTCAGTAAGCCAGGGCTTTTCTTGCATGGTTTAAATCCAATGCAGATTATTGCAATGCAGCTAGTGCTTCAAGGCCAAGCTGGGGCACAGCTCCAGCTCCTGCTCTGTGGGCTGGAGATGCATCTGCTCCGATGCCAATCCGGCCACGCGGGTGCTTGGCTAAGGGACATGGCCCCCCGGCCTCCACCTCGCCGAGTCCCGGTCCCCTGCAAGTCCCCGCTCTGGGGGCTGTGTTCTCTGCATCTCCATCTGCATCCCGTGCAGCAGGATGGGAAAACCTCTGCCCTCGTTCCCCAGCAGACTGCGTCCTCTGGGGCAGGAGGGAGGATTTCCTTCATATATGTGACATTCAAGCCCCGCTCCAGAGCAGTGGGTTAAAGGTTGGTCCTTATCTCAGCATCAGCACTGAAATTACTGAACTGTTCACAATGTCTGCACCAGAGTCAGGAAATCTGATTTGCAATAACATAATGTTCCTTTAAGTAGCATTTTCTTAAAAGACATTACTGAAGTTTAAAAAAAAAAGGGGGGGGGCACATTGCAGGGTAGCTTTAATTTTAGTTTTTGCAATTATTTTCTCAACTACTGTTGTTTAACCCTTGCTGGGCTGAAGCACAGCTCTGCAATGGCCAGAGACAGAGGGTCCTTCTGCCCCGGGCAGGCGCTGCTGCTCAGCCGTGGACAGGCCCAGGGACACAGGATCGAGGGCTCTCCATCGGCCAAGACCTTTGGCTACTGACTTGGCTCCAGCACAGCCTTCCCTTGCTCTTTTTGGTCTCTCTTGCTCTTTCTCTCTTTCTGCCTTCCTTTCTTCTTGCTTAACAAAGTCCCCCCTTCTGAGGAAGAATTGCTCAGACTTTACCAACGGCTCCAATCTGCATCTTCCCCAGCCCCTGTACTAACAATATTTTTAAAAGAGCAATGAAGTAAATCATGTGCACAGCGCAAATGCAGACTCCTTTCAATGAACCCAGTGAGATATAAATGGCAAATGCCTTATTTTCTCCTAATTTCAGTAATGGATTTGAGAGGTACTTCAGTGGCATTTCAAGAAAAAAATAATAACAAAAAGGAGTGTCACGCAGTGCCAGCCCCCGCTGGGCACCTGGCACAAGGAGCAGGAGGATCCCAGCGCTGCCGCTCCCAGCATTCCCGATGGTCCTGGTGGCCGTGGGCACCGGCGCCCAGGGTATGGACGGGGCCCAGGGCGGAAGGAGTGCGGAGCGATTGGGTTTCTCCTGGACACCCACTTACTCTGCCACCGCTGCAGCGCTCCCCCGCGCCCCAGATCTGATTAGGCTCTCCATTACCGTCTGCCGCACGCTCGCATGCCAGGAATCGCTTAACAGGGACCGGCTGGAATGCTTCTGCGGGGCGAACAGTGCGAGCTTTGGTGTTCCTCCTCCCCGCCCCCTTCACTGCCGGGGCATGTTATTACTATCAGAAATATCAGACGTTTCGACTCAAATTAAAGTCAGGTTAAATATCTCAAATGCAAAAATTCCACATGGTTCCAGATGGAAAGCGGTTCCCTAACTTCATATTGAAAAAAATAAATAAGAAACCTTTCAGACCTGGGACGGCCCCTCTGTCGGGGAGCGTCGAAGAGCCCCCACTGAATTTGAGAACTTTGAAGTCGTAATTTGGCTGGACTAATGCAAAGCATGACACACTCCGTTCGAGTATAAATAGCACATTCGTGAAATGCGCGGTGGTAAATACACTGCAGCGATAGCAGTCGAAGCAGGAACACGTGTGTGCACACATAGTGCCCAGCGGCGCGCGTGGATGTGGGCATGGAGTGCGCACGGATGCAGACACGGAGCGCGTGCGGATGCGGACACGGAGTGCACGTGGATGCGGACACGGAGCGTGCCCATGCCGCGGCCCCGCACACTCGTGCGCCCTTCACGGCGCTGCTGCCTCGGCCTTAGACACCCATCGCAGCCCCCTCACGTCCGCATGCTGGACAGCAATGTGATCGCAGTTAAACTTCACCACGTGGTAGGTGGGGAGCAACTTTATCCACAGAAAGGATGAGTTGATTTATCCACAGAAAGGAGGAGTTGGTTTAGGGTGCGTTTCTTTGTATGTTCCTTTTTATCCTGTTCATAGAATCATAGAATTATTATGGTGGGCAAAGATCAAGGTCATCGAGTCCAACTGTAAGCCCTTCAACACCATGCCTGTCAAGCCACGTCCCTAGGCGCCTCATCTACACGTTTCTTGAACACTACCAGGGATGGTGACTCCACCACTTCCCCGGACAGCCTGTTCCAAAGTTTGACTACTCTTTCTGTGTAGAAATCTTTCCCAATATCTAACCTGAACAGGCACATTTCTACTGACATAAGCCTTGATACCTGAGCCAGACTCTGCACGGACATTGCTGGCTTTGGGGCACTGCTGGCAGACCTCTCACCAGCTCCACAGCAAGTGGCTTTGCCAGCTTGCCCCAAGGATGCTCACCCCGTCGTCGTGCTTGCCACATGCCATGGCAGCAATTTTTCTTCTCTTCTACCCTTCCTTTCTTCTGTGGATTTGTCTTAATAACAGAGCTTAACTTAAGGGCAGCCTTGGGGATCCCGAGTGCTGCCACTGTCCCCGTCCCCACTGCAGGCACAGGAAGGGAGGAAGCCCCTCCAGCCATGGGCTGCAGCAGCTGCAACACCAGTACCATCCACATCATTCCTCACCCGTCCCCTTTCTGTGTCTTCTGCCTCCCGTTGTTCCCTTTCCTCGGGCTTTATGTGCTGTTTCTCATCTCGATGTTTCGTTCCCTTGCACATCTTGGCCCTCGCACTGAGAAGTTGGCTCCAGCTGAGCCATCTCCGTGCTCCGGCTGGTGTTTGTGTAGGTGATCCCAGCTCCTCTCCCTTTTGCCCTTCTCCTTTGATTTAGCTTCTTTCTATCTGTCCTCAGGTTAATCAGTGGATTAACTGCAGCTCTCCCTCCCTTTCTCCTAAATCCTTATCCTTCATCACTAATCTAGGAAACAAAACAGACCAGGTACTTTGCTGTGAAGGCAGCCAAACTATTTGCTTCCCTATCAGCCTCACTCTCCCCCACATTTCCCCGGGCCCTTCTGACCCCAGAGACACCCACTTGTCTGGAAACTCCTCTGTCTTCTGCGCTGTCCCCTGTGGCCCACTAGACCCCATCTGTCCTCATCCCACTCTTCCCCAGACCCTGCTCTTGACATTGCAGAGCTGCAGCTCCTGGAGTGGCTCCCAAGAGAGGTGAGTCCCAAAATCTATTCTCCCAAAACACACAAGCCCATCCTGATGCTGCTCCTGGACAAAGACCCCAGGGCATGCTCATAAAAACCAGTCCAGGACCCAGACTTCAGATGCCCATAAAGACCTGGGTCCCATCGCGGCCCTTGTTGTGCCCAGGTCTCCCTTGCGCTGCCTCTTCCTCTCAGTGTTTAGGCCAAACGCCTCCCCAAGCCGCATTCGGATTCCCAGCCCCTGAGATCATCTCATCCAGATGTGATATTGCACATCCGTGACATCCCCTTCTCCAATGGATACGTCTGTCCTCCTTGCTGTTCCTTGGCCTCTGCTCCCAGGGAGTCCCATTAACCCCTTGCTCTTACACATGGGGGTCATTCCGTTCTTCATTCTCTGCTTAATTTCACCCTCCTTTCTGGCCTGAGTGCTGCCCCTGCATCACTCCGAGACACTCAGCAGCTCAGACCCACAGATACCACCAGCACCGTCCATCTTCCCAGCTCCAGCATGGAGGCAGAAGCTGACAGCTGTGATGCACCTTCATTTTTAAGACCCTTCATACTTTCTGCTCTAATCAGCAGCTTCCAGTGCTGGGGGAAGGCAGGAAGGCGAGATAAACTCTGTCAGCCCTTCTGCAGAGGGACGAGCAGCACGAGATTCTCTGAAATAAAAAATGGAGCCACTGTAGGAAGGTGTCCAGTTCCCAGGAAACATCATTTCCTTGAGCAGCAGGGCAGAGTGCGGGAGCAAAGGCTTCTGGCTCAGCACTTCCCCAGCATCCGCTCGGGGCCGGAGAAGCTGAGATGCTGGAGAGCTGGTCCCCAGCGCTGGGGAGCTCGTATCCAGCACGGAGCTCAGCAGGTTTGCGGCAGGATGGTGCAGCCTTGCTGTGAGGAAGGAGGGGAGAGCACTGCATGCGCCAGATGCTGCAGGGAGAGGCCTTGCAGGGCCTCCAGGTAGACCTGTGCCCATCGCCACGTCCCTTCCTGACCTGGGAAGAAAGAGCTCAGGAGACAGCACTTGGTGCAGGAAAGGGCAGGCACAAACGTTTGGATGGGAGGATGGATGGGTGGTGGGTGGGTGGATGGATGGATGGATGGATGGATGGATGGATGGATGGATGGACAAATGGATCTGGAAGGGGAGGAGAGGAGAGGAGAGGAGAGGAGAGGAGAGAGGAGAGGGGTCGTC
>VZSV01000010.1:944598-984875 GCA_013398735.1 Nothocercus julius
GAGAGGAGAGGAGAGGAGAGGAGAGGAGAGGGGTCGTCCTGTGAAAAAGCGATTCCAGCAGCTCCCACTATGACCCGGCTTTTCAGCTCAACCACTCCTGCCAAAGTAGCATTTCCAAAGCTGCAGCTTCCTGATAAAACCTAATACCATCACCCATAAATTGTATTAAATAAACAGCAGCTGCACATCAAGGTATATTCATCAAGGGCTTCCTCTTATTTTTTTTATGAATGGCTGAAGACTCAGAGATGCTGTTTGCCAATAGCCTGTCAGTGGAGCCTGCATTTAAAATCAATTTGGTAATTACGACTCCGACTTGGAGCCACAAATCAAAAGGGAAACTTCAGCCCTTCAGGATGTTTTGGACCATTAGGGAACTGGTAATTACGCACCCCAGCCGGGCATTAATTTAAGGCCTTGGTGGAAATCCTATGGTGTGAATTTGAGACAGGAAACGGGCTGCGAGGCATTTCAAAGGTTAGGAGGCACTCTGTCAGTCTGTTTACAACCACCTAACTTAACATGGTTAAAATCTGTGAGGAAACACTCGCTGAACTTGAGCTTGCCATTGTGTTGGTTTATTTTTTCTTGCAAAAGAGGCCACTTTTCTGTTGGAGAGGAATAAATGAGGAAAATATATATAACCTTTGTTTATATAAGATCTACAGTGTTTGCACTACGCTACTCCAGGTCACTTGGAGTCTTGTGTGATGAACAGCGTGTGTGTGTGTATATAATATATATTGACGGACAGATAGAAGGATCTGAGCGAACTAGCAGAGGGAACACGTCTTTAATTGCACGAGGAGAGAGAGGCTGACTGTAAACCTCTGTTGCGCCTCCCTTCACTGCCCTTAATTCATCAGGAGGAGAAGTTAAGGTGTAATAGCCTCTCTGCTTGTATAGCAGAGCAGACCACTGCTCTGTGCCACCCCAGGAGTGTCCCCTGGTTCCTCTATCAAGCGTCTCCTGCGGAGGAAGAAGCCAGGCCACAGCTGGCCGGTGCTACAGCACAGGGAGCAAAACCCCGCTCCCTAAAAAAGCAGCCTCCGCCAGGCAGCCCTAGCCCTGCGGCATCACGTCTTGCTGTTTCTGCAGACCTGGGTTATGTTCAGTAGCTGTAAATGTTATTAATGATCATAAAATGACCCAGCTCCTCGGGTATCCTGTTGTGCTGGTTGTCGCAAGGAGCTCCTGCCCCACTTGCCGACGCTCTCCGAGTGTCGTATCCTCGCCGGAGAGATGCAGAGAGCATTAACCCCAGGAGCCGGGGACGGCGAGGGCTGGGGCTGGCCCGATCCACGAGAAGGAGATGTCTGTCTCCACTCGGATGTCTGTCTGACCGGGGCTTGAGAGACCTTGTCGCGTGGATGGAGCACTCTGGGAATGCCAGGGTTATTCTGCCAAGGAGAATCTGCTCCCAGGAGAGGGCCAGCAAGGACCAGGAGGGGACCAGGGATAGCTGGAAAAAGTCCTGGAAGCTGTGGGACCTCGCAGGAGCTCAGGAACCTCCTGTCTTGCTGCTCCCTTCTCTGCGCTGCTCCAGGGATGCTGCTTTTCCCCTGGTTTCCAAAGGCTGCATATGTCCCACAGGCTCCAGCCGCTGCAATAGCCTGGCTTTGGAAAGATTCACTGTAACAATCAGGCAAAATGAGATGTGGGAATACCTCATCCAGGATATAAATCCTTTTGGTTTAATTTTCCAACCCCCCCCCCCCCCCCCCCCCCCGCCTGGCGGAGTGGCTGGGGGATCCAGTGCTGTGGCCCCACTCTTTAAATCACATTTCTTTCTTTAAACTCTTCCTCTTAAGTCACTGCTTTACAGGCCAGACGGTGCCATCGCCGCTTCCCTGCAGCTAAATGTCACGTTGGAAAATCCCAGGCACTTCACGCAGGAAAGACGGAGCAATTTTCTTTTGTGGACGTGTCAACACTTGGCATTTCCTGTTATTTTCCCCAAGTCCCCCCAGACCAAACCCAAAACACATATAAATATATATTGGAAACGGAGATGTTGTCTTTATTACAAGCCTTGCTTTGAATGGCAATTTCTGCCTTTGCTTTAAATACATCAATTTAAAGAGACAGGCACAAATGTGCTTGAGGAGCCAGCAAGAGAAGGGAAGGGGGGTCCTGATTTGCTCTCGCTCCCCTTCCTGCTCTTCCTCTTGCACGAACCAAGCCATTGTGGGAGTCACAAGGAACCAAAACCAGCGGCCACCGAGAGGCCGTGGAGGAGCCGGGATGTGGGGCTGAGATGCAGGGCTAGAAGATGGGCCAGGAGGGTTGGGGGGTGCTGGGCAAGGGACAGAGAGGACATTAAAAGGCTCAGTCTGAAGTTCCTGACAAACCACTAAGCTTGGGGACCACGTGCCGATCAAAGCTTCGCATTTGCAAATCAATAAAAATAAACGTGCAGAGAAGACTCAGGAATATTTTAACATAAATCTCCATAAACCCTCATGCGGGAAGTGCCTGTGAACGCATTGGCTGGTGGCCGGGCTGCCGTCCCTGCCGGCGGAGCGGTGCCGGCCCCGAGCGTCGCCCCGGCTCTGCGTCCCTTTCTGGAAACGCGTGTGCAAAGAGGACAGGTTGGGGCCACTTCTCCTCATCGTCACCATCTGAGCTCCGAAATCCCTCCGCTGTGCAATATGTGGTGCCATAAACGGGGGAAACGACCCAGGGAAAGCAATCTGTCCCCTTGGCGAGGAGTTCCCATCCACGCCGGCCGCCGCTCGGCGCCTTCCGTGCACTCCACGTCTCGCAGGCTGACGGGAACGGGACGTTCGTTCCGCTGGGAAATTCTGACATTTCACATTTTCATTGTTTTCTTTGGGCTTTTCTTTAATCCCAAGTCAGGACGAAAAAAAAAAGTTTGAAATCTTGAAAGCTTAGAAAACCAAAGGCTCCTTGAGGCTTTCTGCTTCCCTTGCACAGAGAGTCAGGGAAAGTGAACTCAGGTCTTCTACTTCCACCTTAGATAGTTCTGGAATTGTTCTGCTAAAATACCAGCTCCCGACCTAGCTCCCAAAGCATTCCTGGTGCAGCAGGACCATCTCAGCCAAACACGAACGCTGTTTACTACTTCACGTGGACGCCGTTAACCTTAACCATCATTATCCCCGGAGCAGAGCCAGGTAAGCTGAGGCACGGCAGCACAGCCCCCCCTTCCACATCCACCCTTCTTCCTGCACTTCCTGGCTCCTCTTTGCAGCTTCCAAGCGCAGGCGCCATGATCCGAACAGCTGCCAAAATCCCGAGCTGGAACTCAGCCTAGGAAGGAGGCACGGAGGCTTTCCAGCCTCCCTCTCCACTAACAGGGACTCTGCAGCCTGGAGTGGCCTTGGGAAGTGTTTCTTGCTGCAGACAACTGGGATCTGCCAGGCATTCATGAAGAGCCTGAGGAAGCAGCGGAAACCCCAGAGAATTTGCTCCAACCATTCCCAGAAGCTCCCAAGTTGCCCCGTGGTGGGATCCGTGCCCGGCCTCCCTGGGAAGGGCCACCACATGCAGCTCTGCCAGAGAGCCCAGGGCTGCTCCGGATCCACTCCCGGCTCAGCCCCATGGGCAGCCGAGGGAAAAGTACCACCGCGGGGGGCACAAACCCCTGGAAAAGCTCCGAGCAAGAGCGTCAACCCTTTTAATCACGTTGCTCGCTCGGCCATCCCACATTTCTTTGGGCAAAAATGGCCCAAATGGGAATTGAAACCTTTTGTTTCATTTTGAGCGAAGCATTTTGGCTGAGCTGAAAAGAACACACATTTGTGGGGGGAAGAGACAGAGAATAGGTCATTGCAGCAGCCAGGAAATAGTTTGTTGCAGTTCAAATAAAACTTAATTCTGTTATTGTTGCTGTTCCTTGCTGCCGAGGGCTCCCGAGAAGGAGATGGCAGCGGCAGAGCGGGCAGGGCCGTCAGCGCCCTCGCTGCTGGTGGCACCTCCTTGGCGTCTCCTCAGCATCACTGGATCATGGCAGCATTCTGGGACTCCACGCGGAGGCCGTGCCAGGAGTGAGGCCCATTGCAAACCCGTATGCGCGGCTGGGCTGTGTCCCTCGGGGCAGGTCACCCTGTGCTCAGCTGGTCACCCTGTCGTGGTGCTGGGAGGTGGGACAAGGACCTGGACCCAGCTGTGTCCCTGGCAGAGGTCCCCTGGGAGGAAGAGGAGGCAGAGCCAGGAGCCTCAGTGCTCCTTGCAGCTTCCAATAGTGCTGTTGTGGCCAGCAGAGACTCTTCCCTTTGCCTCTGGCCTCACGGCAAGGAGGGGATGGGGCAGGGACAGCCCAGCTGGAAGGGCAGACATGGGCTCCAGCACTCCTGCGAGGATGAGGAGCACCTGGAGGAGGCTGAGACCTCCCCATCAGGAAAGCCCTCATGGCTGTGGGAGTTCTGCAGGTTCAGGAACACAATCTTCAGATGCGAAGGGGCCTGAGCAGGAGCCACCAGGACTGGTCTCGTGTCTTCACCTCTGCAAGCCGCTCACAACAAGGTCCTCCTTGCCCGACCTCCCTGGCCTCATCCCGAAACCACCCTGCCAGGCTGAGGCTTATCTGGCAAATGTGCACGGAGCGCCAAGACAACCCAAGGGACAGTCCTTGGGCTAGACAGTCCAAGGGGAAGTCTGCTTGCTCGCGGGCTCCTCCGCAGCTGTCCCTGCTGCACAGCTCTGCACTGCGGCTGCGAGACTAATTGGTTGCAAGTCACTTATCAGGCAAACTTTACCCTCTCTTCCGGTTCATGAATTGCTCATGAGCTATTTATGATTTTTTTTGACTTTAATTGTTATCCTAAATTATTCATCAAATAATTTCAATAACTAGTGCTCGGGCCAGATTACATTTTAAATGAGCTGTTTCCGCAAACGCTCCTGCCAGGGAACTTGTTGCCGAGAAGCTACATAAGGCAAATGCAGGAGGGACACAGAGCCCAGGGCAGCAGAAATGCAGAGGGAACTTCTGCCACAGGGGTTTCGCCCCAGTGTGCTCTTGTTTAGTGCAAGCTCAGCTGCGAAGAGCCCATGGTGACCCACACGGTGCCTCTCAGGAGCTGCTGGAATGGGGCACGTTGCTGCAGGCAAGGAAGCGGACGGGTTCTGGCAACAGCACAGCAAGTGGGGCACAGGCTGCGGGTCCCCCGGTACCGCGCTCCTGAGTGATGGGGGGCATCGAGTAATCGGGCGGTGGCTCCACCGCCTCGTGCCTGGACAGGGTGCCCTGCACCGCTGCCGTTCCTCTGCTGATAACCGGGAGATGCTGCTTTTGCACAGCAGCCCCCAGGGCTAATTAGCTCCCGAGTCAAAAGGGAGACCTGAGATGGGGTGAGTGATGGCCTTGAAGCAGCAGGGCCCCGGCGCATCCCTGCTCACATCCCCTCAGCCTGCAAAGCATTTCTTGCCACTAAACACATCCCCCTCCAAACAGCCCCAGCAATGTGGAAGGGCTTCTCTTGCCTCAGGGCCATTGCAGGAGCCTCCTCCATATAGGTGCTAGGGACAGTCCCTTTCCAAGGGCACCATTCCCTTACTCTAAGCACAGCTGGGGTGTTAGGCCATTGGCCTAAACAGATCCTGCAGCCTTTGGCCAACAAGAGGCTTTTCCTGCTGCCTGCTGGGGTTAAGCAAAGGAGGAACATCCTGCCTGCCCTAGCGCAGGGCTAGGGGTGCCTCTAGGAAGGCAATAAAGGAGCCACCGCAGCAATCGCTGCTCTCCATTTCCAAAGCTCCTGCAGCTGGAAGGGGAGCAGAGAAGCCCTGGTGCAAGGTCTGCTCCGAAGGGACAGTTCAGCCCTGCTCTGTGCTGACCACTGTGCAAGAACGGGGCTGTACTGACGGAGCATCGCCTGCAACATCGCCCCTGAGGGGCCCAGGCGTCCGGGAGCCTGCGGGCGCAGGCGCGCGCTCCAAGTGCGCCAGCACAGACCACAGCCATAACGAGGACAAGGTGGGAACTTCGGGAGGAGGCTGAGAACTGACCTTGTCTGCTCCCAAAATAATATATCTCTGGGAGCTGGTTCAGGTTTCCTGGCTTCAGCACCACTATTGAAAATTTACGGTTTGAGAAAGTTCTTGGAGCCCAAATCCCTCGACCTGTCACCTCTTCAAGCTCGCCTTTATCAAGGCACCAGTTCCTCTTCCTCCCACCCTTTGTTTCCAGCCGCGGTTCAGAGGCTCAGCCCTGGCGCTGCCACAGCCGCTGCTTACACTGAAGCCGTGTGAAGATGCGATAAATCCTCTCAGTTCCCTCCTCCCTCAGCTCCTCTTTTTGTTCCGCTCTCCCTTTTCCCCAGGACGACGTGGAGCATCGTGTTGACGTTCTGCTCTCTGCCAGCCTCGCCGCTGCTCTCAGCTTGGTCCTGCACGCAGGTACCACGCGCCGCACGTTGCCGCAGAGACAGGCAGCTCTGACCCTGGGGATGCTGGATCTGCATCCTGCATTGGCATCCTGAAACACACATCCATCACCGATCAATCCCAAAGACATTGCCAGGCTGTCGGCTTTAATAATGACACAGGGTATTTTGAGAGAGAGAGACAGGGTACCCCCCCACAGCCCCTGCTGCAGGGGAGGAATTTGCTCTGTGTTTGACATTGACATTGGAAAAAAATATATATATATATACACAAAGGTTTATTAGCACAGAGCTTCCCTGCTACAGAGATTTCTATAACCTGTGAAATAGAAGAAAATAATTACAGAAGAATAGAAGAAAAAATTACTTATACCACTAGGGAACTTTCCAGGCTTGTCCTAGCAGGAGACAGAAGGGCAGCAAGGTCCCCTAAAGGGAAGTGGAAGGTTTCTGAGTTTGGGCAAGAATTACAGGGAAAGTCTAGCTAGTGTGGGACAGCACAGATGAGAAGCTGAATATGTTTGAGTGCCAAGGGATTTGTGAAGGAAGCTTATAAGGATGTAGGAAATAATGAAAGGAGAGAAGAACAACCAGAAGAACAGAAGGGGTCTATTCCAGGAGGACTGAGATGGCTACAGAGGGAAGGGGAGGAAATATGACACTGTTCAATAAAGTCACAGGCAATTGGGAGGAGGTGAGTAAGAAACAACTACTCACATTTTCCCAGGACGAAACACCCTCAAGACATCCAAGAAAGTTATCCAACAATGGATTTAGAACAAATCAAAGGAAGGCTCCTATCACACAGGACCTGAGCACCTAGTGCAACTCCCTGCTGCGGGGTTCTGCAGAGGATGGAGCAACAACCCAGCAAGCGAAGCCGAGAATCGGATCTGGGGGAAAGGCATACGAAGGACTCCTACAACCAACAGTCCAGATCAGCCCTCTGCTCAGGAAAACCCTTGATTTGGTGAGTGCCAGAACATGGAGAGATGCAAACAGGAGAGAGATCACTGTGCATGCCCTGTTCCCTGTGCTGCTGACTTGGCACACAATAGTGTCTGCTGCTGGAGAGGAGACACGGAATTGGATGCACGGAGAGGAACCGTCCTGCTCGGGCAGCAGTGTTGTCCTACTGCTGCTCCTCTACCATTTCTGGAGTGGCTTAGTGCTATCAGCATCCTAAGAACAGATTAATCCAGGACTGGAAAGCCCACATGAAGCCCAGCTTCACTCCCACACCTTCTGTCATCTTGGTCTTTCAATGAAAGAGCCCGAAAGAGCCCATGAATCACCACCACCCTCTAAACCCCAAAATAACAACAACAAAAAAGGCTAACCCCACCCCCCCAAACGCTGACAGTGCTGTCAAACCAGGAGAGCTGGACAGCACGCGGATCAGACGGGTTCAGCTGCTCCCAGGCTGGAGCTGAGCGCACACACCTTGGGACTGCTCCCTACAGCTTGGCTTTGGATCAAAGCAGCTGGGGAAAAGCATATGCAGTTTCTCTTCCTTGCTAAGCAAGGAAGACGATCCATAATCACAGATCTGCAGAGGGAGGCACCCCTGTCTGCAGGATTTGTTCTCCAGCTGGTCTCACAGCGGCCCTTTGCAGGGAACTCTCCAGCAGCTATTAAAATCTGATGAAATTCCACCCCAGTTAGTTTTGTCAGCAGAAAGCTCCAGACTGACCTACAAAGGACTGTCCCTCTAGACTTGACTATCTGCTGGCTTATCTTTCACATGCATCTCAGCTGCATGACCTGTTCGACAGTGTCACAGAGGAGACTCGTCAGAGCTAAGGAAGAAACTTGGGGCTTGGGAGTATCTGTGGGAACACGGAGAGATGGAGCATCTCTTGCCAGGGCTCACCCCGCTTCTTGGGGCACCTTGTTGCTGTTGTGGCTCCTGTGACGCTTTGCTGAAGGACACAGGACAATCTACACCCGCCATCAGCAGCTCCACATTGCCCCTTTCCCATGTCAGGGGGCACCTGAGGCCTCTTTTGCTCTTGCCCTCCTACCTCCCACATGATTTCAGGCATAGCCGGACCAAAGTCACATTTTTCAGACACGGACATTCACACTCTTCTCTCACACACAGTTACTAGCTACTTCACCAGTATTTCCAAAGATTTATATAGCTTTTATAGCCTGTTTTTATGATGTTTGAGCAATTGTTTGTTTAACATGTATTGTGTATCAATGGCTGGGTCACACCTTGTGCACTTCGGTTTGAAGAGACGCACTTTAAATAGTCCATTAAATTTCTTCGATTAGGTTTCTTCCTATTATGCTATTTGTCCTACCTTTCCCCATACAGCACGCAAACCTCCTGCTGCACTGGAGCACGCTGAGGAGGTGGACGGTACCTCAATCCACAATGCTGAAAAGAGAGGCCTTGCTGACCAGGAAAGCAGAGGGGGCTTCAGCACAGACAGGGCTCTGATCCCAAGCTCCCCTTTCCATCTCCCCAGGGCATGCCAGCATCCCAGGATCCTTGTTGCGCCACAGGAGCCCATGGCAGCTCCAGCAGCTCAGCTGCAGGGGCCCCTTTGACACTATTCCCAGACATGGGGCTTTAGGTTGCTAAACCAGCATCCAGGAACATTTGGGAAAGAGAAACAAGAGAAAAGTCCATCAGGGACTAGGTTTGAAGAAAAAAAAAATAGAAAAAAAATACACTATTCTTCAATCATTTCACCAAGAAAAGCACCCATCCTTTCACTCAAAGGAAATCACACACCAGGCATGCATATGCTACCTGTTCAAGCCACCCACTTTAGTGTTACCCACTGGCAAAGGCTGAGTATCACCAGTAAGAGCAGACTGCTGGGGAAATTCCAGCAATGGAAGCGCTGCAATGGATGGAATTTCAGCAATGGACACAAGGGGAGCAATTTAGGAAACTGAAAGCAATTTTAAAAGACTATAAATATATATATATATAGGAAGAGAGCCTGCCCCTTAGCAGAGCACTGGGCATGGGCTAGGGTGCCGCAGGGCCAGGGAGCAGCCAGGTGCTGGGTAAGCAGGACCTAGGGACTCCATAGCTCAGGACATCTCCCCTTGTGCCCAGCCCAGGGGATTCCTGGGGTCCTGGAGCAAGCAGGGATGCGAGCAGGCCCCTTCCCCTTGCACAGATGGGCCTGACAGCATGGAAAACCATTGCCATTTCCTAGGGGCCCCACACTCTGCTTGGCCAAAACCCCCCTTCTCTCCCTTTGCACCTCTCATGATACTGAGGTTTTTATTGCCTCCCTTGCAGTGAGCCCAGCTGTCATGAAATCCAGATTCCTACCAGCTGGGATCTTAATTAGGTCAATTAATTAAGATCATTACACCACTTTCTTTGTAGGCCTGTATGGGAAAGGTTTAGGTCAGGACTTGTACTTTTCCCCCATGTATCCTTGTACAGGGTGGGGAGAAAGAGATAAGGAGGCCACCAGTGTCCCCTGCAACCCCACAGATGACAGCAGGGTGGCCCCAGGGAGCTCAGGAGCAACCTGGTCCAGGAGGAAGATACTGCAGCAGGTTTTGCAGAGCTTCATCCTTATCCGGAGAGCCGGATGCGGTGGGACAGCCCTGGTGTCCAGCAGCACTTTCAGAGTGAGCATCAATGGGCGGATATTCCCACAGGTATTCCAGGAGGACAGAGCAGCCCCTCCATGCACACCCCATGTCCTGCTTGTGCATGGAAGCCTGTGCTGTGCTTGCTGCTTGCATTGTTTTACTCTCTTTCCTTTTTAAAATCTGGGTCGCTTATTTTAAATAAAACCTGTGATTTAAGACAGGGGGAAAAAAAGTAACAGTATTTCATTTCAGAATGTTTTGATTAGTTAGACATTTCTGTCACATCCAACAGGATAAGAACTATTGGAATTTAACCTGCATTCGTGAGCAGTTTTATTTCTTTCCTTGCACCACAGCTATATTTCTTAGCAAATTTGGTATTGAGGAAAAAATGCTGTCAAGCTCTATCCAACACATTCCACTCAAGCAACTCCTTCAAATTTACCTGCCAGCAGCTGTTGGGAGCATGGCTGGCTCCGGAGGTGGAGGGCACAGCGGGAGGCAGCTGGGCCATGGGATGGAGCCCCTGCCGCAGGAGACGCTTGGGAAGAGGCTGGGCAAGGGTAGATGTCACCTGCAGGGACGGGGACACTGCTTGTCCTCCAGCCCTGCTGCTGCTCCTGCAGCTGCAGTGGCTGCAGAATCCATCCACTTCCCAGCTTGCAGCTGCCCCTGTGACTCTCTGCTCTTCCTGCACCCAGCTGGGCCTTGGTCCAGCCAGAGTAGCAAGGAGAAAGGGCAGGAGACTTGTTGTCCCCATCCACCCCATGTCCATCACAGGGAGGGACAAGGAAAGAGGGTGCTGTGATCCTGTGATCCCTGACAGCACTTGCATCCCATCCCTGTCCCTGTTCCCAGCGGGTGGCCCTGCTCTTGAGCAGGAGAGAGGGTTTATCTCTTCTGATACCTTCCCTCAGAGGTGGCTTAATGCAAATCGGAATCCAGATTTGGGGATTAGGAGAGGCACGGAAAGGTCAGCCTGGATCAATGGTGATTAGCTGAAAAGGACCTAAAGAGCCCCATTGTTTGCTCTGCATTAATGATCCGCCGGCGAGCCAAGGTTCTTGCTGAACCACTTGAGAAATGAAAGGACAAACATGCTGAGGAGGAGATTAAAGGCCCGAATCCGCACACCTGCAGGCATGCTAATGCTCTGTCTCCCTCGGAGCATCCTGCACGTTGGGTTTGCAGCACCTTCCCTACCCTGTCCTGCCCCGTCCATCCTTATGGAAGGGGGCAGGCGGGAGGGAAGGAGAACTTAGAGGCGAGGAAAAATGAGAGCAGCATCTAGCAAAAATGAGTTGATAGAAGGAAGGCAGGAATGGACGGAGAAATTTCTGTGGAAGAAAAATTGAAACATCATTTATTTTAAAGCAGAGCATCTTTTCTTCCACCTCCTGAGCATGTGTGGATGATGCCTGGTCCCACTTTTGGACTCCCAGTAGTCGACCGGGCAACTAGGTGTGCAGGAGGGGCAGCTTGAACAAGTCAGTCCCAGCTTTGCGTCCTGCAGCTCAGGCTTCCCAACCAGTTTGGGGCTTCGGTCCCTGTGACATAGTGGACAACTCCCAGGCAACACCACTTTTCCTGGAGCTGTGTTGACGTGCCACGAAAATTTGCCTTTTTGCAAAAAAAAGTTGCCTCTTTGATTTCATCTCATAATCTAAGCTTTGCTCTTCCCACTTTCCTTTCCAGATTTCTGTAAAAGCTTCATTTAGATTGAAAATGATATTTTCAGTGTGTTAATTAAGTACTAATTGCTGATTAGAAACATATTTACTAAGGTCTAACAACTATGTAACAAGTGATGTCTTATTACGCCACCATTCCCTGGGAGTTAGACCTGTAGAAAGATTCTAATCTAAGGTTCTAATAAGCAATTGGCATTTGGGTAATGTGCAGTTAGCAAGCCATGGAGCTGCTCTCCCAAATGGGATAAGACAGTTATTTATGTTAATGAGATGCCAGCTGATTATTAGAAACACATTGATACAGGTTTGAGCTGTGGTGTAACTGATACATATCTACTGCGTTCAGTAGCTGTGAAACCTCAATCAATATGTTTCTCATAATCAGCCTGCATCTTGTGGCCATAAATAACATCTTTGACACAGAGGAGAGCTCCACGTCCCAGAAGTTAGTAAGAAATCCTCATCTCCCATCGCTCTGTCCTTCCTCACCCAATACAGGGCTCTCCTGGCTCTGCCTCCTCACGGCTCGTGTCCTGGAGCAGAGTTCAATCCTGGCTTCATGGGCTCAGGATCCCCCAGATCTCATCACCTTACTCTGGAGAAGGGCTGCTGGTTCAGAGCCTTCCTTGGAGAACTGTGGAGCATCTCCAGAGGAGGGTCTGGTCTGAAGGACATTTGAATGCACTCCTGAGGCTTCCCCTGCTCAGTATTATCGAACCTTTCATCTCTTTAATTTATAGGTCTGAGAGCCAAAGGAGACCTTAAGAGTCTAGACCTTAAGTCTAGTCCAAGGATGACCATGACCATCTTTCCCAGCTTTCAGAGTTGCCTATTGAAGGAGACGGGCATGTCCCCATGTCCTGGAGGACAGTGGGATGGGGAGCAGGGACTTGGTCCCAACAGGGCCGTGGGGTGGGTTGAGATCTAGTGGCATCTCTCTTGGCATTGCTTCCTCTGCTGGCTGGGATTTTCTGGCCTTTTCCACAGTAGTGCTGCCCTTCTGCCATGCAGTAGTAATGGGGCCAGGCTCCCCTATGGATCACCTGCCTCATCACCCCTGTTTTAGCAGCCTTTATGAGTTGCTCTGTCCTGCACATAGTAAGAGTTTGGGGGGAAACAACTCCTCTAGAGAGACCCCAGTGCTGAGAAGGAAACACCAAGAGATGGAGAAGGAACCTTCCTTCTTCCGGGAGGGAAGCTCCTACTCCATAACTTTCTGTGTGACTTTGTCCAGAGTCATCTTCCACTCCATTCTTTCCGTTACACTTTTCTCCAGCAAACAGGCTTTGAGAATCCTCCCCAGTAACCACATTCTGTGGCCTCACATGGAAAGTCCTCATTTTGTCCCCTTCTCACGAAGGGCGTTTCCATGGGAAGATTCCCAGCTGCTTCTCCCACAGGTTCCTTCCAGGGTCGCCGCTTGCCTAGGAAGAGTCTCCAATCCGAAGTGTCCACTCTGCAATGTAGGAGCACATGGTGGCAGGTGACAGGGACATCTCTGAGAGCATCTCTGCCTCCCCTCCCCCCCTTTTTGAAATAATTGACCATTGACTAAGTGCTTCGTTCAGGGTGCTAACTGTTTAATCAGCATGCTGGGCCATGCTAAGCAAAATGCCTTCCAGAAGTCTAAGTATATTACATCTACCCAGTTATCTTTACAACCAAAAGCGTAATCTCATTACGGAACGAAATCAGGTTTGTTTGGCAAGATCTATTTCCATAAAGCTGTGCTGACTGACACTAATTCTGCCTCAATTCAATCCTGCAGCAGGTTTTTGCCACTCTTCTGCCGAGGCCAGGTCATCCCTTCTGCTCCCCAAGGCAGGCAGAGCCTGGAGCTCCTCCGGCTCTCCGGCACTTCCCAGCACTCCGGGCATGGAAGTGAGCAACACCTGAGCACAGGGCTCTGCCAGGGCCAGGGCGGCTCTGGGGGATAAACTGAGCAATTCCAAAGCATTTTTTTTCCCTGGGACATATGAGAGTCTCCGGTGGCTGCTACCAGGCTCAGCATTTCACACGAGAGCTGCACGTGGCCCCGCTCCCCCCTGGCCTCACCATTGCTGGGGCTCCCCTTTGGCCTAGTGTTTTTCCCTATGAATCTCCACAGCCTGGACAGCTACGGAGTTTGCTTTGGTGCCTTTACCTCCCCTTGCCAGTTTTCTAAACTTTGAAGCGCCTTATCCATCTCAGTTCCTACCAGCTTCCCCTGCTCCTGCCTAACGCTTCCTCTGCCCATGTGTTTCTGGGCGGCTGGTTTTGGGACTCTTCTTTGTGTTCAGTAACAATCATCACTGAGAAAAAAAGATAGACGTTGGACCAAAATTATCCTCATTATCCACTTAGGAAACTGTGGATTTTTCGTCATCATAAATTTTCCTTAGAGAATTTCCTATTTTCACTCATTTTTTTTTCCATCTAATTTCTCCTCCTTGGTGACTCTCAGCAGCCATGGGAGCATCCATCTTCCCCAGGCAACAGAGCCACATTTTCACCAGCCACATCCCATATCCAGCTCCTTGCACTGGAGAAAAGACACAGGAGACTCCGGAGAGACGGGAAAGCTGAGGAGGCCAGGGCTTCGCCAGGAGACAGCGCTGGGGCACTACGGCTCAGGGAACCAGGGAACCAGGACCGCGGCAGGAAGGATCCGGCCCCTCTCGGCAAAGAGCTTCGCATCCTGCAGCAGGTGAGCAGATGAGAACCAAGCCAGGTAGAAGCAGGGGATGGAAAAAACACGTAGAGGAAGCTGCAAAGGTAGCAGAGCAGCATGCAGGGCTGGCGCGCGGCTCAGCCGCACCTCGTGAATGCCAGAGACGGGCAGCGAGCGAATCCTTTTATTGTTATTTTTTTTCCTTTCAGCTTTCTTCCTTCCTTTAATCTTTGATCGCGAAACAAGCTGATTTTAATTAAAAAGCCCTCCAATTAACGCTGCTGAGGAGTTTTCATTTCCTGGGCTGCGGTAATTTGCAAGCCCGGGTTATGGAGGCTTTGTGTTCCCGCTTGTTAAATAAATAACAACAGCCCGAAGCGGGCGGGAGGCGCAGGGCGGCTCACGTGAGGGGCGCGTCGAGACGCGGGTCCCCATGGCCAGCGCTGGGCGCATCTGAATTGATGCTCCTGTCCCTCCTCGCGGGAGAGGAGCAATGGGGAGCGGCCAGGGCACAGCTCCACACTGGGGGGTCTCGGTGCCACTTTGCTGCCACCGCCAGCACCCAGCTGAACGTGGGCACTTTGGACCTGCATAACGAAAGCCCAGGAGGCCGGTGCGGGGGGGTTCCTGGGCAGAAGCTGCCGTGGGCTGGGGCCTTCTCGGCCGCGCTCAGAGCCGGAGCGGCAGCAGCGGGGCCGAGCAGCGCTGACCCCTCCTGCAGCGCACACGTGCGCTCGGCCCGCGCCGGCCTCCCCGCGCACACCCACAGCTGCGCATGCATAAAACCTCCAGGAAAGGGAAAAAAAGAAAGATTGCAAAAAGCCTCTATTATCCTCAATCCCATCTATTGTTAACAGGATCCCGAGTAGAGAGTGTTTGGAGAATTCACTTGTGATAAATATTTATACTTTGTGTTTTTGGGCTCTTATCTGCAAAGTGTGCCTGTTTGATCTGCTGTAGTGCTTTTTTCAGGTCATTTACATTCACTTTCGTAGGAGCCCTTGTCCGATAGCCGCTATCACATAATTATGTTTCTTTTGCTTATCCCTAATCCTGTCAAACCACCTACTTATCTCTAATTTCCTGTCCATTACCCTTATTGTTGGAGCTTAGCTCTCTAATGCAGGACAGAGACGGCTGCAGAGGGTCTGCAGGATGTCGGGGCATCTGAGCATCGCCAGCTGCAAGAACGCGGCCGTCCGTCTTGACCGGGCACATGCAACAAGGTACCCACCCCTGGGGACATGGAGGCACTGCAAGGCCCGGTTGTGGCATCCTTTGAGAGAGACATTCCGCTCCCCACAGAGTATCCCTGACCGTGTGCCCCGGTCACCAAGGCAACGTGGCATTTGCATGAGAACAGCACAAGGAGCGGGGGCACTGCGGGCTGTCCCATCCCTGGGGCTGGCACACCGCTGCAGGCTGCTGCATGCTCTTGCACACTGCTGCATGCTCTTGCACACTGCTGCACGCTCATGCACGCTGCTGCACACTGCTGCATGCTTCTGCACACTGCTGCGTGCTGCCACACACTTCCTCGCAGGGCTAGTGCATGGCCCCGCCTGGCACTGCCAATGTCTGGAGCAGGGCTCTCTGCCCGGGTCCCCGCTCGGGGTCGCTGCTTGTCCGCGGCGCCTCTGGGCACTGCGATTTGTTCCGATAAATATTAAAGAGCGCGCCGAGCGCTGCTCCGATGGCGTGCCTGCCCTTCAGCCTCGGGAAAGGAAGACGGAGAGCATGCTGCCCATATTTATTGCTTGAGGAAGCGCTGCTCTGGTGACACGGCCTCGGCACGGATTTGTCTGCAAGCCCGACTGGGACAGCAGGAGCCCGTGCACCGATCAGGAGTTTGCATTGGGGTTTTGCTCCGGATACGGAGAGCTCCATGGGGAACAGCCGTCCGCCGCAGCCGCCTGGGCCTGCCTGCGTAACAGAGGAGCAATGCGGTGCCTCCGGCACAGAGCCGGAGGTGACACGCCAGGACAGCGCACAAGGACGTCCCTGTCCCCACCCGGCGGTGTCGTGCACTGCTGCCGTCTGCATTTCAATTGCACTAGGCTCGAAGCACGACCGCTCTTGCTGCACGGGCAGCCCTCGGCCTGGGATGTTGCCGGCATCCAGGAAAACCCTCGGCTTCTCCTGGGCTCACACTGGGGATGGGAATGGGAGCAGGGGCTTGACCTGCACTTTGTCCTGCGGGGCAGCTGCTCCTGCTGCAGCTCTGGGTGTTATTGCCTCTGGAGCAAGAAGCCATGGATACTGGGCATGGAGAGGGCAGAGCATGGAGACCACGGAAATGGAGCCCTTCAAGAGGGACTCACACTGGCTCCCTTAATGCTGGGGCTGGGCTGGGCCATACGTGCGATCTGCAAGGCTGGTAATTAGCAGAACAGGCTGGTCCCAAGTGGGGGAAGATACCGAGTGCTGTCACCAGCTGGAGTCCTCAGCATCCACCGCGAGAGCTTCCTCAGCAGCGCTTTGAGTCCTGAAGTGACGCTGAGAGACAGCAGATCCCCCGTCCTCCAGTCCAGACATCCCTCCCAACAGAGGGATCCAGATATGAAAGGCTGCATTTGCCTTTTTAGTTTTGCCTTTTTAATTTTTAAAAAAGGTTCATAGGAGCTTGGGTACCTGCCCTCAGCCGTCTGCTCTCAAAGAGAGCAGCTCGTGACGTTCCCCTTGTTGCATTTGTGCATCAAGTGCTGGTAGCACCGAAAAAGGAGCTGGTGACAGAGCCTGCTGGGGACCTTGCTTCTCTGTTGCTTCCCAGATAAAAGCTACAGACTGAAGCTCTATCCTGCAAAACAGGAGCACGTGGCTCTGTGTAGATCAGCCGCTTCAGGATCACTTAAAAAAGTAACTTGAATCCACAGGAAAAAAACCTAAAAGCCTAAAAACCTCAACAACTGAAGCAGTCCAACCCCAGAGGAATAAATGCCACGGCTTTTTTTGACTCTCCCTGTTCTCCTCCCGGGATGGTCCCGGATGGGGCACACCTTGTTATTAGCAGGGCTGCCTTTCCCACGGGCTGGCCCAGCTGGAAACATGAAATCACCAAAAACGCCCTGCAGATGTGGGTCAGGACATGGACACCAGCACAGCAGAGCAAAATCCTGCCCTGTCCAGCGCAGCAAATGGGAGGAGACTTCACCCAAGCTGGAAAACAGCCCCGGGATGCCCTGCCCGGTGCAGAACTGCTTTTCTGTGCCTGTCACTGGTTTGACACTCTCAGTTTCCATCCCTGGCTGGCCCCAGCTCCCACAGAGCAGGCTGACCTGGATGCTGCTTTCCTAAGGCTCTCCATGGCACAACTCCCAAAGCCGCCACCGCCACCAGCGCGGAGCGGCTGCACTGAAACCGCAGCCGAGCTCGTCCCAGCAGCTGAACCACAGAGGATGGCACAGAGAGCTCGGAGAGCACCAGAGCCTGGGAGCCTCCTGATCGCCCACCCGCCCCAGAGGGACAACCCAGCCCTTCCACAAATCCACTGTTCCTGCTTGCCTTTTTCCCAGCTATTTATAGTGGGGCTAGTGAGGTGTCCCGCGCGGAGCATCCCCGGGAGCAGCGCCTCCCGTGCAGCTCATGCCCGTGTCCTCCTTGGGGACCCCCCCCCGGGAACCCCTTCCACGGTCCAGCATCGGACCCCGATCAAAAGTGGCGGCAGATGCTTGTGCAGTGCAGGTATCACCTCCTTTTTGGTGCCTTCAGGAATGAAACACTCAGTGCCTCCAACCCTTCAGCACTTAACCAAGCTGGATGCAAACAGTCCCTGTCTTGCAAGGCGCAGAGCTCCCGTCCAGGACCGGAGGCCACCAAGCAGGGGACTGTACCCATGTCCCTGCCCCAGGCCAGGCTCTACAGGACCAGCAGAGCTCTCATCTCAGGGATGCTGCTCCTGCTCTTGGCCTCGGTGCTCCCAGTTTCTGCAGCTCCCTGGGATCTGCCCCGTTGTCTCCTGCCCAGCCCAAAGCTGCTCCCGCTGTGCGGGAGCTGCCGGGGGGATGCAGGAGGCAGGAGCCCCTCTGCTTGCGGCCCCAGCTGCGCAAGGGAGAGGCTGGAGGTGTTCGGACCAAGCCGTGCTTCCCCCCAGGAGGAAAGCACCGGGTCGGCATGAGGAAGGGGATTAGGAGGGGATTCACCGCCGCGCTGTACCTGGTGCAAAGAGCAGACACTATTCCCCAGAGCTGTCAATCCAGCCCCTTTCACCAGCACTAAAATTCAATTAGTTAAAACAACAGCAACGACTGTGGCTCCAGACAGATTGCGCCTAATGCATTTGATCCCTTTTATTACTCAGCACTGCTCAAAAGCGCAGCCAGCAACATCCTCACCGACTCCCACCCGTTTCCCTGTTTTATTCTACCAGGATTAAGTCAACCCTACAGTCTCCAGCTGTTTTGTGGTTGGGCCTGGATACATCTTTATACTCTAGCTACATTATTAAGTGGATTGTGGCCAAATTAACAGAGCTGTGTCAGGGAGGACAAGGCCACTTAGGTCAATGATGGTCCTGCCAGCTGGAGAGACACGCGGGACTCATGATTTGCTAGCAAAGCCCTGGACTGTTGTCTTAGCCTCGCTGATGTCCCCAAGGGGGCTTCTGCGAAAGCCCTCGCTGCGGCAGGAATGCCTGATTTCTTGGCAGGGACATGGAGCAATCTCTCTTGGAACAGCGCAGCAGGATTTCATGCTCCACACAGTCTGTCTGCAGCATCACTCCATCGTTCGACGCCTCCTCAACCTTCTCTGAGCGCAGCCTCCACTAAGGCTGAGAGCTTCCCAATGCCTCTTCCATCCCGGAGGGAATTCAATCGGAGGATGAGAGCCCGATGCCAGGACTGGCAGGAGCTCCTGCTTCTCGGAAGCGATGCCATCGTGCTGCAGACGCGGCACCGCGGCCCTGCGAGGTCGGGCTCTGCAGGGTGGCCGCAGTGATGTGTGCAACGCTGCTCTTCCGTACGGCATGGAGACGTGTCCTGCCAGGGGACCCTGCTCCGGCGACCCCCGGCCCAGCGGGAGATCCCGCTCAGGCCATGAGTTTGCTTGTGCCAAATGGGATGACTCAGAAGGAGAGTAAACTAAACAAGCGGGAACCCGCTTCGCTCCCGGGTTCAAACACCCTTTGTGCTGTTAATGAATAGCAGCATAAGGGTCATGCAAAGAAAGGGATGAAAGCTCCATCCATCAGTTCGTTTGAAACAAGACTGTCTGCATGATTTATGAAAGTTGCCTGAACGCAGGCAGTTGGTGTGGGACTCTTTTTTCCTTTTAGAAATGAGCAGCATCCAGACCCGGTGCTGAAGCGAGCGAGCAGGAAAAGGTCCCCATCGCCTCTGGTATGTCCTGGAGGACAGGGAAAGCTCCTGGCCACACATCACCGAGGTGGCAACAGCTGCTCCCTCTGGTCCTTCCGGACTTGCCTGTCCAGGAAGTTATTCTGGAGTGACTCCTGTGAGCAGCCCTTGGCACGGCTGCTCTTATTCTGGCATGAGAACAACGTGCTCCAAATGGCTAAGCTCCTGCGTGGAAGTGGATCACACTTTATACAATTGCACCCTGTGAAATGAGAACATCCCCACCGAGAGTTAACTGCACAACTGCTCGCAGTCCGGAGTCATTGCACATGAATTTCATGCCCTACCTGAGTGCAATTTCGCCTCCCTGGTTGGACAAGTCTTAATGTGTCCTCTCTTATTCCAGGGCTGCTGCTCTCCCTGGGACACTGGCGGCCGGGCAGGCTGAAGGGCAGCGGCGAAAGAGCCCTCCCTGGCAGCGAAGGAGCCCGATGTGCATCCGCCTTTGCTGATTTTCCTGCAGCACAATAACACCACTTCCATGTGTGACTCATATTTTTCTCCCTGCCTTGGTCTTGTAGTTTTTCTAATTACTGTTAGCTTTGCAACTGTGAACATGTAATGTTCCAGAAATGTGTATGTGATTCACCTAGCGCAGGGAGCGTACTTCCAGCCAAAAGGGACTCGGAGCTTTTTCTGGCATCAGAGTGTGACCTGGAGAGCGTCCAAAAAAACTCACCAAGGTCATTTCTTTCTCCTTCTCTTTCTTGTGCGTCTCTCTCCCGGCCCCTCGCTCCCTCCCCTCTTTCCTCCAAATAAGGATCAGGCAGCACCTTGTTTATTACTCATCAGCATTCCCCCTATAAAAATTTCCCCAGAAATTCATACTAAGCCCCAGCTGCACCAAGGCCCTCTAGTCAGCTAGGAGCCCCTGTGCAAGCCGGTGCGTGCACGGACGGGCGCTGTGTGCGTGTGCACTGCTCCTCCCAGCTGCCACCATCCTGCATCCCCAGCCCAGGCAGGAGGTTGGTATTTCAGGTCCCAGCTCATCTTGCTCCTGCAGCCCAGCACGACAGGCAACAGGCGACGGACAATGGTTCACACAGACACAGCTTGAGGGCTCCTGCTGCGTATGGAAATAATCTGGTATCCCACGAATTTTTATGAAAGCAGCAGCAGCAGCAGCTTTTGCGGCTGTTATCAGCTGTTACAGGTTAGCGTTAGACATAACAGCGTCTGCTGAGGAGGGGGACCAAAAGGCATCACGGGTCAATGTCTTGTTTCAGTCCCGCGGGACGGTGTTATCCCGGGAAAGGGTCTGTCCTCGCCCTACATCACCTCCTTGGAGAGAGCAGGATGTCCCTCAGCTCTTGTTTGCCGTCACGCCGAGTGCTTGGGCAGCCCCTGGCAGGGCTGGGGAGCAGCACGAGCTCTGCATTGGCACCACGGCTGCAGTCAGGGCATTTCTGGGGAGCAAAGGGCTTTGTGGACACACACGGAGAGGAGAAATGGCACAGGCTGTGCCCAGCTTACACCAGGTGGGAGGGGTAGTAGTTAGCAGGAAAGTCCAACGGCTTTGAGCACTTTCCCACTAAAGGAGAGGCTCTGTTAACTGCAGTCATTTGGGGCCAGAGCTTGTGAGGCGCAGAGCGACCGTGGCCTGGAAGGAGCTAACGGGACTCAGAGATGCCCACGGATGGCTGGTTGGGACCGAGTAGGATGCAAGCGATGGGGCTGCGGAGGACAGCTGTGATCTGTCTCTGCGTGGGATTTCACATCTCCTGGCTGCACTGGTAGCTAACATTCCTTCTACCAACCAGCCCTCGCACCATTCTGCATCTAACCACCCAGTGCTGGCAGCTCTTCAGCTCAGTTACCTCCTCCATCCCTTCCCTTCCTTTCCCTTCCCACGTTCCCATCCCACTCTTTTTTCCATGCAAGCCAAGGGAGGGTTCAGACTCGCCCTCTCCACTGTGCCAGTTCTTTTCATTGCACATCCACTCCCCAACCACTGCAGGACCCACAAGAGACCTGGCTCATCTGCAGGAGCCCAGCGACCAGAAAAGGGTCCCCTGTTGGAAAAGGACATAAGGAGCATCTTGGCCACTGGTATTTTGGGATGGCTCACACTGCTTGCCATGTACAGAGATGCCCAATAGCAGGTTGCCCCTCTGCAGCAGCAAGAACAGTTCTTAAAGACCAGCCCAGGCCTCTGCCGGTGAGCAGATGTGAGGGGCTGCAGCTGCCTCTTCGGTGCTGGTAGGAGCTGGCAGGAGCCGAGCTCAGCTCTTAGCAGCGCAGGACACGCGGGTCCAAATGCAGTGCCAGCATTGCTTGACTGGCACTGCCTGGAGAGAGCATTTGATTCTGGGAAGGATTGGAGTGGATGGGGTGGAGAGCAAATAAATGCATTGATGTCTCAGGAAATCCTTTCAGCCCCAAGGGTTTGCTCTCCTTGCTTCCAACACTCTCCTGCCTTCTCTAGCTGCATGCATGGACGATGCTGCTCTGAGAGCACGATGAGCTCTCGCTGCTTAAGCCACCCATGTCCCTGTGACAGAATGGGATGTTTAGCCTGATTCCCCTGGCAAGGAACCTCAGAAGCAGGATGGGATATGCGGCCATGGAAGGCGGCACTTTGCTGAGAGGTTGCAAGGGTTTGCACAGCGCAGCAGCTCTTTTCCCATCATGTAACACTCACCTTGGGTTGGGCTCGTGGGAGGATTTCAGTCCCCTGACACCTTCCCTCCCAAAACATCCCGTGCCTCGACTTCCACAGCACCGAGATGATAATTCTGCAGAAAATCACTGCTCTGCCTCCGCCCTCAGTTCCCCTCCGCGTCCTCACCTCATCCCGCTCCTCCCGCACTGCAGCCTCAATTCATCTCAAAGCCTTGAATTGGCCCCAGGACCCAACCTCTCCCCAAGCCTTCTCTTTAGAGAGACGGTCACGGATGCGCCCAGGTCATCAGGGCTCTTCTGCACCACGTCGGACACTGGGGCTCTCAGCACACGGAGCGTACAGAGGGGCTTCACTGGCTGCACGGAGCGCGCGGGGCTGCGGGACGAACCACAGCGGCTGCAGACATCACTCAGGGAAATGCATCTGGTTGGGGCCAGGCTGCCCCCACCCCTTCTCACAGTCCCAGCGCATTTCATTTCCTGAAAAGGCTTAGTCTTTATTTGCAGAAGGTAACCTTGGCGCTCCGGCTCCGGCCCCGGTTTAGCAGGTTTTCCCGGCTCCCTCGGAATTGCTGCTTAGCAGCCAGGCTCAGCTCACAGGTTGCACGGAGAGACCTGCCACGTGGCCGGTGCCAACCTGCGCTAAGCAGCGCTGCCGAATTTGGAAGCAGCTGAGTCTTGGAAAGAACACATTTGAGAAAGTGCAATCAAATCCCAAAGAAATCCCAGAATTTCTCAATTACAGGGCAAAGTTCCCCCATTCGAGTCTCCAATAGGGAATCTCATATGCTCCCGTTTTTGTTCTTTTTTTTTTCCCCCCCAGCAAGCCCATCCTCGGGAGAGGTGGGAACCGAACCCCAGTGCCCCATTCCCCACCTTGAGGATTAGACAACATCTTTCCTTTCTGCTTCTTCAGCACCGAGGACATAATTTAGTGGAAAACCACAGCTCGTTCCCGCCCGGTTCCCCCTGCTCCTCGCCTCGCTGTCCCCCCCGCTGCATCGTCTGAATAGTCGGGGCTGCTCCCGTGGGACAGGAGGGGACAGAGCGTCTCGGGCTTTCAGGAGAGCATTTGTCACGAATGATGTGATGCAAAGAGCGTTCTGCAACCCACGTGCTGTTTCGGACGAGTGGTGTGTGTCGGCGGCTATGGGCTCGGCGGCGCGAGCACAGGGGATACTCTGCGCTCGCCCCCTAACAGCATTTCTCTGAATTCTTCATCTCTGAGATCACAGATAAAGGCAGGGCTTAAAGCAGTGGCCAGATCACTGTTTCACGGACCTAGAACAAATACACTAAAAGCATCCCCTGTGTGTGTGCAGATTAAGTCGTTAATGAATATTTTTGCTAAGCATCAGAAATCTGGCCGGCTTTGGAGCACAGCTCAGCCAAGACTTTGGAGATTTGGCTGCAAAGATTCGACAGCAAGCAGCGAGCGGGGGCCTCCGCTTGCTGGAAGGAGGCACCGGCTGGAAACGCGAAACTGCTCTGGCTCTGGGGCCACCAGCTGCACAGGGGCAACGTGGGCTTCTGTCCCGCAGGGACGGGCCGAGGCCAAGGGGACAGAGCCACCCCGGGGGACAGCTGCTTCCTTTGGAGAAGAGCAGAGGGAACCGGCAAGGCTTCTCAGCTGAGCATTGCCATAACAATAAATAAATGACAAATATGATAAATAATAATAAATAAAGATAAAAGGTCCTGTATGGAGGAAGGATTTGGTTTATTTGCTCCTCAGCAAGTTAGCCTAAGCTCGCACCACGCCGGGGAGCTCTGAGTGTCACGACTGGATGTGCCAAGCACCAACGCAACCTGTTGCAGCCCTGGCGACTCTACCAGCCTGGTAACAAACCTGGCCTTGCAGAGGAGCTAATTGGTTCCAGGACAGCCTTGCACTAACGAGCCAGACTGGTGGTGGTTCAGCCCGAGCTCGTTAGCTCGTGCAGCATTAGCTGGGACGTCTCTGCCTGCCTTGCTCTGCAAAAGCCTCCTCTCTGAAGCAGCAGAAGCTGTTTGAGCATGTTGTTCATGGAGTTTACTTTTGTTGCCTGTAAACCAGAGGATTTTCATTTGATTTGCGTCTAACTTCTCAATTAGCAAGCAGATAGAAATGAGGACTTCTCATCTGCGTACTGAAATGAACGGTGTGTGTGCTTTTGCTTTCCTTATTAAGGTGACTGCTTGCATAAACCTCCCTGCAAAAGCTTCTGTTGCCATACAGAGAGGGAAGGCAATTTGTGAGGGTCTGAAAATCACAGGGGGCTTTAAACTCTTGTTGGGAAACGTTAGTATATCTAGTGTGCACGTGTGTGCGTGCACTGGTGACTCCAGTGCAAGTACATGCTGAGAAAACACATAAAAATATAGGAAAAATGAGAAAATGCATGCAAACTCCTTGCACCCCAAAGCCTGGACGCAATGAATTTGGATGCAATTCCTATCAGCCTGGCTTGAGGCAGGGAAGCCCAGGCGATCCCTTCTGCAGAAGGTGATGCAGAAAAATAGGGCTGCTGTGGGCTTCAGCTGAGGAGATGGAGTTTTGTGTATGTGCTTGGGAAAAAGAAGGGGCTCTACAAATAAAAAAAATTTTAAAGGAAAGTTTTAAAAAGTCTTGGTATGCTAGAAACCCTCTCTGCCTCCCATTTCCAAGGCCTGGTGTTCAGGCAGCTCTGCAACTGTTAATTAAGACTTGTGTCCTTCTCTAGGGATGCACGGAGGTATTACAAATAATAGTATTAGCAAGAGCACCAGTGCAGACAAATTAATTAGGAGCATTATTTTAAAGATGGAAAGCTGCTGGGTTGTATTGCCATCTGTAGAGACGGGCAGGAAGGGAGAAGTGGGGACCAAAATTCCTGCCGTGATGAAGGAGGCCTGGTTGCAGTCTCAGTGCCCGCTTTGCCCAGGCAGTTTTGGCACCTCCAGGAACTAATTTTGCCTCCTTTGACCCCAAACTGGACCCACCACGAGGAGCCCAAAGACCCTCCTGGCCCCGGGGCGGCTGCAGGGAACGGGGCTTCTTGTTCTGGAGCTCGAGAGCCGCTGCCAGGGCGATCGATTGAGTCTCCCTCGTCCCCTGGCGAGGCGAGACCTTTATTGTGAATAGACTGTCTGCACCAAAAGTAGGGCCTTTTAAATGTTGTTTAAAGAAGTGTCAGGGTGTCAGGGGGGTCACTGATGAAGGGCTCTCCTCGGCCGGTCCTTACGCGCATCCTTTCCTGCTGCTGCAGGAGCGACACTGCAGAGCACGTGGCTGCTGCCACAGGGAAAGGGCCACGGGGCTGCGAAATGCTCGGGCTGAGAACTCCCTTTCCCTTCTTCTTCCTTCCCCTTTCCCTTCCTCTTCCCCATAGCAGCCCCACCATAGGCCCTTTCCCCAAATCTGCCTGTTGAGACCTTCCAGTTTGGTGGGCAAAGGGCCACGTTTGCCTCGCACCACGCGGTAACGAGCAGGTTTCTGTGCTCTGGGCACCCTGAGAGGGGACGGAGCATTTCCATCGCGTTGCAGGAACTGCACGTGTTGCTGTAATAATTAAAGCACGCTTGCAGAAAGAAGGGGCAAGGAAGAGGGGCTCCTCCTTCCTGCCCAGCTCAGAAAGGCAGGAATTGCTGGGCTGCAGCTCCCGAGAGCGCTGCGGGGAAGGGACACAAGCTCTGCCCCTTGTCCGGGCACACCGAGCAACCGTGCCGGGGCGGCCGCCCTGATATTTTTTCCAGTTTTGTGGTTTCACCCTTTGTCTGGGAGAGGATGTGGATGTAGGCAGGCCATGAGCCAGGCAGGGAATGATTCAACTTCTAGCTATTTTGGGAGAACAACCGATGGCACCCTGCACCAATCCTCACGTCCAGAAGGAGCCAACCGGGACAGTGGGGAAAAAGTAATGCCCTCAGATGTCACGCAGTTAAACGTGGGATACGATTGGTCCTATTTCCTGTAATTTTGCTGTGCTGACGGGACAATGCGACAGGCCCGGAGCAGAGGGAGTCAAGGCGGGGACAATGAGTGGCCACGTGCTCCGAGCAAGCAGCGGCCCTATCGGATCCTGCAGGGAAGAGGAGGCTGCCCAGATTCCTGCAGCTTCCCGATAGGGCCACGCATTGTTTGGGCCGTTTATTTCCATGCGGCATCAGCGGCCAAGGTCCTTCGGACACTTGGGTGAGGCAGCTCCTGTCGCTTTAGACACCGCTTCCATTTTCCTTCCTCCTCTTCCTTTCCAACAAAGCCGTTATCGCTGCCCTCATCTTGCTCCCAGGGAGGGACAAGGGGGGCTGCCGTTCCCTTCCCGGCACACACGGCCTCCGCCTTCGTCACCTGAGTCTGTCACTGCCGGCAGTAAGGGCACGGAGGCCACTAGGCTGCATTCTCGGAGCACTTTTGGAAAAGTCTGTGACTTAGTCGAGAATAAAAAGAAAAAAAACAATCTTAGCATGGCTGAGTGCTAGCGAAGCCTAGATGGCAACAGACCGATGGTCTGCATGGATGGGTGGGGTGACCAGAAGAGACCATGGCTCTCCATCCACCAAATAGGGAATGAAACAGTGCTTGGATAGATGTGGGCAGAAGAAAATGTAAGTGGACTAATAGGCCACCTCTCCAGCAAGGCAGGCCCTGCAGGAAAGAGCAGCAGCACATTGCTGGGGGCATTTGAGAATAGCCTTGGCCAGGGCCCAAGGAGAGAGACTTTCCAGACCCCTAATCTAGCGTCAGAAGAGCGTGAGCTAAATATCCTGCAGAGAGACGGCGCTCTCAGGAACAGGCACTCGCACAGGTAGCGGGTGCAGACACTTTCCCTGCCTCACCGTTCCCCCGTCTCCTCCTGGGAATGGCGACGCTCATCTGCTGGAGTGGCCACCAGCACCGTGCGCAGCCCCGCAGCTCCGCAGCCGCCAGGGCTGCGGATTCCTGAGCCCATCCGAGGATGGAAAGCACATCGCCCTACCTCCCGCTGCCCTCGTCCAGCGGTAACACTCACACGTGGTCGGAGAACACAAACAGACCAATTTTTCCATCTCCAGCTCCTCAAATGCTTTTGTTCATCGAGAGCTGCTGTTTTGTTCATCACTCCTCTTCCAGTGTGTTCCCAGAGTGTGCTCAGCCCTTGCTAATTAAAGCGGGGCAAGGAGAGGCAGTGAGCTGTGCATGGAGCCGACACCAGGAGCATGGATGCTGTGAGTCAGGGAATGCTCCCTGCCAATTCCCCACATATGCTTTTGTACTCACTCATTGTTCGGCCTATTTTTTCCCAAGGAGTTAAGCAGATGGATGGAAGCACTAACTGGATGTGCCCAAGACTACACTGAGCCTTAAAAAATCCGCTCTGTACCTTGGTGAGCAAGCTCCTGTAGGAGGCTGGGACAGCAGGGAGGCGGGAGGGTCTCATCCTACCGGCAGCAAGAGTGCGGAAAGCAAGGGGAGTAAGAACTACCCTAAAGGCAGATGAATAGTTTTAGGCGGAAATTGGTAGTATATGTCTGATAAAAGCTACAAAAATCAGGGATTTCAGATCTGTTTCAAGGTTGGAGTATATCTGTGATGAGGAGCTCCAGCTGCTTCTGCCCGGGGGCTGAACAGAGCGGGAGTGCGTGCCGGCGGCAGCGGCTCAGCCGGGAGGAGCGGCTCGCGCTCCGGAATAGCATCGTCAAGGAAGGTCTTCTGAGCCACACGGAGATGCTTCGCTCGTGTTTCCTCATGCTCTCCCACTGCAAGAAAAGCCCTGAGGAAATCTGGGTCTCCACCCCTGCTAAGGAGATGGTTGAGGAGCACCATGAGCATCTCCCGAGCCTAAGCCAAGTGTCTGCTCAGCATTCCCTGCACAGGATCCTGGTGCTCCTTCTTTCTGGGAAGGGGACACCCAAGGCAGGGAGCCCTTGTCCCAGGGAAGAGAATGAGGCAGAGCATCATGGACCCACAGGGAAAACCACACCTATATCTTACTCGTGGGATCCTCATCCGCAAAGGCAGAGCAGTGTGGCACCCACACACATGGTTCTCAGGCTGCCCAGCTCTGATGATGCTTAAAATGCACACGCTGAGAAGAGAAAGCAGAGAGGCAAGAAGCATGACAAAGAGAAATTAAGACTGAAACTAGCTGTAACAGAACAGACACCTCAGATTGGATCAATGTCTGTTTTAATGCAGAATATTTCTGTCTCAGAAATGTCTCATCGTTCCAGGCGGGCACCAGCTTTTGACAGCAGGTTTGTTCAGTGAGGAGCATGTAGAGCAGCTGGACACAGACACAGCTCCCGGGTTACATTCGTTAGAGCTCTGTAAAATGCTTTAACAGTCTAGAATAAAAAGCCAATTTTTTTTTTTCCTCAAAATGAGGGATTCATGGTGATATTAACACTCCCTTATCACTGTTGTCGTTGCAGAAGCACATGCATTTCATCATCTGCAGCCTGCCAGGGAAACAACAAGCCATCTTCCCCACACTTCATTTCAGAACAGTGCCTGCTCACACGCTCCACACTTGCATGAAACGGTGCAGAGGATGCCAAGGTGCAGCTACACCGTTAAACCGGGCCAGGCAGGGGCGGCTGCTGGGTTCGGCTGCAAGGGGGTGCGTGAAGGCTCAATAATAGACCTAAATAGTATTTCTCTGTCACGGGTTGCCTGCCCACCCCATGTTCTGTTTTCTGTTTTTTGTTTTCTTCTTTTCCTCTCAGAGACCATGGAAAAAAGCTTCAGGCCACCCAGACTGTGAACACGGAACACCAGGGCAGCTAGAGGGATTTCATCCAAGCTGGATGATGTTCTGAAGGTAGGTATGGCCTAAGCTTCTGTGTTTTCCAAGCTGCTTGGAGGAAAAAAAAAAAAAAAAAAAAAAAAAAAAAAAAAAAAAAAAAAAAAAAAAAAAAAAAAAAGATCTGGCTCAGGCCTTTGCTTTGAAACTCAAATCAAGCCTCTACTGATACAGTCTGAAAATGCTTGGCTTGCTCCCATTTAGAAATGAGACATATCCAATGGTCTCATTCCCTCTGAAGTTTGTCTTATTCTCACGTAGCAAGGTGTGATGTGAAAACCCTTTCGTTTTGGCACTGCATTTTTGGTCCAAGCAGAACCAGGAAGCACATGAAATCCCAGGGGAAGAGAGATCTTGCAAAATTTTCTGGCTTAATCCTCAAACCAAAGCTCTTTTCAATACATTCAGATGAGCTGCCTGAGCAGCCCATTCCCAAAGCCAGCAGGATTTACAAACCTCTTGAGACCCATCTCTAAGTCTTTAAAAAAGTCTCACTTGGGGTTCTCTAAGCGACACTGAGGACCAGCGCGGCACAGCTCCCCCATCTCCATTTAAGCTGCATGGCCTAAACCAAGCCAAGCCTCTGGCTCTTCAGAATCATTATGACTTTCTGAATACCACAGAAATGCAAGAACATAATCCAACTTTGGCAAAAAAAATCAGCATTGGCCAAGGTCAGTCCCATCTTGTGCATAACTGGATCACGCACTGAGGTTAGACACAACATGCTTCCAAGGATGGAGTGGAAGGTGTGCCTCTTGGTAGGCATCAAAACCTCCTGACCACAGGGCAGAAATATCCTCATTGGGACCCCTGCCACAGTCTGAGCACTCAAACAAAGAAAAAACAATCCAACCACACTGTTTTCCACAGAGCACATATGGCATATGTGCCTGAGGATGAGCATCTTGATACAGCAGGGACACAAGACCAAAACTCTCCTAGAATAAATCAAATGAGCCACACACAAAACTGACCGCGTTCTTCCCAAACAAGCCAGTGATTCCACACAGCTTTAATGAGCGTGACTGTGAAGTTCTGAAGTCCAGCAGCATGGTTCTTTTAGGAACTGTTTTATGCAAAAGCATCTTTGCAATACAGAGCAGCCCTGGGCATGACCTATTTGCCCTACTGGGTTGAGTCTGATTAGTTCTCAAGGGATCCCGGCTGCATGGAGTGATACACAGCTGCCATGAGCATCACCCAGTGCACAGCAAAGGCCAGTGCTGCCCCAGGGGCCCTGCACCCTGCTTGTACAAATTTCCCAAATTTCACAGCAATAATGATCTCTGAATCTGCCAGGGACATGAGCTATTCAAAAGTAAACTAAGCACAACCCTGTGGAAGGCCCCGTGTGGGACAGTCTCCTCTTGCTCTAAGGAGGGCAAATGAAATGGGACTTGGTGAGTCTGCTCCATCTGTAATTCCTACATATAAATGAAAAAACAGGAGAGAGAAAATTACCAAGAATGTGAGATGCAGAAACAGAGCTGTTTCTAAACAGGATGCTTTTAAAGCCTTCCAGGAGGCATGTGCTGGTTCTTTAATCCCCATCAGTTCATTTATACCTAGTAACTTTTTACTGCTCCTCTATTACATCAGGCCCTATTGGGACAGAAGATGGTGGTGGAAGAAACTCAGGAAGTTGGAAATTTCGGGGAGATGGAGTGGATGAGCTATATAGGTCCTGTCGCTAACTCTAGTAGAGTTCAAATTTGGGTAAAACACTTGGATGTTTGAATACTTCTCCAAGCTCATCCAGCACCTCAAGCCAACAAATTTGGCTAAAACTCTCCTGACTGCAGGAGCTCTTTGGAGATCTCAGGTGATTTCTACTTTCAGTCAAGCCAGAAATATCAGCAGAGAGGCTGGTCTCCATCAACAGGGAAAACAGGGCAGAGAAGTTAGAGAAACGCTGCTCAGCTGCCCGAAGGCGTGTGCTTCGTTTTGCAAACGAGTGTCCTGGGGACTCAGGAAGGGTTTTCATTTTATCTGCACCCAACAAGGCCCAAAGATTTCCTAGCTCCAAGAGCCATTTTATAGCCTCAGCAATGCTCTCTCACTCCAGAAAGTTTGCACGGTAACTGAGCCAAAGCTCAAAGAATAAGGAGGGTTGCAAATGTTATTGCTGCTACGCATTCAAGACTGTCCATTGGAATAAACGGGCACAGAGGCTGACTCACTTCTCGGTGGCGTGCACAGTGTAAAGAATGCTCCTTCCAAAACAAAAAGCACAAGGAGGATACAGGGCAGAAAAGGTCCTTTGTGAAACACATTTTTTTTCTCTTTTGGATAGTTGGGGTGGTCAGGCCTGGTAGACTGCAAGTAAAACCACCAGGAGGCCAACAGACAGGTTTGTTTAAAAAAAGAAGCTCCTTGGGAAGCAGGTACAAAGACAAATAACATCAGCAGTCTTAAGGAGACTTTATTCACTGCTCCCTTATCTTCTCATCTGATTTTTCCATTGAATGGCAGCCTTTTTCTTCCTTCCTTGGTAGGCACTTTCATCTAAGCGGAGCTGGGGCCTGGCGGAAGTCCCAGCTGCGTCACTGAGATAGTGGCTCTCAGAAGAAACACGAACTCCTCCAGATTTGGAGCAACTCTGACTCCCAGCATGAGCTTTTCTGAGGTGCTCAGTGTTTTATAGACCTTCTGTGGGTCAGCACCATGGCAGGAGGTTGGGCTGCTTCTTTAGCTAGACCAGTCTGCAAAGGAACATCTCTAACCTTGAAATCTTGTGCAAACTGGCGGATCTGGGATCTCCCCCAGGTTATTGCATTCTGAAGTTCTTCCGCTTGTGTTCCCTGCATGCAGCTGGAATGTTAACGGTAGCTCCACTGGAAGACCACACGTACAGTGTCTCTTGCAAAAATGGGCCTTCTAAAATCAGTGGCAATTTGCAGACGGTCTGTTATTCACCTGCAGGCAGCATTGCTCAACCTCCACCCATCTCCTTCTCTGCACCTTTAGAAAGAAAGCTGAGGGTAAGATTAGAGCTCGGCTTCCATCTTGGAGAAAGGACAACAGGGATGCTAAAAATCCTGGCTGCTGAGAAAACGGAAATGGTCTCCGGCCTCTGGGCACAGAAATAGATGACATCTCACCAGCAAGGGAATGATAAACCAAAAAAAGGGAGGAATATGGGAGAAAAATACATACGAAAAATGCAGAGAGAATGGACAAAGAGAGATGGGATAAAATCAGAAAGGGAAAGGAGAGAAAATGTTGAGGCAGATCTTACTAGTAAAGACAATGTGAGAAAGGCTGAAAAGTCTTCCAGGGAGCAGCTCTTCCCAAAACGCTCCACTCTCCGAGCTCTTTCGCCTTACGGAGAGGCAGGAATGCCTTTTCCCATCAGCCACATTTTGTTCCTGCTCTGTTTTCCCCTCGCAGACTTTGTTCTTTCACCTTGCAAGCTATTGCAGGGGGTAAGGGTTAATTCCTTCCAGGTGCTCCGCTCCGGCCACGCTGCCGTGCCGTGCAGCTCCCTCCCTGCTCCGCTTCCTCCAAGCCTCACCGCTTTCTGTGGCTCTGCCACGGGAGCCTGGGGAATGGCTGAGGATTCGCAGCCCTGAGGACGTCAGGCCTGCAAAATGCATCGCTGAAATCAGCTTTTACCATGACTTCTTCCCCATGAAAACTGGGCTGCACATCCCGAGAGAAGAGACCGCAGCTCCTCGTCGCAGGTGAACACGTTCTCGTGGGAACTTGTGGTTTTCTGGACAAAGCTCGGAAGAAGCAGAGGGGCAACGTTAGGCCAGGAAATAACATCGATTTCAGTTAAATGCTTTGGCATGTCAATAGATGTTTCTGAGGGGAAAAAGTGGTTGTTTGGTTGTGGGCAGAAGTTCAGCACGGTAAAAAACAAGTTCTTCACATGACTCTAATAAAAACAAACCCAAGCGCGATCACAATACGTGCTCTGTGTTACAGAAACTCTGCATAAATAGGTGGGTGTCATACATTTCCACTGGCCATTGCCTTGGCTGGCCCCAAAAGGCCCCGAAAGACATCCCAGTGTAGGGGAGAGCCCTGAAGGCTTCGAGAAGGCTGCCCAGCCTGCACCATTCCAGCATCCGAACGACGGGGAAGGAAGCACAATAAAAAGCCCACTTAAACAACTCATCGGCTAAACAGCTCACAGAGCCAGGCAAGGGGGCTGCCAGCAAGTCGGGGTCTTAATGTGTTTGCAATTCATCAGCCTCCTGCTTCGCTCCCAGCGAGCCAGCGAGGGCAGGATTCAAAGGTGAAATACCTGCATCTGCTCCCATCATGTCTGCTGCTTAGTGCAAACATTTATGTTTCTCGGCATATAAAATAAATAGGCCCGTGTTCCCGGGAAGCCTGTCAGTGCAGCAGCGGATACAATTTATGATGTGCGAGCAAGATTCCCAGTGCCGGAATGAGGGGAAAGGGAGCAGAGCCTCTTGGCAAAGCAGATGACTCCTTGGACCCTTGTTTATCCAGCTCTCCAAGTCAGCGCCAAAGGGCAAAGGAAAAGCCGTCTGCTCCTAGGCTCCTAGCAGGAAAACACACGTGTGGTGAGAGCTGTGTGGGACAGAAAACACTCCAAGTGTCTCTGCTCTCTCCTTCCAGCTTACGGTGCCAGGCTCCGAATGGGTGGCAATGTCACCGGCCCGCTGGCTTCGTCACAGCCCTGGGAGCCACCACCGGCCCTCATCCCTTGGCTGGGAAGGGCAGCGTCATGGGGCAAAACACAGGAAAATGGGGACACAGGGCAACGTGTACAGGGCGGAGAGTCACACGTGCGGTCTGCTTGGGGAGGAGCACAGGAACACCCTGGGTGCCTCAGGAATGACTTTGGGGCTTGAGCACTTAGCATGAGCCCTGCACAGCTCCTGGGGATGCTTCAACCTGCATCCGCCTCGGAGCGAGGGGAGGGCGCGCGGGAAGCTGTGCCCGACCCCTCACCCAACACCGGCTGCAGCCTCTTAATTAATTAATTCCCCCTCCACCAGAGCAGAGCTTTATGCAACCGCGCATCAATGCTGCAAATTAGCAAGGTGCAATGCAGCTGCTGGGGCATCTCCTGCCTCCGAACAATGGCCATTGTTACAGGATCTGCTACTGTTACTGTAGCTGCTGTCAGTGCTCGCAAGTCCCTGAGTCCTCAGCCGGGATTCCCGGGGGCGTCAGCACAGTTACGTGCGGAAAAGCCAGCAGGTTGGCCACTGTGTCCAGGCAAGCCAGCCCTCCACGGAGCTCCCAAGGGCTTTTCCCTCCCTGAACATTTTCCATCCCTCTTGCACCAAAGGGACACGCTGAGTTTTGAATCTCCCAGCAAGGTCTTGGGGTGAAGGGAGGTGGGGGAGCTGTGTCTCACCTGCAGGAATGGGAGCTGCTAATGCAGGACCGCGATAAATGCAGTTGCTTTTTGCCCTTGCAGCACTGCTGACATCGTTGCTGATGTCAGCGCACAGATGACAACAGGCTGCGCAACGGGCACATTCACAGGCCCTCCAGGGCGTCATGGTTATTCCTCTATTTGCTGCCTTCAGTGTTTCCCAGCACTTCAAAAGCAGACTTACAGATAAAAGACGAGAGAGAAGGAGAAGTATAGAGGACCATCCTGGAGAAATAAGGTTACTGGGAGCAGCAAGACAGCTTTCCTTTATAAGCCTGTTTTCCATTTCCTCCCCCTCCTCTGAAATTATCTCTGAGATTTTTTTCCCCTCCTCACTGCCCAATATTTAATTGAAAACGCAGATCTGTAGCCGAGAGAGGTGTTATTTTCGGCACAAGAAATAGAGATATCTCCTAGCAGCTGTCAATCCCAGTGACCTTAGCTTCTGTGCAGACTGCATGGGACTTTTTTTTCCCCTTTTCTTTCCTTTTTTTTCTCTGCTTTCTTTTTTTCCTCCAGCCGAGCTCCTGTTTCATTGCACTCCGCTGGGACTCTGACAGGAGCGGAGTTCCTTGCAGATGACACAGAATAATTGAAACGTCCTTCTGGTGACCTTCACTCCCTGGCAGGCTCCGCTTCGCTCCTGGTAATCAGAGCGCGCTGACGGGTGAGTGGCACCCGCGCTCCGCACCCGCGCGCACCGAGCACGAGCGCGCGCAGGCGTGCGAAGGCGCCTTCTGCATGCCTAGGGAGGCAAAAAAGCAAAGAGGAAGAAAACACCCCCCAAAAAAGCGTTCAGCTCCGCAGGCAGAGAAACCTGTCATCAAACGGAGTCTCAGCCTCCAGTCACACACTTATCCAATCCAACCCAGCCGCAAGGAAGCGCAGGCTTCCCGCAGGCAGTGGGTGCTGTTTGCAGGTGCCTGTGCCTTGATGGGTTTGTTGAAATCCTGCTGCGGGTCCCTCCATGGTGCCCCGCCCAAACCTTGGGGAAGGAGTGCAGGAAAAGCCCGTGTTGATACAGGCACTGAAAACCAGTGAGGGCAAAACAGGAGCATGAGGGTGATCCCAAAGGAAACTCGGGGTGGCTCCAGCCAGGGCACCGTGTTGGCAGCCGAGCCGTGCGCTCGGGGCTCGGGCTCCGGCGAGCGCGCCGATGCACCGATGCGCAGCACGCAGCTCCCCGGAGGCTTCTGAGCCCTCTCCTCCTGCGCTGGCTCGCTTGCACGTGTCGAAAACCAGCGATTCCTGGGAGGATACCCAAAGGATAGGGAGCAGAGCCCGCTCCGAGCTGCCGCAGCCACCCAGTTACATCCTGGTTGCGTCTTTGGGCTTTCGGAGGCCGAGATCTCCCACAGGGCCAGAAGGAACCGTCACAGCAGCTCCCGGGCTGGTTCCGAGCGCGCGAGGGGCAACACGCGCCCGTCCTCGTTTTGGGGGGACGTGGCCTCTTCGGACCCGTGGGCATCCTGCGCTGTCCTGCCCAACGTTTGGGCGCAGTTCTCGCCCGAGGAGGACGTTGGCTCCACGACATTTTAACGTGGGTTAAAATCAGCTGAAAAGCCATAGCTGGACCCAACTACAGCAGCTCCTTTGGTTCTCACTTCAAACCTCAGGCTCAAATTTATGAAAAATTTTCAGTGTCCATCCAAAATAAAAACAATTTCTTTTCAGAAAACAGTGTGACTAAAGGCTTTGACTTTTCCAGTGTTGTTTTTCCCCTTAATTTTTTTTCCAGCCTGCTCTATTCATCCAATTTGGCACTAACTCCCCAATAGCTGCAATCGTCCCCAAAGCAATATTTCTGGTAAATAAGCCATTGTCCACCCCTTTCTCCCCAGCTCTAGCTGTGCCAACTCCCAGGGTGCTGACAATTGATTCCAGGTGCTTTTTTATCCCCCCCAGTCCCGCTCCAGCATCTGAAAATGCCTATACAAAATTAATCTTGGTGACTGGAATGCAAAAAACCTATCCGAACATGCTGGACAGTTCAAGCCAAGCATATTCCCAGGCGTGTTGAAGAGTGGGACAGATATATGGGAACCTTCCTAAATTCATTAACTCCAAAACAAACTGTGAGAGATTGACAAGTGCTGCTTGTAACTGGTAAAATCGTATCCTTTAAACTGGATCCTGAAGCACAATAGAATGACACTTCCAAAAAAAACACAATATATAATCCTGCAGCTAGGGACATACTGCAAAAATCCACAGCAGGGCTTCTGCAAATAGGTAACAGTTACAATTAATTTTAAAAGCAGTATCACTTAATAACTTTATAATTGTAAATGCAGGTGCTGTACCTGTGTGGAGTTGAAAAACGTGAGGCAGGAGAAATATTTTGGCTAGTAAAGATAATGACTCAGGCTCTAAACTAGCAACTTTTAATTCCATTTGTGCATTAGATCTGGTATTTGAAGAATATTTCAGATGTTTTAGAAGCATTACAAAGTGTTGTAAGTTAAAAGGGAAAATGTCTTAATTTTGGTTAGGGACCTTAAAAATACAATGAACAGTTTAAGTGAGGTTTGTACGGAGAAAGGGAAACACATTGGCTATAAAAAAAAAGAAAAAGAAAAAGAAATGCATCAACAGAGGTTGCATATAATGGTTATAATTGAGCAAAGATAGTTTAATTGTCAATTCAAAGGGAAATGTCTACTCCACAATGGAAATAGCTAAAGAGATTTATGGTAAGGAACTATTTGGGAAAATTTATTCCAGCTCAATCTATGGTCAATGATTGAGATAATTGCTGCAAAATGATATTGTCTGGCATTGAAAAAAAAGAGACATGAGAGACATCTGAGCTGTTCGAAACACTGACTCCAATCTGCCGTTGTTAAATGACAAGGAGAGAGAAGAGCGTTAGACCCTAAATGGGGATCATCTTGTCCACTTTAGGGAGACGTTATCTAGTTTTTCTAAAAATGGAAAAAAACCACTCCTGCAGTGCTAGGACGAGAACTTTTTTTACTGAAAACACAGAATCCTCTGCCCTTGCTAAACACAATTAAAATCAAGGGCAAGAAAAGGGGCCCTCGCGGTGGGTGGTTGGGGGCTGGAAGGGGGCTGTTCACCTCCAGTGGGATCCGCACAGCCTCGCACCTCTGCCGCATCCACACAGAACTACAGGCATTCCCCATATTATATGCATCCATATATATTTATACAATGCCATGGGTTATGCTCATACGAACTCACGGACCACAGGAGGAGCACGGGAAGAGCCTGGGCTTCTGGACAAGCGGAGCCTGTAAAAGGAGGAAAACAGCTAACTTGGAAGGGAGCGAGGACACGATGTGCCGCTCCTGGGGGAGCAGAGCATCCTCCTGCGGGGGGGACCGGCGGCACAGGAGCCCCGGCCCGGGAACACCGGGCACACTAACGTGGGGCTGTTGCCGTCACCCTTCAGGCAGCTCCTTGCGCCGGTGCCTCTCGGTGCCCGTACCACAGCCCGGGGCTGCGGAGCCTTTCCCTCAGCCCTGCTGTGCTTCCCACAGCACCGGTGCAGGAGGAAGAGGAGGCGAAGGAAGAGGGAAGCTGGCGGGTGGGACGGGGCCTGGCAGGGCTTGGGGCTGGTGGGGCTCCCGGCAAGCGCAGCCCTCAGTTCTGCCCTTCTGCACGAACCCACCTTCACTCACCTCCCCGCCAGCCCTGCCATTCCCATTGCCTGTGTCATCCCAGTGAGATACCCCAATACGGCCCAAAGCCCCGCATCGCCCCACGGACAGCAGCCTCTTAGCCTCCTGCTGCCCCTCTGCGCATCACGCAGCATCACTCAGGGCTTCTCCCTTGCCCTGCACTAAATTCGCTTCTGCCCTCATCAGCCTCCAAACCCAGCTGGACCTTGGGCAGCCCTTCTCCAGTCATGTCCCCACGCTCAGTGTCTCTGCATCCAAACTCCTCCTGCCCTTCCTGGATTTCTCTTAGAAGACCCTCCCTATTTTTCACACCAGGAGAGCTTCCAGTCACAGGCTTCGTGTGTTACCTGGAGAGGCTCTAAGGACAGGGAAAAATGACATATCTGGGGCAATAAAGAGATGTACAGAGCACCTTAACGCGCCCCGATGATCCCACACTAGTCAGTGCCTATAGCAAGGCATGGCAATGGCCCAGACATGACAATTATCCTCAATTTTCCAGCTCCTGAGCAAAACAGCAGCCAACGCTGAGGAGGAGACCTGCCTGGGAAGAGGGATGCTGGGCCTGGGAAGGGGCTTCTGACAGGGAATGTGGCTGCTGTTCAGAGTATGGCCGGTGCAAACAGGACAGCCATGACGTCAAGTTTCATCTTTTCCTTTATAATAAGGAGGCAAGAGCAGCTGTGCGGACGCAGGCACTGGAGGAGCTTCTCATTCCACGGGGTTACGTAGCCGGGCAAACCACTGGCTTCCCCTCAGCACGGACCTGGAGGCGCTGGGGGACCCCCTGTGCACTGGGCGCTATCCCTGCAAGTCCTCAGGGCTGCGGGCTGCCCGGCCCGGGAGGGGAAACCAGAACCACCCCCAGCCCCCCATGCTGAGCCTTTATCAGCACTTAATTAAAACTTGACAAGAAGATTAACACACAGAGGGCAGTTTTAATTAACTTAATATTGCATTCAATTTTCCAATTCGTCGCAGCGTACCAGACACCTGCAGACCTTAATGCAAAACCAAACAAAAAAGGGGAGCAAGGGAAGGCAGGAGAAAGAGAGAGGGACATGCAGGGACCAGAACAGCAGTAGTTTTAAACTTTCTTTCCCTGGTCCCTCCAAACACCAGCCCCTGCTCACCCTGAGGTGCCCGAGGCGAGTCCGGGCGCTCTTTTGGAGGCCACTCCAGGCAGCCTGGAGAGCGGGAGGGCAGGACCGCCGGTCTGCACGACCGTGGGACGCACGCGGCCCCAGGGCAGGGCTCTTGCCATTGAAAGTCCTGGTTGTTCCCTGTAGCTTCAGGTGGGTTTAGGGAACTGGGTGAGCGCCCAGCCCCTCTCCTCTCCTGTCTGTGGCCCCCGCACATGGGGAAGCCGAGTGCTCCCCAACACTCCTCACCCTGGGGGTGCCCGTTGGCCCCGGGGCTGCCCCGTCCGCACGGAGCTGGTGCAGCCCCGCAGCTGTTTGTGGCTACTGCGTGACCTGGTTCCAGAGGCGGGGGAGCCCCGGGGAAAAGGCATCTCACAAAGAACAGTCAACTCTTGTAATTACAGGCTCCCAATTAGTGCTTGGACAGACCTGAGAGAGCACAGAAGCAAAGAAGCAACACTTAGAGCTGCCTCCGGGTTCAGCTGAACAGCGTGACCAGCCCCAGACGAGGGGACTACGGAGCACTGGGCACTGCTGTCCCCAGAGGACTTCTCGGTGGCTTCAGCTGCCTTCGTGCGCCAAGATGTGGCCAAGGGGTTCCAGCTTCAACCAAACTCAAAAGCAGAGGGAAAAGGAATATTATCAGCCTGTTGATTTCTCTGCATCCTAGCAAAAGAGCACCAAGGCTGAACTCACTGGGAATACCGGCAGTTCAGGATGCTCGCAGGATACTGGGCTGAAGTGGTGTCTGTTGTCTAGGGTTACCTTGGTATCCCAGAGCCAGGTGTCCCCAGCTAAAGAAGCAGAAGTTGCACTAACGGATCTCCACAGAGCACTTCATCCTAAAAGAGACCTGGCAATGCTGAAAAGAGCCTCCTTTTGCAGGAGAGGCTGTTTCTGTACTAGCTGAAGAAGGGCAGCCCCTGCAGAGCCCTCTGAACCTGCCTTCTGACACTGCGAACCCTGGGGCATCACTGGGCCTGGGTGACGTCAGCCGGAGGCGTCACCCGCAGGCACGAGAGGCACCGACTGGCCACGGGAGCCACGCAGAGCACGAGCGCCCTGGGGCTGAGCGAGCCCCGGGCGGACCGGGCTGCGGCCACGGGAGCCACGCAGAGCACGAGCGCCCTGGGGCTGAGCGAGCCC
>VZSV01000010.1:985575-1018745 GCA_013398735.1 Nothocercus julius
GCTGAGCGAGCCCTGGGCAGACCGGGCTGCGGCCGCGGGAGCCACGCAGAGCAGCAGCAGGTCAACTGCATGGACTGCCGAGCTGGACCCCGGCTTGCTCACTGCAGGAACAGCTCCCATGCAAAAAAAAGTGTTATTGTTAACTTTCTCCCTCCATTGTTTTTTCTGTGTCACCTCGTGCCTCTCCCCTGCTGATTTCCTGACAACATTCAAAGCAACAATGCCCTCACAGACTATTTTTTCCTCTAGAGATTTACAGCCGGCGCATCAGGGATGGCCGAGGAATAGGGCTGCTTTCCTCCAGCTCCAGGTTTGAACACAGCTCTGCAAACTTCACGTTACTTTAGGATTCAGTCAGTCTGCGCAGACCTGCTCGTATCAGTGCAGAGAACAAGACTTGTTACTTTTTTCATTGCTTTGGAGCACATTCATTATTAAATTAGCTTGGCATAATTCAGATGCAATGGGACCAATCTCTCAGCCACACAGTAAAGTTACATGGACAGCGAAGGAACGTATCTGATACACCAAAGGCAGGTGCCGGCTGGACGCTTTCTTTTACACTTCACATACCTTTATTATTTGACTTCCATGGTATTTCTTACATTTCTGAATTTAGGCAGTAGTAATTAATTAACTGCTGCATGCTGATTTTCCCAGAAGAGCTCTGTTTGGTATTGATTTAGGAAAGAAGAAGAAAAATCTCGCTAGGGTCCTTGTAAACACAGTTTTCCTGCCCTTCTTCTGAATCAAATCAGCCCCAAGTCAGATGGGTGCCACAAGACACACAAAGAACAACAGAGACGTCACCAAATGCTCAGACCTGTCCCAAGCAGCAGCAAAAGAGACGACGCCTCCTGCGAGAAGCCCAGGAGCTTAGAGCGGTGGCCAGCAGCAAGTCGCCTGGAGGCTCCATTAGAAGGCAGGGGGTGAACAGTGACACGTCACCCATGCAGCAGTGACACCCACGAAGCACGTGTCACCCACACAGCAATGAAGCAGTGACACGTCACCCGCGCAGCAGGAGGCCACAAAGCCATCACCCGCTGTGGCTGTTGGATACTCTGGCTGTGCTGGCTGTAGTTCCTTGGTTGTTCCTTTGGAGAAACAGGAGCGTTGTGCACTTGATTACACCCTGACACAGCCGCCCTTGTGCGTCACGCAGGACTCCTCGCCCCTGGGCAGGCCACCCCTCGCTACCATTCCCTTTAACCGTCCCAAGGGAGTCCCCGGCAGCCCCCGGCGGCTCCAAGCCCCGCGCTGCCGGCCCCGCTCTGCAGCGAGCGCTAGGCGGGGGACACGTAGGTTCCCTCCCTGCAGAGACCCAGCAGATGCTCCGTTAATGGGTCTCTGATGCAAACGCAGCCCCTAAGCTCGAGCAAGGCAACCATGGAGCAACTCTACACACGCTGCCTGCACCAAGGCAATTGCAATCAAGCCCACGTCATCCGGCCAGCACTTAGGGATAACAAGTAGTTGGGCAGAAGCCGGTCAGGGGCTTGCGAGGGCTCCGCAAACAGGCCCAGGGCGATTAGCAGAGTGTGGAGAAGGGGCCAGGGCGCTGGGGAGGGCGGCAGAGCAGGTGCCCACGCACGGCGTGCCCGGATCCTTCCCGGCAGAGACGAGCGGGCTCCGGCTCTGCACCCCGGCCTTGCCCTGGCTGCCGGCGGCAAGAAGCCAAAAACGTCGTTGCATGCAAGACTCCAGCACACACGCGGTCCCTCTTCCTGCACTCTCTGGTTCTCTTGGAGTCTCTGGTGGCACAAGGCCGTGACTGGCTCCCCACCTTGTTATCCCTGTCCCATGCCCCATTTCTCTTCATTTCCCAGGAGACTACCTTTGGGAAACACCCCCTGTGCAGCTCATTCCTGCAAGGGGCGGCAAGCAAGCCCTGAGAGGGGCCAGGGAGGCTTCAAGAGATGGGATGAGCACTTGGAGCAGTTAATTGGGAGAAACAGGTCATCCAGAGTGGGGGTCTCAGCTGCTCGCAATTTTTTCAGAAGGAAAAAGTGAGAGACCCTCCTCCCCCAACTTGCACCGATCTGGGGTAGGGTTTAAAGAGGGCTCCCCATGGCGAGGAGCTTCAAAGCGGTGGCAGCTCCTCCCACCCGTGTCCTCCTGCTTCAGTCCCACCCTCCGCGTTGCAGAGCCTTTCATCCTTCCTCCCCGTCCTCATCGTTATTAACTTCCCTTCCCCCCGCCCGCCCACTCCCACCCTTCTGGAGACTGCCTTTGGTCAGGAGCCCAATGGGAACCAGCTGTCAGGCGGAGCGGGGATATCCTGGAGAAAACAGCTTGAAGATGCCTCCTCCCTCTTCCCCCCCTCCGTGGAAAAGGAAAAAATAATAATAATCCGGCTGCAAAATGGCCCTGCAGATGGAGAACGCGTCCCGCGGGCCGCCTGCCTCCCGACCTGCGTGGGTCCACTCGCTGGCTTGGAACCAGAAGGTCCCAGTTCTGCTGGAACCACGAACCCATCCTGTTTGTGCTCTTCCTGCCACGGGGACCCTGGTGACCCACGGGCCAAGGGCCAAGGGACAATTTGCCGGCGCGTTTAGCGTCGCTCCTCCTTCGCTGGCTTCTCCAGGGCACCTCGCTCCCGCGCTGCTCTTCAAAGATGTTCCTCCCTCCTGGCCGGGGCTGCCGCTGTTCAAACAGCAGCAGAGCAGCCACACAAGCTGCGAGCTGTCCTGCCTTCCCAGGGTGGTCCGTAATTGCTTCCTGTCCTCTCCAGCAACCGCCTTCATTTGTTTGAATTTCTGCCTAATCTCTGAACTGGGAGAGCCTCAACCGAGATGCTTGTTCCACCCGCACGGGTGTTTCCCAGCCCCGGGCCGAGCGTGGCCAGTCCTGGAGAGCCAGCTTGGTAAAGTCACGAGCCCTCAAACGGAGGGAAAAAGGGAGCTTAAAATAACCCAGCGGAGCCCAAACCCAGCCGAGCGCTGGGCCTGGATGTGCCGCAAGGCGCGGCGCTCTGCGCTGCTCGGATGCAGCACCTGCAGCCCAGGTGCGTGACGGCAGCAGCACAAGTGGGAACAGAAACAGGGGGATGGGCAGGAATGGAGCGTTTTTCTCAGACCTGGGCTGCGGTTCAGGCTGTGCTCGCTGTGGGTCTTGTCCAAGGCAGTTCACACAGCCCATGCTGCTTTCGGGCCTCTCCGCTGGGCTCCTGTTGCACTAAAGCAGAAGGGTTTGCTTGGGGCTGCTCAGCAGACCTCATGCAGAAAGCTGGCTTTTATTCCTTTTCTTCAAGGAAGAACTTTGGCTTTTTCACTGAAAGGGAAAGCATTGTGCGTAATGTCCATTTTCAGTACATTTCCCACATTGATAAACAAAAGATTTCAAGAAATAAAGTCTGAGCCAATGTTTCCAGAAATAGGAAACATCTTCCAGCACAGACTCTTATGGCCTGTCTGGAACATCAAACTAAATCGGCTTCTTGGGGTCTCCTAAATGTCTGGAAAGGGGAGCAATAGAGAAGTGAAGAATAAGAAGTGCAGTATAAATGCACTTGCCTCCTTTCCAGACAACTGACCTGCAGATTTCCCCCAATCCGTCCTTCCTTTGGCTGTGCCAAGAGTCTGGTGTTGTCCGGCTCCTAAGGCAGAAGTATGTACGAGGGATCCTCCTATGGAGAGCCGGCGGACAAGAGGTTTTTCCTTTTGGAGAGGTGAAATAGGAATGCACTCCAGGTACGCGGTTCAGAGCTGGGGTGCTTAAATCCAGGGCTTCAAGCCCAGCCAGTTCCTAGAAATGAGAATGAGTCCCTAGAATGAAAAATGAGAAACGGAGAAAATGCAACTGGTACTGCCTGACTATTCCTGACTGCTGCAGGGAAGAACACTTATCTCCTTGGCATGTTGGATGCCTCCAGCCAGGATTGGGATGCGCATACAACAACGTGCAGGGAGAAAAGCCGGGAGATGCTGGGGCTGGAAATACAGAAAGGACTGGATATGAGCAGGGCGAATCTTAGTGGGTTCAGTTTTACTGGCCTGGGTTAAAGGAGCTGCAGGCCGGACTGGGATGCCTCAGGGAAGGTGGGAGCATAGGAGGGAACGGCCGTGCCGGTCGGGATGAGGCTCTGCTGTGGTGCCGGTGGGTCCATGCCAGCTCCTGCACGTGCACACGGAGCGGGCTCGGCGCTGGCGCTTCCCAATGCCCTCGCCAAGCTGCCGGCGCAGGATTATCGGTGACTCTAGCGCTGGCAAGGGTGAATGGAAATTCTGGTTCCTTTTAATACCCCTCTTCATGAAATGGCCACTAAAGTGGTGAGATGACAGCACTGAACTGAATGGGTTGGGCTGGTTTCCTTTTATGCTGCTTGCAGGGGGGCACCAACATACACTGTGGGACTCGAGGGACAGAAAGCTTAGCGCTAAAGCAGGCACAAAAACAAAGGCAGAACAAGCCCATTCCCGCCCCTCACCCCTCTAAATATTTTCCTGAATGGCTTTGCAAGCTGTTCCTGGTCCAGATGCATCTCACACACACATTTCACATCTATCTGCTGCCTGGTCGCAGAGCGCATTGCATTGCATGGCGCATATTGAAAATATATCGGCCTACTGTCTAATTTAAACTGCAAGAATATTACGTGTTAGGTAATATTTTATATGTGGCTGCATATATTTTAAATTAATGTATGGACAATACAATATATGATGACTTTTTAATGCCCCCTGTTGCGCATAGCCCCTGTGGCAGATGCTGTTCAAAATACTTCTAACAAATCCCGCAGGCACTGGCTGACCTGGTGCAATGTGGATTGCCTCCCGCATTCAGGAGAAGGGAGCAATTTGCTGTGCTGGCCTGAGCCCTTCCTTTGGGAAGGGATCAGGCCTTGGAAGCACAAGCTCTTACGCCCCTGGAGCGGGACTACGTGCAATGCTTTTAAGTGCAATGCTCTTAGCACCTCCTAAGGAGAGTCTGCTGTTTGATTCCCATTTTGAGATCATGCTCCAATAGTCCCCACACTCTTTGCCTAATATTGCCCTCCTTATGTCCCCAGGAGCTTAAGCACCTTCCTCCAAAGCTCTGGACTGGCGGGTGTTCATGGGGACGTGATGACCAAGGAAGGATGTTGTAAGCTTTATGGAGGGAATTGCAATCTAGGCATAACTTCTCCATGGACAGGGCTGGAATGTCTTCTTGGGTGTCCTCACCATGACAGATTAGGTTGGGGTTTGTGGCCTCATATGGTCCTACCTCCCTCGTAGATCCCCCCAGCATTCTGCTTCTGGCAAAGGCATCACCAATATCCATTCCCCATCTACTGCCTGGTCAGACACTGTTCTTCAGTAGAGCTCTGGCCTCTTTTTCTGACAATATGTCGCTTCACTCACAACACAGACTGTCAAGAGCTTTCTGTTCTCTGAGATGAGCTCAGTGTTGTGATCTAAAAACCATGGAGAAATCCAGATGGCGGGGAGATCTCCCGTGCTGGAATGCAGCTGGACCCATAGGAGACAACAGGAATTGACCATGAAAGCTCCTATTGTACTTGAACCGATTACATAGGTGTGACCTTAGCATTTGTATCTGTGAAGACAGACAACGAGACACCCGTTTTCCAGGTGGAGCCCAATGACCAGTGCCAGACTTTTCACTCACAACAACGCCTTTGATCCGTGTTGGTACCCGAGCCGTGATGAAAACAACTCCTGAACAATGAGCCTCAAGGACAGCGGAACAGACACCCCAGCGCTGAGTTCAGAGGCGAGGAAGCAGCGTTTCGAGCGAGCGGACAAGAGCCGTGCTGCTCTCTACGCTTAGACGCAGCTGCTTGGCTGCCAGCGATGCACGTGCCAGCTACTGGCTGGGTTTAAAGCACTACCCAAAGGGGTGAGCCTTGCCAAGGCTTGGACGGGCGTGGACAAGACACTCAAATGGACGGTCTGAACCAACACAGACACAAGAGCTGGCTGGTTCCAAAAAGAGATGGAGGAGGAAAAAAAAACATACATGACTCTGAATACCTGGAGTCAAAACCACGATAATAAATGGAAATTTGGGAAGTATTTAGAAAGGAAGATGAGCAGGAATAAAAAGGGGGGAATGAGAGAGTTGCCTGGTGGTCTCAAGGCAAGCTTTCAAGGATCAGCATTTGGATAAAAGCCAGCATATCAGCTCTAATCTTTGGCTTTTTGTTGGACTTAACAAGGACTTCAAACTGAATCCAGTCACAACTGACAGGCCCCATATGGATCCTGGTTTGAAACCTCCTCAGCTCAGAATCAAACAGTCCGGGACTGCAGAAAGCCCATGAGACGCCTTGAAAGGGGAACACAAAGAAGGAGACCTAGACGTTCACTTGCACACGCGCGTGCCCGCGCTCACGCGTACGCAGGCTGTGCATGGGCTCGTCAGGCTCTGCAGCAGCGCTGAGTTGCTGTGAGCGAGCAGCTTTGTGCTCCTGCGCAGGGCTGTCCGTGGCCATGACGATGCCACGGAGCCGCTTCCCTTGATGCCACTCAACTGAGGCGCTTCCAGCGTCTCCGGGAGTTCAATCCTACGTGTGGCTGTCGATTGCTTGCATTTGCTGCCTTTTATTTCAAACTTTGATGAAAACTATGGATGTTTTCCTTAGTATATCAATGAAAAAAAAAAAAAAAAGAATACAAAAATCTTCCCTCCTCTTTCGCTAAGCTGGAGCATCTCTAATCTTCCTGAGCTACATCACAACGTGAGAACAAAGGCAGCTGACCTGTATCCATGGCAACCCGCAAATTCTACACCTTTGCCTTTTGTACAAAGTACCCCCTCCCTTCTCCTGTACACACACATGCTCCACTGTATCCACACATCTACATATCTGCATCTACACAGCTACAACTATACATAGCACATGTATACATAGTTAAAGAAAAATATTGCTCCAAATTTTTTGCAAGAGCTGCATTTCCCTCATATGCCAAGGGAACTCCCATTTATTCCATGGTGGGGTTTGTGTTCAAGATGATGGCAGGATTAACTTAAAATCCAATGATGGCCACAAGGTAGCACTTGGCTCAAGGAAGAAAAGCTGTGCTGAGAGGGGAGCAGAGCAGGAGTACTGTGGTAGATTCCCGAATAACATTTGGCATTCCAGGGCTAGACCTGCTGGCCTCTGCCTTTTCCTTGCTATTGATGGTGATTCAACAGGGGAATGCACCTATTAAATCAATCAGTCAGTTTGAAGTGAAAGACATCATACTCCTGTGGTGAAAAAAAAAAAAAGAAAAAAAGGAAAATAAATAATCAGTTGATAGTTCAAAGGGGATATGGCAAATGTAGGTACTGCATTTCTACCACATTTTTATAACCCCACTTTGTCACCGGGCTTGGTCCTGCCTGGTGCCAGCGAACTCCCCTGTTTGCGCAGGTCCGTGCTGTCAGCTGCAAGACCCTCAAGCAAGGTCTCTCCTTGCTCTGTGCGCTCTGGAAAAGACTTCAGGGCTTTGCAGCAAAGCCGAGCGCCGGCGGTGCCAAGGACGGCACACAAGAGCACTTGGAGCGGCACCGAGCAGGACAGAGGCAGGACGGGATCCGGGACCATGGCACGCGAGCAGAGGTCCCTGCAGAAGGCAGCAGTTCCCAGTGTCATTTAAGTGCAGCGGGATCCTGGGGACACAGCTGTGCGCAGCCCGCGTTGCTACCGGCTCACGGGCAGCACCTTGCACTTCCAAAGACTGCTACTTAAGGGATGGACTTTTGGGGAGGGATGGCACCATTTGCTATGTCACACTCGAAAAGCTCAGACCTTGGGCTCTTGGATGAGACCAAAAAGATGCATGATACCAAATATTGGTTTTGTTCTAATCTGCCGTGTTTTATTTCTGAAACACTTAGGGCTGCTCAAGCTGCGTCACACAGCCCGCTCCCAGCGCCCACCACCACCTTCCTCGCCTGAGCGTAGAAGGATTGGCTGTTTGAACCCACTTCTCTCCAGACAGACCCTCCTCCTCGACCCTTGGGGAAGAGGGAGGGTGTCTGAAAGGGGCGCTCAGCGCTGCCGAAAGCTCCGAAGGGCAGCGAGAGCTCCCTGTGATCCTGCAGGGACATGGTAGGAGCCGTGTCCCCCGGGCAGGGGCAGCGTGGTCACTCCTTTCCCCCCCTTCCTTTTAAACACTTCCAGTTGTCAGCACAGCACTGCAGCTCCAGCTGAGCTGCGGCTGTAGACAATGCGTGATGCAAGAGAAGACCTCATGCGGACACACAGGATTTGCTGCTCGTTTCTCTTCAGCAGGAGGGCCGTGTGCGTGGGACCCCCGCCAAATTTATTGACGTCAACAGAAAGACTCCCATTGACTTCAATGGGCTTTCATTGGGTCCATTATTCCCTGTGAGAAGCCACTTACTGGGAAATCAAGAGAGGGTCTAAATCCGTGGGGAGCAAAGTGTGGCGCAGCCGCCCTGAGCACAGCTCCCAGGAACTGCATTTCCCAGGGTGCTCTTCCCCATCCTCAGCAGTCTGGAAAGTCATTTGCCATGGGGATCAGACCCACAAAGAGCACTGGTGCTGCTGAAATCTCGTCTAACCAGAGGCAAAAGCACCAGAAATACCACGGCACGGTCACGCTTTGCTTCACTGCGGCGGCAAAATATTCACAGGGATGGCCAGACCATCATGCCAAGAACTTGACTGCGCTGAAGGGGTGGCTGGGATGGGGCAGAGGACCCAGGACTCCTGGCCTCTCTGCACGATGATGACCACCGAGCCCCATCGGCTCCCGTGCCTCGATTTCCCTGCCCGCAAGGAAGGTCACCGGCAGTGGGCAAAGCCCCGCGTGCGCACTAAGTGCTCGTGAATCCCTACAGGACAGTCCCGCAATTCCCACAGCTGTGGCTGTTGATTTACCGGAGGGGACGCGTAGCTCGGTGAGGGGTCCCCGGCGGGCACACGGGCTCGAGGCTGAGCTCCGGGGCGCGCGTCTCTGCCCGGCGCTTTCCCCCTTCCCTCGCGCACCTCGCACGAAAGGCAGCTCCTCCCTAGTCACGCAATTCTAGAAACCAAAAAGCTCTGAGTTTACACCAAAACGGTGCCTACGTGCCCCAGTTCAGAGCACCCCGTGCTTCAAAACTCGCCCATCAGTCTGGAAACGGCCACGTGCTGCCTCGTGCCCTGCGGATTACGGGCTCAGGGGGCCGCTGGCTGCGGACACCAGCGAACTCTGCCTCACAGCTCTGTGCATCAAAAGAGGCTTGAGGCTTTGGGGGCTGTAGTTCACATTCCTTGCCCCCCTGAAATAAAGCCTACAAGCTGCTTGACACATGCGGATAAAAGGGGAAGCTGAGAGAAAATGCTAAATAAAAATAGAAGAAAAACAACAGTGTACACTAGTTCCTTTCCTCAGCTGCGAAGATTTGGACATGCAGGCAGAAAAGCAAAGCCGCCCTCTCCTTTGCATTAGCTCTGTGACCCCGACTCCCCCAGCTCCCATCCCTGCGGCCTCCTGCTCTGCGGGAGCAGGTCCGGAGCGAGCAGAATTCCAAGCGTCCTGCTGGCACCATGTTTATCTAGCGCGTCCTTCTCGCATAAGTGCTCGAAAACAGTCTCGCAACAGAAACGGAAAGGGAAAAACAGAGCAGAAATGAGCAGACTGGGTGTTTTGGCCATAAAACACTTTTTTGTGTGTTTTTCTGGGGGGGCAGGAAGAAAAAGAACAGATCCAAGTTTACAGATTTGATGGTGTATCCTGAACTGGACACTGGCAAACGGGTATTTGCTTTACTCCCTTTTCTTAAATTGAACGTGAATCGGCAAGAATTGATGCTTTTGGCAGGAATAATCCCGTTTACTGCTCCCCCGGGCGAGGGGAGCAGCGGAGCCCTGCGGCTCAGCCCGCGCTCCAGCCCGGCCAGAGCTGCCCCTCGCAGGCCTGGCCGTGCCGGGGCAAAGACGGAGCTCCGGCGCCTGCCGGCTGCCCTTCTGCCTTGCCACCGGGGTCCCCAGCGAGCGCTGCGGGAAAGGGCTCCCGCGGGACAGAAGGAATCTCTGCGCAGCTCCAGGCGCAGCGAGGCCGTCCCCGCCGCCGCCTGGGCAGACTGCAACCGCACAGCGTTTGCTGCAGTCCCACTTGGGTGTGAAAGAGCCACCCCTCTCCAGGAAGCAAAGACACTCGAGCTACGCCAGCAAAACCATGGACAACATCCACATCTGGAGTTAACCATGTTTAGGGACTCAGAAGGACTGTTAATTAATAAAAGGGGCTTGGAGCACCATTAGTTCCTCCATCTTTACGAGACTTTCCTTTTTAGGACCCACAAACGCTCCAGACATAATAGCTATAGGTGCCACTTGTTGCTGTAAACAAAGGAGTCTCCAGCTTATGAGCAACAGGCCTTGCCAAATTCCCACACCACGCTGCCAAGAACAGTGTGTGTGTATCCCACTGGGGTGACATGATGTTGCTCTGCAGTGTCTCCTCCAAACATCTCCATTTTTTTGTTGCCAAATGCAGGCAGGGACACAGTACAGGGACCCGTATTTCCATCTCCAAGGTTGGGAAAGATCCGTTCAGCAGGAAACACAGCTTGTTTTTAACCACAAAAACGATACGCAGCAAGAGTGCGTTCGAGGAGGCCTGGGTGCAAAGGAAGCTGCTTCCAAAGGAAGTGTTTCCAAAGGGATGTGAGCTGTGGTGACCCCCAGCTTCATCCTGGGTGATATGTTATGCCAGAGCTTCCCAAGCCAAGGCTGGAGCGTGTTTGCTCCTCCCTCGCCTTTCCCAGGAAGTGGACCATGGAGCGGGAACCTCATTTGCTCCGGTATCTTCTGTTTACTAATACAGTCATCTCTTGGTTCTCAGTCATGCACGAAAAGGGTTAATTTGGTGCGGAAAGGCCTCACACTGAAGAAGCACCGAATTTCAGTTGAGGTACAGAAGCAACTCACACAATGAACTGCACTGGCAGTGCAGGTCAAGGCTGTGCTTTCCATGCTAGATACTTGGGTGTGAAGCCGAGTGCCAACATGAATTATGTTGTTAAGCAAAGGGCTGGTAGTGCCAGACGGAGACAGCAAAGGAGTAGGAAGGTGTTACACACGCTTCCTCCATCTGTCTCTCAGTGCATTTCAGTCCCAGGCCTTACACCCCTTTCACTTCTAATCCTCCACGCACACATTTCTATTTACCTTCCCCTTCTCCTCCTGTCTGTTTTCAGTCGTGGCCCTACCCTTGACTTTGCTGTCTCACTGTGATGTGGCCTGCAGCGTCTCCTGCCATTCCTCAGTCTGTGCCCGCTCTGCCCACTAAAACCTGGAGATGCTTTTGCAAAAACAGCGTCAAATTCCCACGAGAAAACCCTAAGTCCTCAACCCGCACTACTCTGTGCTGACGTTCTGAGAAATACCGTGTTCCTACCAAAATCTTGCATTTCCACCTAATTTCACGCAGCATTTTATTCTGGGTGAAATGGCTGGGTGCTAATGCATTTTGCAGGGAGCTCTCTGCACACACAAGGCAGCCACTCCTGCTCCCACGCTGGCCAGGTGAAACCTTCATCACCTCCGAGCTTGTATTTTCTCACTTGTTTTCTCTTTGCAGAAGACAACCAAGCGAGCCTCTCCTCTGTTACACGTACAGAACACATCTGTGCAATTTTCATTAAGCTTACACAAACAAAACAGTTTGAAAAATGGTTGGGTTTTATTCATTCACAGTATTTCGTACCAGGCCATGGCACCACAACCGCACCAGGAATTAATTTGCCTCTTAGTTTCTATTCCAACGTCCCCGTTACTTGCCTCAAGTTTGACTGACCACTGCCCCGCTTAATCCATGCTCCTCTGAGGGATCTGAGTGACTGAAGTTTTATTGCCGCTGATGAATCCCCCGTGATTCTCTGCTGAGACAACTGCTTGCAGCTTCCCCTTTTTACCCTGCCAGGGCTGGAGACTGTAAATAGGCGTCACATTTATTATTAGCACAATGCTCTGTTTTATAAGGGAGCAGAGCTGCCTGAGAAAGATCCGAGCTCCCTCCTGCAGCGTCCTAGCATCACTGTTGCTCCTTGGACCACGGAGAAGGTTGGGAGCAGTGACAGCAGCACTCCTGAGGGCTCTCCACTTGTAAGGGCATCTCTCCAAAGGTGCATTTACCCCAGCGCCAACCCTTGAGGGCTGTGCCTGGTGTCAGGGACAAGGACCACCCCAAAGCCAGGTATTTTTCTTCACTCAGGGGCTGCAACCTTCAAAACCAAACACCCTCTGGGGTCTTTGCAACACGCTGAGGACCAAGCTATAGTTCTAGCAACCCCCTCAGGCCCGATGGGTTTCAGAGGTTCCCGCACCACCTTGCACTTGTGACCGTTCTTGTCCTCCCCTCCGCCCCCGACACGGAAGACTGGGTCACAAGGAATAGCGAGGGTCACAAATAATCAACTTTGGCAGGGAGATTTTGCAACCTGATACAGTGTTTTGCTTGCTGGGGAAAAAATGTGTTTGTTCTCCCTCCCTGCACAAGATTCTCAGGGAAAGCGGGAGAGTCAGTAAAATCAGATGAGAAAAAAACTGTTAACGGCAAGATTTGCCAAATAAGTGAGTGCATTCAGTGGCCTGGAAAATGAGCCGGCGAGTGATATAAGAGCTCTTTCCAAATCCTGCACACTCAAGGAAACATTTAATACATCTTGAAGTAAAAATACGCCCTGGCTCTTGCTGCTGGCGTAAATATTTGTGTTCGCAAGTGTTGGCAAATATTTGAGACATCTATGCTGTTTAACCAAGAGCTTTGTCTCTCCGAGTCCATCTCCCTGTTTGGTCTCCTCTGTAATCACATTAGCCAGAGGAATCCTCTTGGTATTTATGTGGAGAGCAGGATCTGAATCGTTTCCATTTGTGTCTTAAAAAGCAGACAAGAGCTTATAAAAGCCCAACAAAGGGCATCAGAAGAGCTGACAACGATCATGCACTACATCAGCTTAATATTGGTACGGCCTCCTTTAGGAGAAGGCTAATTTAGCCTGAATTTGCAACACAGCCAGATGCAAGTGAAAGGCCTTTCTTGTCTCTACAGCCGCTTCCAAGACTTTACTGTGTTAGGGAACAAGGCAAGGACATCTTGCTTTCTGCTCGCTTTCTAGCACTGATTCAGGTCGGATGTGCTAGCTTAGATGTGCTCTGCACCCAGCGCTCATACAAAGCTGAGATGCCCAGGCAGCTCCCAAGGGAGGGAGAGCAGAACGCAGCGACAGTGCAGGGTCACAGCCGGCAGGCTGCGAATGAACACAGGACCCTCTCCAGCCATCTTGCTGTTCCCAGATCCGCAGCATTTAACACAGCCTTTCCTCACTTTCATGCTCTAAGCATGATGACCCCGAGGAAAGAGGAAAGTTGTGTTGTTATTAAGCAGCCTGTGAACCACAGAGTGGTGCAACCCAGGTGACAAACTGCTGGACCTCCTGCCTGCACCCCGCAGTCACCTTCACCCTCGCGGGGCATTTAATAAGTTATCCCGCCTGGGTTCTTCACTAAGAGCTTCAAGAGGCGGCTGCTGCCCGAGCTCCTCCAGTGCCACCCTGCTCCAAGTCTGCTGTGCTCATCCGGAGTCCCTGTGCTAACCACGCACTGGAGCCGACACACAGGAGCAGAGACACAGCTAATATTTCAGCTCAAAACGTCTAATCCAAGGTGTTTCTTCCAGAGCGATTTTGTGATTACGTCTCAAGTCCTGCCCTTGGAGCCTGCAGGCGGTGAGAGCATCACCGCAAGGCCATCATGCCAAGAAACAATTAGTGAGAAATTCCTGAGAACTGCTAGAGCAGCACTGCCGCATTCGCTAGGGGCTAGTGCATGTTAAAGTATTCTGGATAACTTCTCGGGACTTAGGAATAGGAGAAAGACTTCAGCACTTAAGCTTGAGCCTAGGTAAAATACTAAAAATGTTGGAGAAAAACATCTAATCGAGTCCTTACAGAGCTCAGCATAAATTGCCAACACAACCAAGAGCCCGCGTGGAAGCCCACAGACAAATAAGCTTGGAGCAAACACACACAAAGCCACCAAACCCTATCCATCCTTCGCCAAGGATAAGTCTGATTTTTAAACATGAGGCTCGCATATGGATTTCGCCCTTCTGCCCAGAAGCGGACATACAAACACGGTGCCAAGAGTGTACATCACATTCTTCCAATCTGTTTATTCAGTGGGAGATGTTTGGACACCCTGAAGAAAAGACTGCACCAAATTTCTGGTTGCTAACCCGAGCCACCAGTGTTTTCACTAAGTCACCATCGTGGCTGCAGAGGAGCCCCACTGGGCCCTTCCTGGCAGGTTCCTCGCAGCAAATGCACTACCCTCGGGATAAACAAAGAACGGTCCTTTCCTGACTCAGCAATGCACAAATTCTCCTGATTATAAAACCACAAATGCAGGACACACTCCCGGGAACAGGACTGATATGTTTTCTCTTTGATTCCAAGCTCTTGGGAAGATTAAATAGTGTCATTGCCAGGTTAATATATAATGACCTCAATGTCTCGAAACATTATTGCATTGCAAATAAGAGTGACATTTACATACTTCTCGGTTGCCCAAGGCTACAAGAGACACGTTTCAGTCATCGGCACTGGGAGCACGCGGGCAGGAAGCAGTGCAGCGCGCTGCATGCAAAGCTGAGGGCTCGGCACACTGTTAACAGATCGAGGAGGGCGACTCTCTAACGAGGCAGCCCGAAGCCTCTGGCGAGGCTGGCAGGGCTCTCGGTCAGCACCGCGCTCTAACGGCAAGCACTCCGGGCGCCAGGGCGGCCGCGGGAGCCTCCAGCCACGCGGCCACAGGCCGGCTCTGTGAGCCGCTGCTGGGGCTGCCCTCCAAACGGAGCGTCTCGGATCCACATGGACCTTCCAGCATGGTTTAGTGTCCGGAAAAGCACCGTCTGTATCTATGACGCAAACACTTCCTTGCAGCAGGAGGACAGAGTGCAAGTCCCCATGGAGGGATTTCCAGCACCGTTCTGCGTTTGGATGCAGCAGGTTTGCGGGTAGGGGAAGGTGTCCGGCCAGCGTCAGCTCTTCCATCAGCCTGGAAGCACACAGCTTGGGAACAGGAGTATTAGAGGTACTGGGATGGGCAGCAGCCCTGGGAAGCCCAGGACAGCTGTATCGACGGCTGCACCTGAGGATGATGCCATGTTCGCACTATAAGCACCTTGACATCAACACCGGCAAAGACAGACCAAGGTCTTAATCCAGGTTCTCCCTGTCGGTGGCTAAACCCTACAAAGCAGTCCAGAACCTCCCTGTTCCCCCAAGCATTTAACTGTATTTGCCTGCCAGATGAACCTTCCTTTTGCAGGCTTGTCGCCCTGGCCAGGTGGAGAGACCTTCCCCTTGCCGCCTAAGGCACCGGGCCCTCCCCTTGGGCTCTTTTCCACTACCCCTTACACGCCAAGTCCAGGGGCCGTTCCACCAGCGGCCGGCAGATCTTCCCCTCCCCACAACAGACCTGTGGGTCAGCACCCCTTGGGCCAAGGCAGCCAAGAAGGCAAGGGCAACACCGAAGCCCTGCACTTGGTGGCTCCAAGTGGGGGGGGATGTCACACTGTGAAGCCTCATACAGATACACCCGTGACATTCATGCTGTAACTACAGCAGCAGGCACACGACATCCTTTCCCCAAGACCAACACCAGGAGTTCCTCATCCCAGAGAAATTCATTCTAACCCTTTAACACAGCTGAAGCCATTTCCAGCTTCCCAATATGCTTCCCCCAAAGCACCCAAGCCCCTTCCCCCTTATGGGGCATCTCCATTCCTGTCACCTGCCCCTGGGGCCCGCTAGGAACAGGCGCTGCGGGAGCTCCCGAGCTCGGCGCGGCCTTCCAGCACCGCGCACCCGCCTGCAGTTACTATGTATGAACCTGATGACAGAGAGCCGAATTCTAGCGCTCCGCTCAGTCCATAAATCTCGCAGCGGTCTAATTTCTCTAGGAATGATGCCTCTGGGAAGTCCTGTGTGGTCCGCGAAAAGCGAAATATCCCCAACCCCCCCGGCACGAGCAGCCGCCCCCGCCGCACTCCTCCGCTTCTAGCACCTTCTGCCGGGCCGCCTGCTTATATAGCCACGCCAGCCAATCAGCGGGCCGGACTCGCGCCACGTGACGCACGGGGGCCGCTCGCCGCCTGGGCGCGGTGCCGTGAGGGGGTGGCCATGATGGCGGGCGGGAAGGAGGGACGTGGCCGGGGCCGGTCGGGTGTTGCGGGGCCGCAGCCGCCCTCCACGCGCCCCCTCGGCCTCGAGCAGCACCGGCCGGGCCGGGGCCGGCCCCTGCAGAGGACGAGCCGGGTACAGCCGTGCCGGTGGCGCCTGCCCCGGGTCGTGTTAGTGTGGAGGGGCGTGGGAGTTCCTGCTGCTGCCGTTTCTTCTCCCCTGCTCCCCCCCAGTGCCGCAGGCCTCTGTGCGCGGTTCTTTCTCGTGAGGTTAATGGTTAACGTGGAGCGTTTTTGGAAGGGGCTGTGATGGCTCCTGGGGCCTGGCGTGGAAGTCTGTTCCCCCCTCAGCTGTTTTTGATCGCCCTGTGGTTTGGGGCGGCAGCGGCTGTTCCCTTGGCCGGGGTCCTCGCGGGCCGGGCAGGGGGAGAGCAGAGGGAAGGGCGCTGGGCGCGTGGCCGGAGCCGTCGGCCTCTTGGGAGCGTGGGGGAGGCGCGTGGCACAGCTCCCTGCCCTGGGCATCCTGACGAGACGTCCAGGGCTCCGCGAAAGACAAAGGGAGCGCTGTAGCTGTGTATTTTGGGGCGGGAGGAGGCGCTGCATGCGGGAAGCAGCCTTCCCCCCGCGAGGACGGGGACCTGGCCACCCACGATCAGCGCTTGCCGGGAATCCGGGCTGCCATATGTACCGTGCTGGTGCCAGAAGAGTCATTCCCGTCGTGAGCAGCTCCGCTCTCCCCCACCACCTTCCTCGCCTCTCCGCGTAACCAGCTGACTCTTTTCACAACCAGGAAACGCTCAGACAACCTCTTCAGCTGCTGGGGCGGCTCCTGCCCAGCACCACCAATCTCTCTCCTGCAATGCCGTCAATGCTCGCACATCCCTATGTGCTGTGCACGGCAAAATGGTTTTCCCAGCCTCCCAGTGGGGAATATCTGGATCACAAATACCTGTGTTTTGTTAAGTCAATAATCACATAAGATAAAATACCCATTTTGATGATACAGGCATGCAAACCGACTGGGTAGCAGGCAGCACCCCGGTTGATGTGGTGGGTACCGTGGCCTGGCTGGCAGTGTCCTCATGCCCCTGCTCTTCTTGCTGTAGGTCATGCTGGCACCCACAGGAGGACAACTGATTGTGGACTGTCGGGAGCATATGTTGTAGGGAGGAGGGTTCCTGCTTGGCTTCCAGGAAGAGCATGGCTGGGAAATGCGCTGAGCACAAGTTGCTCATACTCAGTTTCTGCAGAAAGCTGCCCTGCCCGCTCCGCACTGCCCCATCCCCAGGCCAGGGAACACGTTTAAGGAGGAGCCGGCAGCGATCCCGTGCCCTGGCCTGCGGCCTCTGTGCTCTGAGCACCCGCTGCAATGCCTCGACCGGCTCTGGAACGAGGGCTCCTCCACTTTGTTGCTCACCTGCTTTGGAGACTTGACGCGTTCGGCATCGAGGCTTATAAACCTCCCGAGTAAAGAGAGGAAGGGAAGAGGTGAAGGAGGAGTTCAGCCAAGGGGGAAGGCTCAGGAGGTGCTGCTGCCTCGGCCTGCCCTTGCCTCGCTCACCCTGGTCTCTGCAAGCCCGTGGGGCTGCCTTGTCCATGCAGGATCATGGGGAGGTCTCAGGCCACTAGCAGGATTCCTGGGAAAACCATGAATGGTGAAGCAGAGCAAGCAAAAGGGAAAGCTGGGGCAGGTCATCGTGACAGGCAGCTCGATGTTGTGCCTGGGATCCTGAACCGCCATGCTGAATCCAGGCTGAGCCTCCTGGATTCATTTCCCAGTCATTTATTCAGATATAATTGCCTGTCTGCCTGTCTTAGAGCTAATGACGGGATGTGAAGATTTCCAGTTAGGGTTTGTGAGAAGGTAATTACATTGCAATCTCGCTGTATGACTATTCCTCGAATGAAGATAAACTTGTTTGAGTAGGTCTGCACATCGCAAGAATCAGTTGTATTACAGAGCCCAGGCATGGCAGGGGAGATAAGGGAATGTTTTCACTGCTGCTTTTTTTATCTGCTGACCTATTAAAAGGTTTTCTGTCTGAAGGGGATGAGGAACAGCCAGGGGGTTAATCCCACAGCTCCTCACCCCTGGAGAATGTGATTTAAGTCTCCTGTTCATCACCTGCTTGGGGCTTGCTGGGTGCCCTTCACTTCCTTTCTAGTAGGGGTTGGTTGGCTTCATTGAGATGTTCCGAGCTCCAATTCCATGGGCCTGGCAGGCTTCTCTGCCCAAGAAATCCTGTGGCAAAAGGCAAAGGCTATGGCAGATGCAGGCGGAAAGCCGGTGGCACAGCCGGTGCCTGGGAAGAACAGCCTGACCTGGAAGACACCTCAGCAGGGCCGGGAGCGTGGCGGGTTGTCGCGAGCGGTCGGCAGAGCTACATGAGGGCTGGCAGCACAAGATGCTCCCAGTTGGCATCCAGGTGATCTGCACACAGGCGAGACGCGCAGGCCCTGGGGACAGAGCCTGTCCCTGTGTCACCAGACCCTGCAGCTGCGCAGAAATTCATCCTGCAGTTAGAGGGAGGTTAACACAGAACACCCTCTGCAGCCAAAGGGCTAGCAGGTGACGAGTTCTCCTCCCTGCCTTGGTCGCTCGCTGCCCTGGATAACCCTCCATCCACAGGCGGCCCTTGGCTCCCGTGGGCCGGTCGGCAGGGAGGAGGCTGTGGGAACGAGGAGACGCTTTTCTCTCTGCCCAGCGCGTCGCCTGTGATCGCGTCCCGTGCCAGCAGGCCTGTCCCGCAGGGTGTCCCCGGGAGCTGCGTGCTGGGGTGCCTCGTGTCGCGGAGCTCATGTGGCCCCGGGCGCACCGGCCATCCTGGGGGGGCAGGAAGAGAAACCGCTTCCTCGGTGCTGTTACTTTAAAGCTCTCGCCCTGCCCCAAAACACAAGCCAAAGCACTGAGATCATCTCTCGTTCTCATCTAGCTGTTAAACCCCCTCAAATCTTTCTTGCTCAGCAGCACTTCATATAAATCCAGTAATGTGCGTATCACTTGGGCTGCCAACTGCTTTTCGGTCAGGAGGGAGGGGCCCCGGGGGGGCTGCTATTACACTCGCTGCTCCGTTTCCCTGGGGGATCCCTGGAAACCGCAGGCTGCCTGCAAGCGCCTCAAGGATGGAGGCACGTTGTGGAGCACTGGGAGTCAGCTGGCAAATCGGATGCACTGGATATGGATTAACATCCCGTTAGGGCAGGGGCTTGGGGGTGCATTAACCAAATCCCTGCCCGCAGCCTGTGCAGACGCCAGCGATTGTCGCCCTAAAGCGGCACGGAGGGGAGACGGCTTGGGCGTGAGGCCGGCGCGCAAGCGTCAGCCTCGCACCATTAAATATCAGCCGGAGTCCAGGGCAGTGTACCGCGCTTCCCTTGGGGAGGCCGATGATTTCCTGGGATGAACCCAACTGGCCCATTCCGCATTGCATTTGCTTGATGTTGTTGTGGCCAAGGAACGCTCTTTGGCATGAATAAAACATGCTGCTTGAGTAGCTGCTGCTGCTAGTTTGTCAGGAAGAGCCCCAGACTATGACAGGGCAAAATGTTTGGACCTGTCTGTCAAGGAATCAGTCTGAGCTGCTCTTGCAGCGGGGTTAGGGCAATATCCCTCTGCCTGCTGCGCCAGGTGGGCAGGAACAGCCTTCCCAGCTGTGTTTCCTCCCTCCTGCAGCAGCGCCCAGGGCTGGCAGCACAACCCACCCCGGGGAGAGGCTTTTCCACCTGCGGGCCGTGTATCCCCTGTGGGCCCATTAATTGTTTGTTGGAAATCTATGAGAAGTGGCTAAGGAATGCATAGCCAGGTACAGGAGCTGGCAACAGTGTCTTTGTTTCCAAGAAAGAAGACTGAAATTTGAAAAAAAAAAATCTGAAAACCTCTGCTAAAACACAGATTTTTCTGGATGCTGAGCCCAGTTCTACCCCCATGGTGGTGGACTGGGGGGAGTCGCTTGCCCCTTGCTTGCACGTCTGCATGCTGGGCCATACCACACAACCCGCCTCTCCCAAGTATTCCTTGACTTGTGGAAGGTTGGGAAATTGTTAAGAAAAGTTAAAAAAAGTGGAATATTTGCCTCTTGGAAAATACCGTTTTATCTGAAATGAAGCCTTTAGCAAGAAGAGACATTTAATTTAAAGAAAAAGAATAGTCCTAATGAAGGAATGCAGCACAGCCAGAAATTGCCCATCTGGTTTATCAAAGTGATATGAGTAGTTCTCTTTTTATTTGTAACTTCATCATTTGAAGTGTATTTTGTTCCAATATCATAATGTATCAAGGTTACTACAAAAAAAAAACACATTTTAAAAAGCAAGTTATTTGCAGTACTTTCATAAGTCAGAAGAATCACAGAAAACAAATAGCTAAATTTTGGAGTTTCCTGGAAATTGAAGACGTTCCCACACCTCTGCCTAGTGTACTTGGGAAGGGCTGGAGAGCTCTAGCAGGAACTATAAATACGAGAGAAAAGGAAAATGTTTCTAACAGTGAAGCCAGAGAAATTTCAGATTTTGATTTCCAGCGAAACATTTGGCTTTTCCACTACTGTGTTTCTAAAATGGGAACAAAAAGTACCTGTGAGGAATAGCAGCAAATGGGTGATTCTGAGCTGGGACCAGGCGGCCTCCCTGCCTGGGGTTGCTCTTTGTCCTGCTTTTTTGCCAGTGCTGTGGCAAGAATCCCAATCCCGATGCTCAAGTCCCGGTGCGCGGCAGCGGGGGCCGGCCGGGCTGTCCCCGCGGCAGGCGGGATGCAAGGGCGGCCGTTGCCCGTCCGCGCTCCGCTCCCCATAGGGGTTTCCGTGGTTTGCAAGGGGGTTCAATGCTCCAAGTGCTTTAACGCCACCGAACAGGCAGCTGAGGACAGGCTTGATCGGAGTATAAACAAATGCTAAGCTCCTGAATCAGGAGACTGACACAAAGCTACCCAGCCCATAAAGTGCTGCTGACCACAAACCACAGCGCTGCGCGAAGGAGACGCGCTTCTGCTTTTCTTTTCTTGTTCTAAGTAGTAAAAATCACTTACCAAGGTGACAAATTTATGGCTACAGTAATTACGCAATTACTTTATAATGCGCCACCAGTGTGAAGAAATATGTATTTAAAAAATCTCCTAGGTCCAAACCAAAAAGGCCAGCAAAGAGCTGTTGGAGGCGGTTAATAACTGTGCCAGGTACAGTTATCTCCCAGGTTGGCAGCTGGGCTTTCGGTCAAGCACAGAGGCCTCGGGGGTTGGCAAGAGCTTGGCCTGGCCTTGGGTGTCCCTGCCGCAGCCGCGGGGCAGGACGCGGCTGCGGAGGCTGCGGCGTGAACACGGCTACGCTGAACTTGCGCAAACGCTGCGATTTATAAACACTTAGCAGCCCTGGTCCGTGGGGAGACCCTGGACACCGGGGAAGGGAGGAGCTGCTGGGGACCTGTCAGCGCCACCCAACCTTGCCCTGCTCCTGGCAGGATGCGGGAGCTCCGCTCTGCCGCGGCTCCGCTCTGCTCATCCCACTCATACTTGTTTTTTTCCGGGGTGGCACAAATTACAGCTGTGAGAACACAAACTACAAGCAGGAATTACCAGCTTATAGGGCAGAATGTTTGGGATCTGCTCCCCGAGGGCTGGGCAGGATGGGCGAAGGGGACGCGGGGATTAGGGCGTGAGAAAAGGGCGGCTTCAGCCGTGCGCCCGGCTCGGCCAGGGAAGGTCCCGCGTAGCAAGAGCCCGGCCGCGCCGGTGCCCGGCTCCGCGCGGTGTCTGCCGTCCTGGGAGCACGGGCAGCCTGCGCGGGCACGGCTCAGCCTGCTCGCCAGCTATTCCCGTCCTTCGTTCTCACTTCACTCTGTGGAAGTGAGTGCTTTTCTCCTGCTCTAGCTCCAATGTGTCCCTTTAAAGGGGCTCTGTAAAACTTTGGCATTTCCCCACAGCAGCCAGCCTCATTTGTGACTGCCGGGTAGCAGATTTAAATCAGTCTTTGAAAACCATTTTTGCTCCTAATTTACTGCTGAGACATAAGATTGGGGTCCTGAGTGTTGCCTGGGTAGGATGAGGGCTTCTCAGAGTCTTTATCATCAAGTTTACCTACACTCTAATCGTTTCATTAGGAGAAACCAAGATGCTCAACTCTGATCCCAAAGGATAAAAAACTATAAAAATAGTAACTCCTGCAAGGGTTTTTGCCCTGCTCGTCTTCTCTTATTCTCCAGGAGCGAGGCAGTAGCTGGTACCAGTTCCTGCCCTTGACATCTACTGAAATGCCCAGGGTCCCAGCACTGCGTGTTGACACCTCCTCTCTAAAACCTGCCTTCCTTCAAGGGACAAGGAATAGCTCGGAAGCATTGCTCATCCGATAGCAGAGGCGATTCCTGAACCTTTCTTTAACCTGTGCCCAAGCCTGTCAGCTGAGCTTAACCTAAGCTGACAGATTCCATCTTCAGTACATGTGCAAAGCATTGATTTGGAAGATGTTCAGTGCGTGCGGGTGGAGACGGGCAGAGAACAGAAAAGTTCAGAGCGAAGGAGTTATAAAGACTGAGACCATCGAGCTGCCCGTCTGCTCTGCTCCTAGATCTTTTTATTGCCCTTTTATGGTATTTTCACATGCTACCTTTTTGTTTTCCCTTTGTAAAGGGATTGCTCCGTTTGTAGATTAGCTGACAGACTAAACCCTGGGAGAAGGGGAGGATGCCCTGGGTGGGCAGCGGGGCCGGCTCGGAGACCCTGGCCGCCGTCCGTGAGTCCTGGCAGCCCCGCAGCCTCAGGACGGGCCCCGCTCGTCCACGCACTGTGTCCCAGCACTGGCAGGCAGGACTGGGAGCAGGAGGGAGCACGGGACGGCTAAAGGCAGGGAGGGGGCTGCGGGAAGCTTTAATTACCCAGATTGTCCCAGGAGGTTCCAAGTGCCCCAGATACTAATTGCTAATAAATGTTCATGCTGAGTAGCTTTTATTTTTCCAGTGAGATGGAATAACAGCGAAAATATGTGAAAGTCCCTGGACTTCAAGAGTGTGTTTTTCTTTCATTTGTATTTACCTAATTACACTGTCATACAGGGTAGAAAATTATACTGTCGTCAGCCTCCCCCCATCCCCAAAGTGACCGAATAAACAGAGTGGAGACTCTAACTGTGCCAGACAGTGCAAAGCGACGCGGCAGACACGGGGGGACCTTTGGCACCCCCAGCCTTGGAGAAGCCCTGGGAGCCCCTCTGCACCCGGGCAGCGGGAGGCCGGGCAGAGCTGCACGAGAAGAGCAGGCACCAAGTCTGGGGTGTCATCGGTACTGTAGAAAACTGGACTTTATCCTGCGTCTCCTGTAAGCGTCTTCCCTCAGGGAGTGTTCCCTGTGCCAAGGCCAAGCCAGGATGCTCTCTCCCGCTAGCCCCACTGAGGCCGCACCACCGAAGGGGGCATGAGCTGGGCCACCCGGCGCGTCCCGTGCTGCATGGCAGGAAAGGACCACTGCCTTTAGCAGGGATGGCAGAAACAGAAGCTCAAGAGGCTGCTTGGATTTGGGTGTAATAAAGAGAAAAGTCTCTCCTGCAGGGAGATCTTTAATGCCCAAGCAGGTTTCTCTACCCTGGCAAACGTACTTAGTGCCTGATCGGCAGGTCAAGGACTTGGACCCAGCACAGTCAAAAATACCCATGGCACAGTCAAATAAGCAGCACTTGGCTCCACACGCTGCTCTGCTGAACTCCTCGCGTAAAGGGAGAAAGGAAAAGGTGAATCAAGGGCTTTATTTTGTTACCGGGCTGTGGTTCTGCCATTTCCTCGCAGCCTCGTCCCAGCGCACCACAAAGCGACATTCACACTGAGATTTGAGACGTGGAGATCCGGCGTCACCAGGGAAGTCACAGCCGTGTCTGCTGCGTGGGAACACGCTCAGGCAGCTGGAAGCCCCAGCGACACAGGATGGACCAAGCCCAGGGAGGCAGGGACGCGCTCGGAGCCGCCGTCCGAGCCCCCCCGTTGCGTGGGAGTTCCCACCTCTGCTCCAGTGCTGTGTATTGTTTATTTGGCAGGAGAATGAGATCAGACAGGTCTCTGTGTGCCCGACATGATTTAACCCAAGGTTTCCTTGCAGGTCAGGTATGCGTTATCCATCAGCCAGTCAGGCTGCGAACCATCAGATGAGGATGATTGTTCTGTCAGATTCTTGTTAAACAGTTCATTTACCTGTGAGGAGCAGCTGTGGCTCAGGCTGGGCTGGATCCCAGGCTCTTCTGGTGATTGATGTGCTTCTAATTTGAATAGATTGTGGAGGAGTAATTAAAGTGATTCTGTCAGATTAAGCAATGGAATGAGGGGGTCAGGCTTCAAGTGGTCGGAGGAGGGAGCGCCCGGGTCAGCTCATCCTTTGCTGGTCCGGTATCTCCTTGGTGCCGGTTCTCCAAGGGGACCAGGCAGCAGCTATTGAGGGAGAAAGGTGCCAGCTCTGGAGCATTTCTGACTTCTTTGCTGCCTGAAAAGTTTGCAGGTCTTCAACAGGGTGGAGAAGGAGAGGAGGTATATTGTGCTTTAAATTCAGGATACAATAAGCACCACTCTACTGTGCTGTGTTATTAGGCAACTTTATTAATCTTCTTAATTCCAAAGATATTTGTTAGATCCAAGCCTCCAGAAGTGCTCCGTGGACATAGCCCCCGGCAACATAATCCTTATTAATGCAGGACATGGACCTCCTTAAGAGGCAGCCCAAGGCTCTCCTGGACTTAAAGATCAGCATAAAACTCACCCCCGTCTACAAAGGTGAGGCTGACGTCCTCCACTTTTTATTTTGGCTAATGTAAACAGATATCGTAATATGAATGCACTTAAAGCAATGCAACCCTCCCCCTAAAAATGCATCACACAAATGTTTCTTGATGAAGTCGATCAAGAGGCGAAGAAGAAAATGCAGAGAGCAGTTGTGAGCTGCAGCGGGGAGGGTTCCCCAAGACCCGGGGAGAAGAGAGCAGAGCTCAAGGCAGAGGCTCTGGATCCTGCGGTTGCAGTGTCTGAGCTGCGTATTCAGCTCTGAATGCAAGTAGCCCGTATTTGGCTTGTTTAAATTACTCCTATCTCCATGTGTACCCTAGCAAGGCCCAGTTTATAGTGTTTCTAAACCAACAACATAACTCTAATTACAACCTAAACTGATCAACGGGGGGGAAATGGCTGTTCCTTTATTGCCACGTCTGCAGAAACCATTTTTAGTGTGTTACCCCGAGACAATAAACTATAAAATAGATCGACGGCGCTGGCTGGCTCCGCTGTGTTGGATTCAGCACTAATGATGATTATGCTGCCGAGTCAGATGGGGACTTTTGTCTGCAGGCCGAGTGCGCTGCAAGGGAGGCACGGGCTGCTTAGCAAGGCCTGGCTTCCCGCGCGGAGGGGAGAACAGTGGCACAATCCCGCATATCCCGTCTCCGCAGGGAAATCTTCCTTCTCCCAGAAGAGCTCATTGAAGTGGGGTGGCTGAATGGTGGCCGGCAGTGGGTCTCGTCCCGTTTCGGAAGGACGAGTTCCCGGCGACGGGTGGGCTTTGCTTCACGGTGCCGTCTGCGTGTCCTCGCCTCAAGGGACGTGTCCTATGGAGGGTATGTCCATCCTCTCCCGTGTGGTTCTCATCCTAGTTTGTGAAGCCCGTGACTGTAACAGGGCAGGGCAAGCGATTCTTATCGAGCCCCGGGTGACAGCAAAATGCAAAAGCCCAAGCTCGCCCAGCACTTCCCGCCTGTTAACTGGGTGCGAAAAAATGGATTGAATCCTGCGTGTCCGGAATGAATTGCAGTTGCAGCCCGGAAGGAGATGGGTTTCCATGCACAAATGTAGCCTAAGGACTCCAGTTTTGTTCTTGAGACAGAAACTGATGGAGAACGGAAATGTTAAATTTGTGTGGGAGGTGACCGGGCCCGTGAGGGTGGCGAACACAGCCATAGCTGCAGCTCCAGTGATAATAAGAAACCTAAGCACGTCACTGTCCTACTGGCTTAAAACCCAGTTGGAAATAAAGCTTGTTTTGAAAAGCTCTGCCGAAACGGCCCTGTCTGTCACCAAAATGCCCGGGGTCGGCCCCGCACTGTCCTTCGGGGCCGCTGGGGATGAGGAGGGCTCCCCGCTCCCCGCCCGCAGCCGAAACACATCAGCGCATCCCACGTGGTCCTGCGCCCTCTTAGAGCATCCGCGTCAGCCGAGCGTGTGGTACAGTAACCGCAGCTGTATGTATCACAAATATCTATAAATACAAGTGTGCGATACATATCAAGAAAGAGGAAGCGAGAAGGAGAACGGACTTGGTGAGACAGAGCAGCAGCGGGACAGGGCTTGAGACCCATCGCACCGAAACGCAAATCCCGGAGCGCAAGGGGAGCCATCGGGAATGCAGCCCTTGGGCATCGCCGCGGGCAGCGCGGGAAGCCTCGCCCCGTGCCGGGGTGCCTGTGCCACGCGGCCTGGGGCCGTACACTCCTTTCTGCAGAACGCCTTGATATTTTTTCCATGTGTTGCCGTAGCCGAGCGGGGATGCAGCGCCGGAGAAGCAGGCCTGGCACCGGATTGGGTTACTAAAGCATTCCAGCCCTGTTCTCACCCGCAGAAACGCTCTGGTTCCTTGAAAAATTAAAACCACTTTATTTTATTTCTGCTCTCCCGCCCGCCCCGCGCGGGCTCGCGGCGGCGCTGCCGATTAGCCACGCTCGCTAATGCCACAATAGGCAAATTACACGTCCCTCCTGCTAATGAATCGGAATTGATGGCTCCGGCGAGCCAAGGGCTCCAAAGCAGCAAGAACCTGTCAGGCTCACTCGACTTCTGCTGTCACCAGGACAACATAACACGGCAGCGACCTGTGGCCTTTCGGGTAACCCGCTGACACCTGACATCATTTTTCAGGCGCTTACAGTTTCTGTGCGCTCATTCCTCTCATTCCCGCCGTCCCCCCCGGCCCCGCGCTCCTCTGCTCCGAGCTGCGGCGCACCGAGCTGCAGAGCTATTAACTTCTTGGAGTTTCCCTGTGGATCCTATTAGCCAAAGAATTTGCTCCTTTTTTTCTTTTTTTTTTTTTTCCAGGGCTCTTTTATTATTTTAAATGAACACACTTCAAAATATGTATATATAAACTTTTGCTTTGAGATGAAAATTTCTGCATGGAGGCAATATGCTTACACAGTCCTGCCTCCTTCTCCATGCACTCCTATATGTGTGTGCATAAATGTATATACCCATAGAAATACATATATACATAACCAATGATCAATCAAATTCCCTTTACACAGCTACCAGGAGCCTGGCTGTGTCCAGCAAGGGGTTAAGGTAAGGTTACGGCCAGGGATCCATCTCCTTTTCAGTGCTTCATTAATAATTCTGTGGTGAAACAAAGCAAAACCATCCAAGTTTGGTGACAATTCTCCCACAGTCGTACGCAGCTCTGATTCATTTTCATCCACAGATTTAAGTGGTAATGGCCTGACCACAGAACATTTCCTGGGGATTAATCACGGCTGGGAAAGGGCTGCGGTGCTGAACTGTGGGCCGGGTGCCCCCAAACTCGGGCTCGCTGTTGAGCCTCAGCCGGCACCGGGACCGCTCTGCTCGGCCATCACTGGGGCGGGTAGAAAACCAATGCAACGTCAGTATAGCAGCCGTGCTCCGACGTGGAGGAGGCTCCATCCCTGTCCAAGCCCACGTGAAATGTGAAAATGTGAATTAAAGCTAAACAAGAGAGAGAATTCCTGCATTAGACTGAAAAATAAGAATATCAATGTTTTGATGGACTTAAATAGAGGGAAACAGTACAGACTGGTCCAAGCTTTTCATTTCTGCTTCAGCCTTTGTCTTTCCTCTTTCGCTTTTTTTTTTTTTTTTTTCACTATGATTGGCATATTTTTGGAAACACAGGCCCATATTAAGAAGGAAGACCAGGAAATTTTCATTTTGAACGTGTGGAAACAAAACCCTTCTGGCAAATTCAAGGACAATTTCTCCTCCAACATTTGTAGCTGAAATGGCCCATCCAAACCAATCCCTTCCCAGAAAAAAAAAAAAAAAAAGAAAGAAAAAAGAAAACAAGGAAAGTTTCTGTTTCAAGGAACTAGCATTTTCCAGCAACAACAAAAATCATCATAAAATTCCCAACCAGCTTCCCCATCGCTCATGCTATCAGTTATCAACACTTTGCCAGAGAGACCCTCCTGCTTGGCACATCCTGAACAGTCCAAACTTCTCTGTGAACAATAGGACGAAAGGGGGAAGAGGAAAGGACAAATGAAAAAAGCATGCCAGGAGCTTAAACGAAAAGCTTGACACTGTCAGCACGGCCCATATGGAAAAAATAGACCTTCTCCATGGCATGGCAACATGTTCCTTCATAAAAGCGATTGCACACACATGTAAAATATATGTGTGGACGAGGAGAGCGCACGTGTAATGGATACGGTGTCGCCACCGTGCCAGGTAGTTTCAAGATTATGAAAGCTGGGCAATTTGGTGCGGATATTTTATAGACTGTTGCCTCGAATAGCTTAAACATCATGTGCAGGAGGAGATAGCCAAGGCAGTGATGTCTGCAGCCAGTCTTGCTAGGGTGATGAGGAGCAGGACTGGGTCTGGATGCTTTAGCGGGTAAGTCGCTGCCTGGGGCAAAGGGGATATTTTTCCAAGCCGGAGCGGGTTTTCCTGCAAGGAAGCCGCCACTGGAGCCGCACACCCGGAGCACTGGTGAATGCAGGAAACTTGGCATTGCCCTTGCCAGGCTCGGGGATGCCCCGGACACACGGGGCTCTGCCCTGTCCTGCTTCTTGACCTGGGTGACCGCAAGGCAGCGTTCGCCACTTCTGGGTTTAATACACATATTTACAGGACATGTGCATTTATTTAATAGGTCTGGCCCAAAGAGCCGGCATTTGCCAAAAAGAGACAATCATCCCTCATTTCACAGCTGTGACATCATCAGGTCATATTTCACGGATATGATGTCACTACTGCGCAATACGACTTTTTATTTTCAAAAGGTTTTTATTAATGCTGAGGTTTTGGGGTTTTATTCCTCTGGTCTGGCCAGAACATCTGGAGCCGGGAAACTTCAGAGTCCAGAAATATTCACAAGATGTAGCAGACAGAATTACAACCCACAGTACTTCTCTGCGAGCAGGAGAACAGATAACAATGTGGGGAAGCAGAAGTCACAAGCAACTGCTAGACATCCAAGCACGACGTGACGGGGGAGAGGGAGGCAGGGAGACGAGGCAGGACAAGGATCCGGTGCCTGGCAGGAGCACGGAGAATCCCGCTCCTTTGGAGATGGACACCAGCACCGATGACCCCACGCAGGTGACATACTTGGCCGCAATAGTAGGTGGCACTCAGTGACGCGTGAGGTCCCTTCCAGCCTCATTCCCACCATGTAGAGGCTTCAGGCTGAGGCAGACCCAGCGCTAAGAATTCTGCGAGAGGGAGCGTTGCTTTGTAGGCACCTGGGCAGAAAGGTGGTGGCACCTAGGGACTAAGCTTGTCCCTGGCATGTCCAAGCAGAGGAACGCCAAGTCTTGGCGCACCTCCCCTCCACGGCTTCCCCATAACCGTGATGCCCAGGAAAGCAGGGGCAAGGAGGAGGGAAAAGGAGGCCAAGGAGGGTGGGATGAAGGGGAAAAGGAGCCCCTGGAGCGGCAGATGGAACTGGGGGGGTTCTGGGAGCAGGTGGGACGAGGACAGGGAGGGCAGGAGGCTGCTCCGTGGCGGCTCCTCGAGCCGTCGCAGTCGGCGCCCGTGGGCCCCAGGGCGCGCGGGCTCCTGCACGACCTTCCACCCGCGGCGAAAGCGGCGCCGTGCGGAGCGGGACCAAGGTGCCGAAGGGAGCGCGGTGGCTATTCATCTGGAATCTCTAATTAATATATTCCAGCTGCATCCCTTTTGGGTTCTCTTTCCAGCCGTGCTCATGCAAGCAAGCACAAAGCGTCCCAGACAATAGATTTTAAATGCTTTTTCCATAAGCCTTCGCAGCAGAAGCCGGATTGCAAAGGCGTTACTGTCAGGGGAAAATACCACGCAGCTGATGTGGCCGCTCGCAGCACATCTCGGATTCCAAGCAGTGGGTCACCTAGCACATGCCAACCCCGATAAATGTCATTGCCTAATTTTGAACAAAGAATAACCCTCCGAAACCGGCAGCCTTTGTGCTGCTCGCTCCGCGTTGTGCTGTGGGCTCGTGTTCAGCGCTTTGCTCGGCTGCAGCAGCGCTCCGCAAACACGGACGCGGCTCGCCGGGAAAGCGCCGGCTCCCTCGGGAAGGGCCCTGCGGAGCGCGCCGGGAGCTCGCAGGGTGCCAAGGAAGCGCCACTCGTGGACGGCTCCGTGCCAGGGCCACGTAGGTGGCTCCCACCGACGCCAGAGGAGAGAGAAAGGTTGCGGAATTAAGACTGACAAGCTGACGAGATAAACCGGTCAGATAAAAGGATGACAGAAATAATTTTACACGGCATTACTGTGAAAAGCTAATTTATACACAGATGAGCCCATGACAGACTCAGTGGAGGGTGGCAGACGAGCCAGGAATGGAGAGCACTTCATTTATGCACCGGAGCAGGAGGGGGAGCGCGGGGAGCCGGCTGCTGGGCAGCCTCCTCCTCCCGCTCGCCCTTTCCCTTTCCAAAGTTATCCAACTTTGTCAGGTTGCTCTTCTGCAAATTGGCGAGGCCAGGAGAGAAAGAAAAACACTAAACCTGACAACATCAGTATTTTTTTCCAAGACCATGGGTGAGAGCTCAGGGTGCCTTTGCAAAACACAGCCCTGATTTTCTCCTGCAAAACAAAACAAAAAACAGGAAGGGAAACCATATTTGTGCTCCACATGGGGCTTTTGCACTGCTTTTAAATGGAGCCAGAGTCACTCTTTCCCCTTCTCCAGCTATTTTTGGCCTGCTGGGTGAAGGGGGACCGAATGGGTCTCTTCTTCTGGCTGAGTCCAGCCTAGTCCTGCGGCTGCCTCGGCGTCCTCGGCCGTGCCGGGCGCGCTGCCCGCCCGCTCCGCGCCTGCCGCGGCGGCGGCAGTGACACTCACGGCACTCGTGAAGCCCCTTTGCCCTGAGGGCTGGCAGCCCCCCTCGCGCCATCAGCATTTCTCGTGGAGCCGGGGGCTCCGCGCAGACGGAGCCAGCGCGGCCCAAGGCTCCCCCAGCCCTCGCTCGTTCCAGGAGGGAAGCGCCTCTCAGCTGGGCTGCAGGAACCCCGTGAACCAGGGTAACCCAGACTCACGCCGGGTCCTCGTCCACCTCCTGTGTAGGCTGAACCTGTGCACGTCGCGGTAGGCGCCACGCCGGTACCGGTGCCGCTGCACCCATGCAAGCAAGTGCGTGCACCGGGATTAATGAGCTTGCTTGGAAAGGCCTGTTTATAGAGAAGCGCTCCGAGTGCTGCTCGAGGGATAACACGGCCCGAGCGGCTCCTCCTTGGTGCATCAGCCGAGCCCAGCGGCTGATCCCAACCCACGAGCTGTCCCGGGCTCTGCGCAGCCCCCGTCCTCACCCACAGCTTTCCATCGGCTCCCGCCGCCCTGTCCCCCTGCACAGAGCCGCAGCAGGACAGGCACGTGGGACCCCCAGCCCTGCACAGCCCCGGAGCCGGCGTCGCGTCCGCCCGGCCGCGATGCCCTGGGGTTCAAGCAGCAGCCCCTCTCCCTGCTTGGCCAATGTCGGTGCCGGCAGCACCAGCTCGTGGAGAGGCCGGCGAGACGGCAGCGAGGGGTGCAGCTCGGGAGTGCCAGGGCAGCAATGCTCCGCATCAAACAGGTTTCTACCCTGCAAACATTTTTCTTTACCCTGAGTTTTTCTTTAAAATATTAAAAAATAAATTAATAAAAAAGAAGAAGAAGCCCATTTCGCCCTCTGCTTTTATTTTCTCTCAAGCTCCAGATCTTATCAACAAAGCTCCTTCCTTTCGGGCGGCCTGTGAGACACTAAGTGACAGTGGCGACTATGAAACGTGCGGGTCCCTTTGGATGTCAGGGCGGGAACGCGGCCGCTTTGCCCCGCTGGTCCCTGTCCTCCCTCGCCCGCAGTGCCCTGCGCTGCATCTGAGGCCGTGTTTGCCCCCAGGATTTGGGATGAACGAGAATCCTGTGGCTGCTCCGCTTGGCTGCAGTGGGGTGGAAGGTGTTGGGGGAGACCCCCCCGCACACGCTCACACGCACCAAACCAGCCCTATTTGTCTCCTAAGACAGACCCCACCGTCGGGTTTCCTGGGGTCACGCAGCTGCACGAACATGTGGAAAAGAAATGCATCTCTCCTAGGCGCTGGACATACATGTAATTCAATATATTGTTCCCATGTGCAAAAAACCCCACCAAACTGGCCCCCTTTCAAATTGCAGGGAAATGCAGAGTACGAGGGGTGCAGGCAAAGCCTCTCCACATCCCAGAGTTTTACAGTGTCTTAATTAGGTTGGGATTTGAGCAAGGCGACAGAGCCAGCTCCAGGGCGCCGAGCACACAGGGCCCTCAGCGAGCGCAGTAGCCAGGGATGGGGACGGCTCCATCCCGCCCGGAGCGACCAAATCCGCCCCGCCGAGGTGCAGGGGAAGCGAAGGGATGGGCCAGGCCGCCGGCACAGCCTCTCCGAGCGCAGGTGCCCGGGCGCCCTCCCTGCGGAGCAGCTCCGGTGTGGCCGGCTTGGGAACCCTGTTGACTTGCAGTGATGCCACGGGAGGACGTGCGCGGCGGTTACCTCATCTGCACGTTAAATGGATTTTTCCATCAAGAGAGGATATTTTTTTTGTCTTGTTTTATTGAAAAGGAATTTGCAGTAATTAGCTCTTACGGGGGATTTCACTGTTCTCTCTACTCCTCTAAAGCATAAAACACTTATTACAACACCCTGCTTAACGCGACACGCACTCCCAGAGATTTTTCCGTCCTCGGGTGACAATCAAACTCTGCTTTTGGACTTCAAGGCCCTAGATCTCCCTGCAGAGCCGCGCCGTGCCCTGCTCCCCTCTCCTGCCTCTGCAGTCCCCAACCTTCTGCTGAGCTCCTATCCAGCAAGCTTTTAAAATGAGGATGTTTGGGGTTGTTGGGGTTT